>OY735198.1:45003276-45405776 GCA_963457665.1 Thysanoteuthis rhombus
TGTTGTTTTCATAATTACAAGAAAAATTGAACATGTGAGTGCGTTAGGCTGGAAATGTTGACATTCACCGGGTATATATCCTCGTAACTGTTAATTTATGTATATATACATATATATGTGTGTGTGTGTGTAATGCATACATACCCACATGTGTGTCTATAATGCAAAAGTCACGGGTCTGCGTATATCCATCCATACATGCATGTATATTTTCTCTCTCTCTCTCTCTCTCTCTCTCTCTCTCTCTCTCTCTCCGATCGATCGATCTAAACAATACTGGTTTGGTGGTTGAGGTAGTCGATGTTTGAGGTATTAGGCTGATGCAAAAGTTCTTAACGTCTTTCGAGGCGCAATATTTAAAAAAATCTTGAGTGTTTCTGAATCTTACTCAGTATTGCTTGTGTTTGTGCGCGCATCAATATCTTTTTTTCAGAGAATGAGATAAGTTAACGCCCAATTTAGTAAAGATCTTGGCTGAATGCCAAATGAACATACGACCGTGGTTATACTTCCGGTTCAATCTGAATTAGGGGAGTGGTAAATGCGGCAGAAGCTAGGTAACGACCGCTAAAGCTAATGATGTCGTAACTGTTGGAAATGATTTGTGACAGTGGTGGAAATATGGGAAGGTATGGGTACGTCGTTTACCCTACTTTCCAATTTCATGGATAGGTTATATCATCTTCAAACAGCTACGAAATTGGCCATTCTTTTTTCAAAATTTACTTCCAGTAGTTTACAGGACACTAGCCCCCCCCTCCTCTGCTGTACAGGTCCACTTCGCTCATTCCTGACGGACGACTCTGATTACCACACACTGCAGGGGTAACACAATGAGGAAGAGGTCAGGTGCAACAAAATCTCTATATTCAACTACATTTTTACAACCTGCAGAGAGGCATTATCACGAAGAAAATGGCCAAAGTTCAATTCAACAAATTGAGTGCAATTTTGTGTATTGAATGCAGTATTTTTAGCTTGTCAACTTATCTGTGTGCACCGATTGTCTGGTTATTTTGAAAGAATCTGTATTTATAGAACCATTGTTATTCCATCAAACGCTCACCATTCTCTTCTGTGAATACAATCTATGTTTATATTTCGGCTCTTTCTCTGCATCCAGTTATTATGTAAATCGGTTATCATATAAAGCTAGTATTTAAAAAAAAATCATTTTTCAGCACAAGTCACATACTTTACGGAGAATTTTCTTCTCGATAGTAACTGCTAAATGATTTGAAATGGTTTCACTCGCTAGCTGTGATGTTTTCTTAAAGTTCCTTGGCATAGGTTTCTATAATATTGTCCATTACAAGCTTCAAATTATCATTGACCTGTTGTTCTGGGCGATTTCTCTCCTAGTTTTCTAAACTGAAATCTCCATTTACCAATTTTTATAGGCGAAATCTCACTATTCGTCCATTGAGAGTTTTCTCCCCCTAATCTGAATATATTTTTCTTATTGTATCGAGAAAAAGAGGTGAAAATTTAAGCTCGAAACAAAACCAATTTCATGTTTGAATGTCATAACATGTGTGAAAGATTTTTAACAAGCTTAGTTGCTGTAAAAAATGACCGATTTACGAACGAATTGGCGCCTCTACCTAAGATCAAAGTATCATTCCTACGTACTCTCAGATTGTAGTATCTGTTTTCTCTGTTAAGATTCGAAGCGTCGCTCCCCAGCACTTCTGCATGGAATCAGAGTATCCGTGAAGTCTGCCAAAAATAAAAGGGGTCGCTCCCATGTTCGCTGCCTAAGATCAGAGTGTAGTATCTATGTAGTCGACGTAGATTCAAAGTGTATCGTTTTTGCGTGTTCATTGGGAAGTGAAACACACACACACACACATGCATACATACATACATACATACATACATACATACGGTGAAAAACGGAGCTAGTTGATACTCTGTCATTAATTTCCATAAGTGGTGACAGGTGGCGCTCAGCTTCTCGTCGTAGGCAGGCGTCAAGATGTTTGATTTGTGTATAAGCTTTTTTTTTTTTTGCTGAGAATTCCATCGTGTCGCCTTCAGTTAGGCCATAAAATAAAAATGGCCGGGTCAGAGCTAATTGTATATACCTTGTGACAACTTGCCCCGCATAAAATATGACTTGACGAATTGCAACAGGTGCAATTAAACCGACCAGGGCATTGCGACCGCTTAGAAAGGCTAATCCAGCAGCATTAATCGCCATACGGCAATACTGACTGAACCACCTGAGAAGACGAAAAAAACGAGAGTTTATAAGAATAAAAAGAGCTAAAATCGTCAGAGGAATCTGGACATCAAACAGTTTTAGAAGTCTGTTGAAAAAGTAAGAAAGAGAAAGGTTACAAAAGATTATTGGTGTCTTGCGTGTGGTAAGACTAGTCAAACTCTACGCTGCGGTGCAGTGTATTAACTGTATTGTTTTTGGCCAATGAGGAATGCACATACGGGAAGACTCTTTATGTCACCTCCGTAATTGAGAGAATTTATTTGTTTGTTTGTTTGTTTGTTTGTTCTATGTTTATGAGGAACATTATAAACTTTCAACAGAAGAAAAAAAAACATTTTACAAGTTATTTTGTGAAGCTCCTGAATTGTTGACAAAAATAGTGAAATTGTAGGTAGCCCTAAGTAATCTCCTCGGGAATTTGTCATCTTATAACAACATACACCATTCTTTGTAACGACATCCCCGCAAAAGGGCCAAATTGTCTACAGTTACGTTGAACTATAATTTCTATCATATTTCCAGAATGAAGCAATATATTTTTTCTGTATGGTTTTCATGGCCTTATCACAAGAGAAATGTCTTCGATTTACCTGTAGTTTTATTTCGGGAGGGCGGGGCAAAATTAATAAAATCCTAACAAACTGTCCTGCTCACCCCGACACATGCAGATTTCATTTTGTGAGTATTCATATTTTTTGTTAAACCAATAGTATGAACAGAATTGTTTGAATGCAAATTGCATCAATACAATCGTGAAATACATACATTTTTTTTAAATATATTGTAGAAAATGACGTATTTGACTCGATCTAGAGAACGCCTTCAAGCGTCTGATCGACTATAGTTATCTCCCTTCTTTGCGATTTTCGCATAAATTACATCTAGAGTTGCTTCCCTTAGATTATTTGATGCACAGAAGGGCTCGTCGAGATTCATAGATACGTAGTTCTACGTTGTTTTCTTTTTTCACTTTTTTCTTCAGAATTTTTGTCGCTTTTAGCGACAAATTTTATCACTTGGTATAGAAAATTAATTCGAAGCATTGCAGAAGCGACTTTATTTTGAATTCCTTCATGATTCTCAATTCATATTTGTAATAAAAATGTCTGCAATGCTTTTTTTTTCTTTTTTTTTGAATGGAAAAATCATTCACTCTATACATACGCACTCAAAAAAACTGCCTTTAGCAGGCATTAAGCTCGGTATAAAGACACTCCCTATTTGTTCAATATGTAAGGACCCTGTTCCACAAAAAAAAATGTGATACAAATAGATCCCCTATCCTAAATTTCGTGTTTCGGGAAAATAATTTCTCAATTAGGTAAAAAGAAAAGAAATATTTCACAGCTGTAATTTCATACAACAGACAAACAATTTAGTTTAGCATTATAGTTACATTGTAAATAGAATCCCTCTCACACACACACACACACACACCTAAAAGAGTGTAATAGTTGTAAATCACCCGGATTTGTATTACTCTTTAAGTTGGAACATTCGAACATAACGGTGTAGCGCACAAAATTCTAGCTACGATGTGCCGTTTTTGCTGCTTTACAGTATCGTATGTATATACATACATACCAACACAGAAATCGTCTCATTACAATATAGATATTAGCCCTATTCTGTCATTAACACTTGCTTTAAAACTTGACTACTGATCTTTATTTCTGATTTTGATTAATAACAGTGTGACAGACAGAAACAAATTTCAAGTCAGAAACTGCAGAAGTCAATGCTCAATAATCAATTTTTGAGTTTTCCTTCTCCCCAAAAATGTGTGTGTGTGTGTGTGTGTGTGTGTGTGTGTGATTATGTTCGTCTCTTCCAAAACGATTCGTTGCAGTTAGAGGTAATAATTCAAGGTTAACCTAAAGAGTGAAAGAAAAAATTCGGGAGATTTTGAATTAGTTTATTGTTTTGGGGAGGTGGGTTCAGTTTATAATGTAACTATAATGCTGAACGACATCCCTACTTTCTGTCAATTGAGTGAAACTATAGCTTTGAATTATTTTGGTTACTTACCTTAGTTTTTTGGGGTCTTTTTTTTTTTTTTTGCAGAATATGAAATTTGGGGATAAGGTGGGACTGCAGGGATCACTTTTTTTATTTTTAGGGGTCAAAATCGAAAAGGTTTTTTTTTTTTTCTTAAATCCACCTTCTTCACTATCAGAGTCAAAAATTGAGGGATAATTTCATAGGTCTAAATCGAGGGTGAATTTTCGTTTTTAGGGGTGAATCAAATCAAGGGGAACTTTTCTTTCCACTTTTAGGGGTCTTTTGAATTTTAGAGAAAAATTTTTTCACTATGTGTCTAAAGTCTGGAGGGAATTTTTCATGGGGATAATCTTTTCTTTAATTTGTTCGGTTGAGCGAGAAGTATACTGAACATTTTTTTCTTTGTTGCTATTTTTGCTGTAATTTCTCCCCCAGGCAATGCCAGTTATTCTTACAATCATTTAGTAGAGAAGAAAATGACTAGAACTAAGTAAGAATGTGGTCAAGTTGGTGATAATTTTGCCCACATATCTTGGGTTCAAATGCAAAAACAACACTGATATACCACTGTAATTATTGTTACATTTTTTCCCAAACTGACAAAATCTGCTGTCATTATATAACCATTAGAAAAAAAATGAAAATTTTGTCATATTTGTTTAATGGATCCTACTTGAGATATCACAGGTTACATAAACATGTAGAGAAATGATAAAAATATACAAATCAAAATAAGTATGTATATACCTAAAATCAAGTAAAGCATTTGTCTCTCAAGAGATAATTCCAATTGGAATGAATAGGAAGTGACAAAGTCTTGAGTTTCCATTGTAATTTTCAAGTCTGGTTGAAACCAGGGCTCAATCCCCCAAGTTTTTATGACTATCCCCTTGACTGGATGCAAATCAACCCTTATCACATATCTTAGAGGGTTCCCATTTTATCACTGAGTGTACAGGAACATTTGTCCAAATGAAGAGTTTTAAACACACTTCACACATCCCAGGAATCAAACCCAGGACCATGTATGGCAGACATGCTTACATTTACACTCAACAAGCAGATGTAAATTAATTGGCAATATCTTGCTGCTCAGACTGGCATGTCAGGCATCCCCTGACTTACCAGAATCACTGCATCAAAGGCATTTTCCAGAAATCCAGCAATTTCAATGCAATACTCTTAAATTACCTATCATCTCGGGTTGTGTGCAACAGAACCACAAATGGAAGTATGCCGAGATTACAGGGTTTTGCAATCAGCTTTCCAAGATAATTCATGCAAATGACTCTGGAGCATTTTCATTTTCTATCACAGACAATTTCAATGCATTGTTTGTGGGGGAATGTGTCTTTCAAAGAAGACTTTAGAATGTCTTCTTTGATAGCTTCAGACCTTTTCTCAACAAAAATACCAATGATGATATAATTGGTATTCCTTTCTTCTTTCTGCTGCTGCTGCTGGCTACAAAATTCCGAGAAAGTATTGGATCTCATCTAGTACTGTACTAAACTACACTCGGCAAATATTGAGAGAACACTGGATTTAGCTTGAGAGATTTCACTTTATTTGTCAGTCATTTGATGCATGGGTGTAGATCAAAATATAAAATGAAGTTGTTCTGAAACAATTTTATGCTCATTATATATATATATACATATATATATATATATATATATATATATATATATATATAGAGAGAGAGAGAGAGAGATTTCCAAATAAATTAAACAAAAGTTCAATGGGTACATTCAGAAAAAAAGAAAAGAAAAGAAAGAACAACGATTTGAAAAGAGAAAAAATAAATTTCTTTAAATCCAAATATGAAATCTTAAATCATTTCCACCTCAAATTCTGGAATGTTTGGAACGCAAGCCTCCTGTATTCCCTTGGGTGTTTTGATGGGTGTCGGTCACTAGTTCTTTCCTTTATCTGCTGGCAAAAATGTTCTTTATAAGTACAGTACCAGGTCATTGAGGCACCCATCACAGGTGTGTCTTCGGCGATATAGCCTGACGGAGCCCATCCTTCTTCAGGCTGCCTTAATCCTACTCTTCACGCTGATTGCTGAGCAGAGAGGCTTCGCGTGCCATTTCAGAGTCATGGGTATCACTCAGCCCCTGGATTGAGCCCACAGCCTACCGAAATAGGGGGTGAACACTCTACCACGGGCCATAGCGATTGGTAAGAATAAAACCTAGGGGCATCCCCAAATATTCATTGAAATCTAATGACTAGGATATATAAAATGGATGCCAGACACAAGAATGGCCAAACAGATTCTGTACTCTGAACTTGAAATTCACGGCTCAACTGGTGTTCGTAGGAATCACTTCTGTGAGTCCATCAATAAAACCATGCACTTATTTAACAACCAACCCAACAATTGGGGGGGGAAAAAGTAGCCAAAGACCCTACAAACTGAAGGCAGGCAGCTAGAGAGAGTGAGAAAGAGAGAGACACTACAGCAGATCTCATTTGACCCCAGCAAAATGAAGAAATAAGAACCAGAAGGAAGGAAAGCACTCAAGAACGACTTGAGCAACAAAGACCATCTCCTTAGCTTCAGTGTTGATTCTGCTATCAAGGATTCACATTTCAAATATTGGAAGGCTTAAAAATTTGAAACATTAACAAGACTATCAAGAAACACTGATACATTTTCGGCTACAAGGAGGCACCAATATTTAACAAGGATTTTCAAACTTTCTCGATTGCGATCCAGTTTGATTTTATGCAATAACCTCATGACCCACAGATTATCATATATATACATACATAAACACACTGTAGTAATTTAATAGTTTTAAAATTAAGTATTGATGACTAGGGTAATAAGATTATTAGATATATTCATACATCAAATCTTGATTATTTCATTGTCATCAATATTTTTCTGTCTCTTTATTCATGAACCTGTGACCCAGTCAGCAGGACTTTGTGAACTAGTTATGGGTCAGGACTAGTACATTGAAGAACCCTGATGTGCATGTATCTGTGAGTATATATATATATATATATATATATATATATACACACACACACACACACACACAAACTTAGATTGTTTGAAGGTAAGCTGTTCCATTTATTTGCCACCATCTGTGAAAGTTTCACATTTCACGCCAAGTGTTTAAGCTAAACCCTAGTTTGGAGAAATTTTTCCAAACCCAAAATGTCAAGTATCACATCATAATTTACTTCATAGGTTGAAGGAAATATAGAGAAAGGTACTGATACACAGGCCGATGCGAGTGACAAGCTCTAATCAATGAATAACCTGGACCCTGAATTCTTTAATCTATCACTACAGATGTCTATACAGAAACTTTGTCTTTTGAATTGAATTCTGTTTCTCGCAAGGGGTAAGCAGCAAGATACGAATCAAAGATTACCATCCATTACCAGTAAGCTTCTTTCATTTTACCACCACCACCACCACCACCACAAATAGTATGCATTTATTTAAAAGTTCTCAATTCACTTTCACCTGAAGAGCTCGGGAATTAGCAAGCTCATCTTATAGACCTATTCACTAAGGTAGCAAGTTCAACCCTAACCGAGTGCCCCACTGATATGGTCTTATGACAGACTAAACTAAACTTGGTTAATAACTATTTGCAATTATCTGATTTTTTTTTTTTTCCATCTGAGTTGGTGTATTCACGTTCTAACTAGATAAAATTTCATCAACTTATTTCAATTCTTCAATCTTGACCAATCACCATGGCCTAGTGGTTAAGTGCTCGCTCCAAGTTCAGTCAGCCATGGTTCAATCCGCTTAAGACTCATACCAAAGACTTTAAAAATGGTACTCAATGTCCCTCTGCTAAGCACTCCAACACAAGGTATAGGATGAGGAACCTCTCCCCAAGGCTAAAGGAGTTACAGCCAAAATCACATTGGATACACCGGTTCTCGTAAGATCACTGAAGTTAAGCAACGTCGAGCCTGGATGGGTGTCCATTGGAGAATACCAGGTGCCGTATGCAGAAAAAAAAAGAAAAAAGAAAAACCTTGCAAGCCGAAAGTGGGTCTTACTAACAATTGTCCATGTGTACCTAACTCTGCGACACCCTCGATGAGGGCATAAGCAGAGAAGGATGATACGTACATACATACGTACAATCCACAATGGAATGGAAGACAATTTAGACTGTAATCAAATTTCCTTCTGGTAGAAGAAATAGATCCTATCTTTTCCGATAATCTATCATTTGTTCTGCTTGGGATTCAACAACAGTTTCAATTTCAATCATCATTCGTTGATCATCTGCTGAGAACCCACAAATTACATTACCCAATTTCTCAGCAGATACAAGACAACAACACTAAATAACTGACAGGATTATAATCTGTCAACTTTATGTCGTCTTATATCATCAAAACTTCCTCATTAACTCTGAACTTCAAATATTATTTAACAACCAAGTTTGTTTTTTTTAATATTTTCATTATTTGGATGGCCAAATAAACACCTGGATAAACTCTTGCTAAAAACCAAAACAAACAACAACAAAAAAATAAAACATAGAATGACCGAGGATGGTTCAACCCTTTCAAGACTAACCATCTGAGGTGCTTAATGCCTGAATTAAAATGTCCGGGGAAAGTTCTAAAAAAACAAAACAAAAAAAAGAAGATCTATGGGACATATATAACCCAGCAGTCATAGAAATCTTAGAATATATATGTCCCAGGAGTCTTGGAAAGGGTTAAAGAAATTTTTGACAGAGATTAAAACCTGCTCATTAACCAAAAGGTCTCAGATAGGTTCTGTGAGTATTTTTACTCTTATCGTGACATGCACACAAATCAAAAAAGAAAATACTACAATGTGAGAAACGTCAATGGAGAACCTTAGTAAAACAATACCCTTTCCATGTTAAACCCAATTTAAGAAATCACAATCAGGATACAGGAAGTTAATCCTTTACTCTTTGTGCAAGGATTATCAACTCTTGATGTCATAAACCACTTGATACTGCTCCAAATTGACAGTGGAGCTCTTTGGTGGAGGAAACAAAGTTAAATCTATCATGCCAGATGGAATGGAAAAATATCAATGAAAAAAAAAAAATTCACCAATAATTGAAAGGGAAGTAACTATGATTGATAGATATTCCCCTTATTATTGACATCTACATTTTCTGATGCAAAACTATGAGTTAATGAGAAAGAAACAAATGTGGGAAGTAGTGAAAAAATTGTTCATTCATCATTTTCATTGGTAGGTTTAGTTCCCTAAATTATCATCTGATTTTAAGATCACATATATTAATAGATTTCCGAGATTTAGTTACCAATTTTTTCAACAACTGTGGAAGTATACTAATATCATATGCAACATTAATACTTTAACTTTTATCAGATTTAAACATTATTTTCATAAATTATACATTCTATTATTATTATATATATATGTATATATATATATATATATATATATATATATATATATGTATATATATATATATATATATATATATAATTCATCATTTGCACATCATCATCATCATCATCAATGCACCGGCAAACCAGATATCTGGTGGTCATCACTGAAGACTGAGTGACAGCAAGTCTCCCTAAATCTCCAGAATTTTTCTCAATATCCTTGCAGACCCTAGCAACACCATGGTATGTACAGTCTCAAATTTATTATCATCATTATCATTATTATCATTAATTATAACAAAACTGTCTGGAGTAATGAAGACATTATTATTGGAATCAGTCTTGTTTTGATATCAATGTCATTTGAGCTTTGCTCCCCTTCCTCCTCCTGTTAGTCACATTCAGTGAATACACCTCCCCTCACATCATTAAACCCAATTTTATTTGCTATTTTTGATCCAACTCAACATTTCCCACAAGTAGAAGAAATTGAAGCATTTTCTCTCAAATCATGCTCGAGAGAGTAGGACGGCAGCGATAGCAACCATTAACAAGGGAAGTAACTAGTTTATCTTCTTCAGTTTGTAAATCCACCAAGTAGTGAAACTAGAGAAGTTAGGCTCAAGGTTGCCAGATTTGTCCTGAAGGGATTATAATCCAAGCTTTGTTTCGGACTCATCCAAAACTCCAAGACAAAGCTTGGATCATCATCTCTTCTGGCTAAAAATGGAGTAAACGTAATAAACAATTCTAAACATTGATAAAAATGCAATTCTTTCAAGTTGTATTGAGTTATAACTGAAAAATGTGTCAAGCTAAAGTTCTGTCTTGTTAGTTTTGCAAGAAACTGATTATAATGTATATGCCAGTGTATAAGAGTCATTTAATTGATTTTCAAACAAATTTAGCAAATATTACACAGCGTCCAATGTGCAGGTATTGTGTCAGTTGTGTCTACTGAAGCTAGGATAGTTTTGGGGCTTGGATCAGTTGCAGTGAACAGTAATTCTCCAAAAACCCTTGTAAACCATTTGTCTTATAGTCCAGCATTTACAGTGATGTAGAATAATTTCAGTGAGAAATATTTTACAATCATATTTCTAAATAAAAATCATTAAAAAAATATGTTCAACTTCCTTCTATTCATAATTATTCCTTCACAACACAAATGATTCTGCAATAAAAACCAATAATTTATTGCAAATTATATGAAAAGAAAATAATACATGATGGAGTTGTAATTATTTTTGACATTTGCCAATGCTAAAAGAACAAAAATAGTATGCATTCTTTAATGATATATTTTTTTTCCTTTTTCAATTAGTCTAAAGATGAGCAATAATGATTTCAACAACAACAGACTATACAGGGTTTCCCTTTTCAATTTACATTCTTTAAAAGGAAAAAATAATTTTAAATGTATTATTACTTCAGTCACAGATTTTGATAAAATTAACTTTTTAACTTACCTTATATTGGATCTATCTTTGAAAGACTTATTTTTTTTTCAAATTGGACATCAAGGGAGAAAAAAAAAAAGCAGACAAGTATATGATTTTGAAAACAAGTTTACTATTCCGTTCCAGACCAGTGCCTCATTAAGAGTGAAACACGTACTGGTGCCAGTGCATGGACTAAAGCCTGCCTGTTTTCACATCTTTAATGACATTTTAAGTATATATATAACTAGATGACATTCTTGGACATTATTTTATTGAGAAACTATGTAAAGCTCTTACAATACCTAAATGGCATAGCTTTATAATGCTAATCACTTAGACTTGAAAAATTTCCTTTAAATACCAAATATCAATACATATACTTTCTATTATGGTTTATCAAAATATTTGCTTTAACTTATATCAATTATTTTGCAATATTTTACAGTTTACAAGATAGATGTAGTTTTTGATTGTTAACTTTTGATGTATTATTTTTATGTATTATCATTATATTTTTCCTGATAAAGATTAATATTATTACAAATGATCAGTAAAATGTTGATTGAACATCTACATGAAATAATATAAATAGATATACCTGTCCCTGACACTAGAGAAAAAAACCTTGCTGGTCAACGAGATCATATTGTTGAAGTTACACTTTTCAAGACTATTTCAAGATATTCTCATTATTCAGTTGATCGTCAACCCCTACCAATTCACATTACCACAATGACACCGATGAAGCTAAAGAAAAGTTGACATGTCAAGTGACTTATTATCATCATCAAAATTTGCTTTTGAATGTTATACCCACATAAGTTCAGATTTTTTTTTTCAATAAAAAATTTCTAAAAATAAGCTATATCAGGGATGACCAAACCACGGCTCACAAGCCACATGCTCTTTGACATTTAATGTGAAGCTCATGGAAATATATTACCTGAGCTCCTTTCTCATCACAGTTGATATGAAAAGGTAAATGAGAAAAAAATACCAATCTTTCATAACTATTTACCAGGTATGAACTGCAACCCAACTGGATTAAAACGCAAGTTTAATGTTCATAGTAAAAAATATTTATGAATTTAAATCCTAATTTCAATGCTAGATTTGAGTGAGAGATTGTTTGTCAGTGCTGAGGGAAGAAATGGTGGCTCTTAAACACCTCAAGTTTATCGCATGTGGCTCTTACATTAGGCAAATTTGGCCATCCAAGTTATATCATCAGTTGTAATGGATACGTAAGGGAGCAAGGGGAGGTAACTTTTGCAAGAAATATGGATAGGCAAACTATAAAAGGATTATCGTACAAATAAGCAAGAGACATAATTTGTGTTAAATGAAGAATCGAACCGTTTAGTGGTCGATTCCTTTTAATCTTATAATCTGTTTAGCTTACCACCGAAGGATTAGCCTTGGCCACAGATTTGTAGATTAATAACTAGGCTGATGTCAGATTGCAAATGGATATTTCTCTCATACAACTGAGAGTAATTGAATGTGGCATTAGCTTAGGAATTTTCAGGATTCAAATAGTTATTTGTTTTTCAACCAAATTCATAAAAAGAAAAATGCTGTTGTTTAAAGTTACATTCCTTTGAGAAAAAAAAAAAGTTTCATTCATTTCAATATAGAATGCATTTGTTTTGTTTTTTTCGATTCTAAAATGTATTTTTACATTATCCTAAGTGATGAAAAGTTCCTATTAGCATAATTATCATCAATCACATGATTTTGATACGCAATCAATAATAATCATCAGACTAATTACGTAATAACAATTAATGAAAACTAGCACGAGAAAATGATGAGCAAATCATACACCGAATCAGTGGAATTAGGAGAAATTCAATTCAACAATAAAAAGACCATGAGAAAAAAAGGGGGGGAAAAAAAAAAAAAAGAAAAAATATACACTAGCCCGGTGATTCCCAAAGGGTGTGCCATGGCTCCCCACCAAGTGAGAGACACCGAGATAGATGAAAAAGTTTGGGAACCACTGCACTGGCCCATTGTACCCAAGAATATTCAACATTGTTTGAGAGTAAGGAGGAGTCTCCGAGATGCTTCCCAATCCAAGATTATTTTCAACAAATGGTCTAAAAAATCATTATACACCGATCTACTCAGACTAGTGTCCTTGTCTTGCTTGTTAAGAGTCACGTTCTGCTCAATATACCCATCAGCCCAGGTATTTGTTGTAGTTGGTAACTTTCTGGTAATTTTAAACTGAACCCTTTTCTCAATCCATGGGGTAGCTTATTCTGCTTCCATTGTCCATGCCAGGGGATATAATGTATCAGTTAATAAGTCCTTGCGATATCACTCATCTGCCACTTCTACTGAACCAAAATACATTACTTCTTATGCACTACCTGACCAAAAGGTTGAATTCATAATCACCATACAGGTTACCCCCATGGATCAGATAATCAGAAAATTCTAACTACAGCAGATACCTGTAGTTACAACAGCGGAAACATTGTCACTATAACAACCAAGATGAAGACACTAGTCCAGGTGAATCAGAGTATAATAATGATGGTAATAATTCATCATCTCTGAAATTCAGACTGTAATCAGTCAATGAAAATAAATAAGATAATGTAAGTTACAATTTTGGAAGCGAGGCCCAGTTTCCAGAAATCAAATATTTTGTTTGATGTATACTTCAAAGTCGTCCTTGGATGCAATAACTTTTAAACAGAAAAAAGGAAAAAATTAACCAGGCAACACAATATGCAGTTGTTGGAGTAATCATGTGACTTGGAGGTTTTTCTTTTATAATGAAACTGTGTTGCACACAATACATATAAATGATGGCAGAATATGTGGGTCCATGGATAATGGAACGAGAAGTGAAAGCAATATATGTCCAAAGTTACAGGTAAAGTCATGTGCCCTGACTCCTGTCATATGAGAGGTGATTGATAAATTCATGGACCAAGGCACAAGGACAGGAGTTACACAGTTCCAACTCAATTCAAATACCATCCAACTCTTTGAATGAGTAGATATAAAATTTGAATTTCATAACTGTTTTATTTTTCTGATCCAGACAATTGGGATTTGAGTCAGCAATTGTTGAGAATTGGACAAAGTCAGTCATCATGGCAATCATCCTGCTACCACAGTATAAAGAGCCTATCACCAGAGGGGATCCAGAAGGATCTGGTGATGACCCTCAAGAAGGATGCCCCTTCCAACAGTATGGTTGAAAAGTCAGTAGCAGAGTTACATGATAGGTCAAATTGTCCATTAGAACAGTTCGAACTTCAAATTTTCTGTGCAGTCATTCAAAAAGTTGAACTGTAAATGACTTCAGTTGGAACTATCTCATACTAACTCTTACCTTGAGCCACAAACTTATCAGTCACCCTTAGTAAACCCACATTCCACATGGACTGAAACTGCCTCAAATTGCCCAATTAAGTTCCGTTTTTGTTTTTCCTTTCGTCAACTTATGCCACATGAAGCTTTCATTTGTAACTAGGATTGGATCTTAAGCGGTTTTTAAATCTTAGAAAATATCCCTCAAATAACCACACAGACCAAAACACATGTCAAGAAGCAAAAATTAAGTTTAAAAATTTCACAGAAAATAATGAATCAATGAGGGTGTTTTTCCAGCAGTCACCATGACATTCATACACAACAGTCACACCTGCAAGTTTATGGATTACCATCAAAGATAAACCATAGTCATCAAATGTATCTATAAAATGTTTATCCTTAATTTCCGTCAACTTTTTAATTGCAGTTGGTCGTTATTTGATTTTTGTTTTCTGTAATTTGAAAAAGTTTTCAGATGTTATTAAAAAAATTATTTATTAAAAAAGAGCCGAGTAAACTCAAAAAAAAATATTTTTGTTCTTTTTTTCTTAATTTATGAGTAAACTCAAAAAAAATATTTTTGTTCTTTTTTTCTTAATTTATGTGTATTGAATAGGATACTGTTTTTCTCTCCTTTTAAATGTTTAAAAGAAAAAAATTTTTTTTTTTTTTTTTTTTTTAAAACACGAAAAAGATGCAGAGGAAGGCTAATAGCAGCCAACCTACTTTCAATGGCACTCAAAAATTTCAAATTTAAGTTGAAATCCCACTGCATCAGAAGGTGCATCTTCTCTTTCAATTAGATTTGAATATCTTACAACCATTCCTGATATGAGAGAAAAAAAAAAAGGGAGAAAACAAAAAAATTAAAAACAATTCCCACTTTTGTTCGGACAATCAAATCTCTTTTTCCTATTTTTGATGTTGTCAACCTGTTTCAGCTGATCCATTCTTCAACCCACATCAGGTGTAGAATTCAAGAAAAGAGGCAAATCTTTTTCATCAGGCAAAGAAAAATTAGGGTCATTAAGAAACCAACCACAATGATCAATTTTCAATAGTGCTAGTATGAAATCATACCAAGGACCCGTTCTTTGCTTGGAGAAACAACAATTGCCTCTTTTCTTGAATTTGCTGTGTTGACATCAAAGTTGGGGAGAAGAGATTCGACTGTCCGAAAACAAGTTGGAATGTCAATGACTCTTCTCAAATTTGTAGACAAAAAAAAAAAAAAAAAAAAACAACATTGAAATTATATCAGTTTCATCAGAATTAATTTTTCATAGAAGGTGATTTTTTTTTTTTCTTTTTCAAAGAGTTTTGCATTGATAATTTTTTTCTTCTTCAATTCTTCCATTTTTCCCCACCCACATTCATTTCTACCGTCATTCTTAATGTTTTTGCTTCTTTATCCAGCACAAAATTTTCTTATTTTTACCTTTTGTACTTATTTCACCTGATCCCTCCCCCATGAGACTTTAATCTTCAAATCGATGTTTAGACTTGCTCATTCGTTTGTGGTAGTTCTGTGCCATCGAATTTATAATTGACAACATAAAATAGATCACCATGAGTAGTACGGCTTTCTCGAATATAAATGACAGTGGGTTGGTACCCTGAAAAATACAAAAAAACAATTTTCAAGATACGAAAGAAATCAGAATTAATTCTAAATTACATAATGCTCTATCAGAGACCCTAAAACAACCTGAAAAATTATTGATACAGAAAATAATTTGAGAGGCCATTTATTTAAAATTAGTTGTTATATATATTTATCAAGATAATGCAGAAAATTATTTAAAGAGTAACCTCCCTTGAATGATCTTCCCACGTATTAAAAGTTGATTTTTTTTAATTATCTTTCATCTTGTAGCCTTTTATCATGAAGTTCTGGTCGTTAAAGCCAACACTTTTTGGAACTAAAAATCGGTAATCTATCTATATAATCATTTTTACACTAGTATAATGTTACTCCCAAATTTTAGCCCTGATTTTTGATAAATTTCTCATATTGTATACATGAATAAATACAGATGTTGGCTACTTCTGTCAGTTGATATAATTTGTAAAAATTTTTTAAAAGTATCATTTCAAATAACATGCTAGTGCATCTAAAGTCTGACTTCAAAGCTTGTTAGATAGAAAGGAGGAAATAACTTTCAACAAGTTTTGAAAGAGCATAGCAAAATGGCAGTAGATTCAACTCCATTAGGCTAGCTGATCTCTATGACCAAATCTAAAAAGAGCAACAGAAGGACACCAAGAATATGGGATTTGAGTTCAAATCTCATAGGAGGCTACTCTTCTATTTCAAATTCATGTCGCTTACATGAAAACAATCATAGAATTCAATGACCGAAAAGCAACCAGATGAAAGAATTATAAGCAAAAATATTTCGTTGAAGAAACTCAGGCGAGATTAAAGTCATAAGTTTGTTTAATTAAATGTTTTTGTTTTATGATATCGAAAACAAGACCATATGCAAAAAAGGATGGGATGAATATGCCTTAGAGATTCTATTTGAAATGCTTACTTTCTAGGCAGGCATGTCCTCTCCACTTCAAAGATTGGTGCAACACAATCTGTCTACTCCAATTCAGCCTTGTGCTTAGTAAATATCAAGCATTATGCACTTTACAGATCTGACAATAATTTCAAGGTATATATGATGCAGGACATATAAAACACACCCCTATTTCTTCGGGTGCTCCATTATTTTGACCCTGTGCCAGACTTAGAAGAGTTAGTTAAAGATCTACAAAAAAAAGAAATTTATTTTTTTCCTAAATCAATAAACTGGCTTACCTCACTGACTTTTGGATCTGGATTGTGAAGTTTATTTTTCTGTTGTTCCAACCATTTTAGAAATGGTGCGTGTGTGTAGGGACCAATGAAGGGGATAAACCTGAAAGATTTAAGAGAATTCAATTCTTCTTATTCAAGAATTGCAAACATAGAGAAGAAAAATACAAACTTATAGTAGCATAACAGCATGAATTTGGTTGGGGGCCGGAGAGGGGGTATCTGTCTGCTAACCATCATTTTTCATGCAAAATGTGTAAGATCCGTTCTTTGATAACTAATAGAATAGTTCTTTAACATGCTTAGAACTGATCTTTTTTTTTTTCTTTTTTCCTTCTCTTTTTTTGGCACATTAACTGCTTACTCAATGATTAAAAAATTTGTTTCAAGTAGATGAAAAATAATCAAAGCTTTTTCAAAAATATCCAGCTATTTTTTACTTCAACTCCAAAAAATATCAAGTAAATTTTCTCAAGTTCTTTTAATATATATATATATATATATATATATATATATATATATATATATATTTCTGCTTCAAAGTTATAAATTTTAAGCTTCTGGTGTTAAGAGAAGACAGATACCATTACACGTTCTAAGTTGACGTAGTTCTGTATACCATTTAGTTGTTTCTACAGAATGGTTCTGGTGTTATAAAATGGAGTTGTATATCAAGAGACCAAGAGAGTTTTATCAAAATCTTTAGAGTCATAGACAATATGAACCAAAATTCTCACCACAACGCTTTTTCCTCAAAACAAACATAAGTAGATCCAAGAAAATAAATGTTGTACTTACTGTAAAACTTTTACAGCCTGTTCCACATGGTGTTCACTAAACAAGACAATTACAAAGAGTTTCTGAAAAAGAAGGAAAAAAAGAATGATTACATAACGAAATACAAATGGAGAAATGCACACTTCAACTAATCTAAACAATGATATGACAGTAAAAGTGAATTTAAACCATACTTTCTTTCTACTCTCCCAGTAAATAATCCTCTACTAGATCTATTATGTATGGTTTTGGGAGCTACATACCATAGAGTGTGAAGGTATGGAATGGAGTAATGGTTATTGACACAGAAAACAGAATCAGAAGACCGAGTTAGAGTTTTGGTTGAGGCTGACACTAATGTCCTGGGTTTATAAAATATTTTCTTAAAGTCATCGAAAAATTTTGAATAATCTAATGGAAAATATTTCAGAAGCATCACTTGATAAGATTGTCACAGATATGGTGGTTTCAAAAGAAAAATACCTCATTCTTCCCCGATCCAGATTGACAAATTATAATAAAACAGTAAATACTAGAAAACACCTGAAAAGTACATACTACTACTAATACAGTACATGAACTGAAAACGGAATGAAAATAAAATAAAAGATGAGCAAATGCAATTCTCACAATATGTACAATTATTGAGTTACTTCCTTTGAAATTAAAATTTAGTAAATTTACTGTCTATTTTTTATCTCTTTTCCGACAGAATAATATAAAATATGTTTCAATTGAAAAATATAACCGGGTTTGCCTCAAAATTTAATCACTTCATCCTTAGCCCACAGACCATACTTCCACAAGATTTCATTGAAATTCATCAAGAATTTTTGTAGATATTATGTGGACAGATGAACATACAGATAAAAAGAAAGCTGTACACAATCAAATACATATACCTATCCCAATTAGTTTTGTGTAGGTAAAATATGAAGCATCTGAGCAACATTTCTAATTCAATTAAAAGTGGCAGTGGGGACTCACTTGTATGTGCATTTTGATGATAGCCTTGCCAATAAGGGTAGCACCAAAGAATGTCCAGAATGGAATCAGAAAATGACCACACATGATACCAGCCAGATCAAATAGAGGATTTGGAATCTGAAAAAGATAATCAATAAGCAATTAGGAAAAGGAAAACAACAATGAAACAATGACCAAACTAAACCCACTCAGACTCAACTACCTTTTTTCCACACAAAAGTTTTCTTTACATTAGTTCACCCTTTGGTACTGGGACAAAAATGGACTCTCTTCACCATTTCCTATTCAAATAAATGTAACTTGAGGTTAATTCAAGTGTACCCATATGTTATATAGATTATTTTAAAGCTTGATAAATGAGCCAAATAATTACACTGTGTTTAGTTCCATTTATGCATATCTATCTATTGATTGCAATTTACATATTATACAATACAACCAAATATGGACTCACAGTAAAAAGTTACATTTTGGTAGGGAAACTTTTTACAAACAAAACAAAGCCTACCATGCAATAAACACGTACCAAAATTTCACCCTGATATAGTTCATTCCTCAAAAGTTATTGATCACTCTTTAAGTTATGCCAAACAGCCTAATATTACTCTGCAGCTTCTATCATTTCTACATACAATACATAGTATTTATATATACATAGACTTTGGATTGATCCATTCTCTCCCCTTTCCTCTCAGTGGTTGCGGGGCTGAAATCCTCATACCTCTGACTACTGGGAAGAAATGTAAGTAAAGAATAATTTGAGAGAATTTTGCTATGATACTTTGAGAGCATCACTTTTCCTGCCTTTGTTTACTATTTGGCAAAACTTGCTTCTGACTCAATTGTTTTCTCCTTGTAATTCCTGTTCTAATTCAAACTCTTCCACGCTCAAAAGGCTGCCAGTTTCACTAACGATGTTACTTCATTCATCAGAATTTCAATTTGTTCTGCCGTAAATCATATATATGCTCACGTACTCGAAGAAACGATTTTGTAGCATTGATTACTTTACTTAATGATAAGAGTCAATCCATCAGAACGGATTTTTTCTTTCTCAGAATCTGATTGGCTATGGTACAACAAGTAGGGTATAACAAAATTATTTTGAATCCATTTTTCTTATTGTCATGTCAACCAATTCGTCATCGTTTTTGGAGGAACAATTCTTAAAGGGCTTGGCATGGAAAATTTAATACAGAGGAAGCTACTTCAAGTTTTTAAACTCCACTTGGACACAAGCAAGGTTGCCAGATCAGAATTGCTAAAAGTTCCAAGATGAAGGTTTTAAAGTAGGGAATTAGTAATGAAAGTAAGCCAAGATGTTTTTTACCAATTGATACACATTTCAATAGATGATGTACCCTATACATTTTTGACGGTTTTATTAACATTGTCACTGCAAACATTTAATTAAAAAAAATGCGATAATATAATATCCTTCAAATATTTCCAGTGTAAAGAAAAATTTCAGCCATCCAGTCTCTCCACGTCTTCACAGATGAAGATTATCAAGCTGTCACTAAGAATATAATCGGGGATTAATATGTGAGAGTGGAAATTTAAGGATTATACGATAAATCATAAATAGCTATCTTCACATGTCTTCAAAAGATGATTGCATAATGATATTATCGATGCATAAGTAATCAATCAACGAGTTTCTTGTCATAAGTAGCCCAAGTTAGACCAGAAGTAGCAAAATCAAAAATTAGTATCACTGGGCTTTCAAAAGTAGTCAAATCTGGCAAGCCTAGGTACAAGTACATGCTGACTAGAAAGCAAAGAGCGTACATCTCTGCCAATACCAAACACTAACTAAAAAAATGAATGTTAAAAAACAAGGGAGAGAACAAATATGGTTACTTAATTAGAAGTTTAAATCTAGCCAGTTAATTAACTGTTTTGGGTTTTTTTTAAAAACCTTTTCCTGCAAATTGATAATAAAATCTCTCAAACAAAAGGGAATTCCCAGATTCGCCCTAGAATTCAGTCACTTCTCAAGCTCATGGTTCACCCTTCCACAAAATTTCATTGGAAATCATTTGAGAACTTTCAGGACAAACAGAAGGATAGACTCAACAATACATATACCTATTCCAACTTCATTGGCAGAAGTAAAAAAAAAATGATCACTTTTTATTTTTCATCAAGCCAATATGCATTGTCAAAAACTGAGTACTGCATTATTAGGGAGACCAGTTCTTTTTGTTGATAGCTATAATCAATTTACTTCAACACTAAGAAAATAATTCAAGAGGTTTATACTCTACTGTCTGAGGGCAGGTTTTTCAGCTATTTCTTTTGGAAGGCATAAATGGGAGCTCAAAACCGTTTTCTTTTTTCAAGGTAACATTAATTCAATACCTCTAATAACAATTCACTGTTTCAATGACTTAGAGGTCTCATATAGATAAAGGAATCAAGCTTTTAGTATTAAAAATTATTAGTGATATTGATAGATATAAAGAAACCAGATCATTATGGTCAAGGTGCGTGCAAATGCAGACCCCACATTTATTTAGTTGCAAATTACCTAGACTTTTTTGTATTCTTCAAGTTAGCGCATTTCATGGGTACTTCAATTCAATATCTCAGTCTACAATGCACCAGTTCAGCTCCTAATTCACCCTCTAGCTACATTGATGCAGCCTGTATGTGTGAAATATGAAAAACATAACCAGCCAGATTATCTAGAAAACTGAGGGAAACATATGTTGACAGCTTTTAATAATAACTATTTTTTTCTAATTGTACTGGATATAAACAGTTAATTTGAAAACAGAGGAAGCTGCTTATTGCGATCACTTTGGAACAATAACCAGCAATACCAAGAAATATAAATATTGGAAAAATTTACAGTGATATAAATTTAAAATCAATCATGTTATCAAGTTCATTGTTATAAAAAAATTAATTAGTCAATCGTATGAGACTGACTGATTTTGTTATCAATAACTGATAGAGAACATTATCTGAGATTATGATTAACAACCCCCCCCCCTTATATTTGTACAGTGTGAGTGAGTGTAGTGAAAAGAAAAGATTTTTACTTACTGAAGCACAGGCTAAGATACCCCAGAAGCCAACTTTTTTAATCATGTTATGGATGCCCACCTTGGCTCGATCAAGGAAGCCCTGAAATTTGAATTGAATAAATTGATGCAATTGATACACAAGAATAGAAAAAAGAAAATGAAAAGTAAACAGGAAAACATAGCAAAGAATTCAGCTTCAACCTTTTCAAAACTCCAGGGACCTATTCATCCTGTGGTTTCGATGACTACTGGAATATATCCGTCTCAAAATGTCAACATATTCCTTCAAAAGGTCTCTATAGCCAGCTAAGGCATCTAACAATTATGAAGTGTTCACATCCTGTGGTTTAATTATCCAGGTCAGCCATACAGACAGAATACTCCTACAAAGGGGTAGCACCTAGCCATGAGAAGGAAACTGCTGTCAAACCTATGACCAAAGGGCTTCCCTCCTATTTGTGCCAACTTGATGGACTATAGCATGCTAACTCATAGTTTAAAGGGTGGGGTTGGCCATGTGTATGTTACTATAAAACTTCATTATGCAGGCCGGAGGGTTACTCTATATACAGGCCCTGCCGACCAGTCTTAAAGTTGAGGAAAACTCTCCCAAAATCTTCATCTGTGAAGCTAAGCCATTCACTCAGATCTCACTTAAAGTCTACAGGGAAATTTTAATTCAGACCTTAGGCACCTTAATAAGTTAGTCTTGAAAGAGTCAACTTCTTTTTTTATCAAGATGCTTGAATTTAAATCCCACATATGATACTATCAATATTCAAGCAGTACAATTTACAAAATCTGAGTAATTATGAGATGACTTTCGCTGAAATTCAGACTTTTTTTTTTTTAAATTCTAGAATCTAAATCAATAAAGGATAACAATGGTTCATCTGATGAGAAAATAAATGAAGATGATATTACTACAATTAGTGTACTTGAAAACTAACAAATATGGTGCCAGAAAGGTTGAAGGGTAAGTTTAAGAATAAGATTGAAGATTAAATCTTCTGCCAGCCATAGCTCAGTCAGTTAGAGCAGTTCTCTCCATAGACAGCTTTGTGCGGTAAAAAGGACAAGAAGGTGAATCTTACCTATTAATTATTTCTCATTCTCAATTTTCGATATGCGCTGTTTACATAGTGCCATAAATTGACAGTCTGAGTAAGTTGTGGTGAAAAAACAAATGAAAAAACTTAAGATGAAAGAAAATACTACTCATGTATTAATAATTGTTTCAGATCCCACATTTGAGTTGGAAGTTGACAAAAATAAATAGAGGGAAGGATTGTGATGTATTGTTTTACTTGATATGGTTTTGTTCAAAGGATTTAGGGAAATATACAGATATTCCCAAGAGAAGGAAAAACAAAATTAGCTGATGAAATGGAGTCAAACAAAATGGTTTTAATCAGGTGTCCACAAAACAGGAGTAATTTTGCCCTCAAGCTCTTTGCAAAAATATAACCCGAAATTATCGAGGAGAGAAATAGGCACTAATGTGATTCTGAGAGTTGTTCAAAATTATTGAACACATTCTTGTTTTTGTTATTATTTCAGCCAATCCATTCGACAGCTTTCTTCTAAACGCAAAAACAGTGAATTCAATAGTCTGGAACAACCCTTGAAATGATAATGACTCTTTTCAAAATTAAAGCCACAATAAGACATAAGAACGAAAAAAAAATTTTTTAAAAAGAAAAGACCACACAATAATCTAGAGACAAAAGCTTTCACATATATAAGGTAGGACAAATAGTCCAATAATGAAAACTTGAGCTTTAACACTCCGGAGGTGACATTGTTAGCAGAGCAAAAACATAGTCTTCCTTCTGTAGGTGATTTCCATCGCCAAACAATACTGTGTTTAGATTGATTGTGCTGCATGTCAATCTCAGTTATACATGAATACAAGTCACAGGTGTTCAAAATTACTAAATGAACCAAATCTTAGCACCCTTGGGGGGGAAAAAAAAAGAAGCAGTGCTTGAGGGTTACATAATCAATCTGACATACTAAAAAATTACAAGGTGATTTGTTACAAACCGAAAAAATGTCCTGTCACTTTCTATTTTCTCAACGAAAACTCGTTTTACGATGTCTGTATTACAACTGGAATTTGAACTATCTTATCATAAGATTAAAAAGTGCTATTTACAAATAATTTTTAGATATTATTTAAAAGACTGAACCTCTACCCAAGTGACTTATAAGGTCCCTAAGAATGACTCCAACTAAGACTGACAAAGCAATATTATACTGAGTATAATATAGCATTTATTTAAAATCCCAAACGTTAGTAAATAAAATCCAATGAAGCTCAGAAATTGCATAAGCCAAAGCGTTGCGTAAATACTCCAATGAATATGCTCAGACAGAAAAAAAATTCAAGTCATAATTCTGCTCCACATAATTCAAAATAAACTTGAAGACTACTAAGAAATTTACTACTAATCAAGCAGGCCGCAATTTTGCATATGATCTCTGGGGATCCACGTAGTGAGTTCCAGCAATTAAATATTGTATAGCAATATTTTCACTCTTCTCAAACGACCTCTACGTTAAGTGGACATTATCAAGTGACTACAGAAGGTACCCACAAATCATCTCGGTGAGGTAGGAGAAAATATTCAGAAAATTTCAAGTTTGTTTCCTTTTTTTTTTAATTTTGTAAAAGTTGGGGTACATCCTTGGTGTAAAATTGGGGTACATCCTCAATACCAGGAAATAAGGTACAGTAAATCTAGATCATGAATTGAATATTTCAGTTTTATTTTCAAAGAAGTAGGAACCTTGTTTTCCATGGAAGCTGGAGAAATACAACTGGGGTGAGACCTAAGGATGAAAGAAGGGCAAGACCTGACAATAAATGTCCAATAAAGAAAATCCTAATTTCACTCACAAGTTCTGCTGGGTTGGTTGTTTTTTCTCGAACCAACTCCTCCAGTTCTTCTAACTCTTCTTCTTCAGCACTCGACCCAGACATACGGGATGTCCGAGCCATGAAGTAGGGAGGCAATTCACCAATAGCCGTACCAGCACCCTGAAATAAAAGAAAAAAAATTCAGAATAGGACGAGAAATAGTAATGATAGAGGTAATTAAACCTATCTTCAGCTCAGAAGAGAAACAAGGCTGAACAAACAAAAAATTGAGTGTATTGCTCGATTTTCTATTATTGATGCTCACAGACTTTCAAAGATGGATTCTTGGTGATAATTTTGGCATATCTGAACTTCTGAGATGAAGTGTTATTCAATAAATCATTCACACCAGTATCTTCACCTTTGTTGTTGATAACTTTATTTCTGCCAATTTTAGTCTGATTTTCAAGAGGAGGAATCGCTAATACTTGTCACATTTATGACCTTCAAGAGATAATTTGAAATTTGATTGAAATAAATGACACTTCAGTTCTGCATTAATATAACATGCAGAACTGAAGTGTCTATTGTCATATTCAATTATCCCTCCTGTGATTACAATCATGAATACAACCTAATGACACATTGACAACTAAAGCAATGCCAAACAATCCTTGGCTTGCCATAAAAAATTGACAGATACTACAGTTGCAAAAAGGTGACCATGAATTATACAATGCAGAGAGAATCTATTGAAAGTTCAGAAAAAAAAGTTTGGTTTACAATAAATTCATGTTTTAAAAGAAAACTGCATTGATCAGTTTGATAGTAATTATCAATTAAGGCCAATTTCTTAACCAGTTAACAAAATTCTGCAGTTTATGACATATGCTTATTTGCATGAAAGCCAACATTCATGCAGGGAGAAATGATCTACAGAAAAATAGTTATGTGCTTTGAACAATTAAGACAGGTTTAGATTGTTATCTCATAATTGACAAAATGATGTGTATATGTTTCAGCTTCAATTCACCCATGACTGAGTAGATCATTGGGATGCCATTTGGAGCACTATCCTTTCATGACATTTGGTGCTGCCCATCTTCTTTCCAACTAACATATCAATTGTTGTATTGAGTTACATTATACCAACAGCAAATAGTAATGCCTGACCAAGCATATCGGAGGAAGTGAAATCAGTAAGCATTGAGCTCCACTCCTGGTTTGGAATCAAAGTTATCTATATCTTCGACTGGTTGCAAATCAAGGCTGAAGGACCCAATCTACTCTAATATTTATCCATAGCTTGGGGAAGACAAAGACTGATAGCCCAGATATTTACAAGATTTACCCATAGCTGGGGAGGGACAATTAGATTCATGCCTTTCTCAAGACCATTAGCATGAAGTAAACACTAACTGCCTCAGCTGGAATCCTAACTCAGCTTGCAAATTGTATTTTCCATCAAGTTAGGCCATATGCACCTGTATGAGTATGAGTGATGAAAAGCTAGAACTCGAACAGTCCCACTGCTCATATTAACAATGATGTATGATGGAGTGTGTGCTTGCTCTGCATAAATTAATGTATAATGTGATGGATGAGGAAGGGAGAAATTTACTGAGTAGCTCTGCCAACATGGAGAAGCATGTATAGACAGAGTTTCAAAGACCAAATCTTTAGGCAGAAACCTGGGGGTCAATCAATACGCAAGTAATAATTTTGATAAGTTCAAATTCAAACACAATAGGAAGAACTTGGTTTCAAACATGAAAAATATTTAATTACCAGCAAATAAGGAATACATAAACAAGATACCAAGTATCAATGAAAAGATATGCAATGCCTTCAACAAATAAGCTCATGAACTGGGTGTAGCTTCTTATATTTCAGCAGTCTATACACAAATTATCAATACATGCTATTATGTTCCATTACAGTGCTAAAATGTATTATAGAATTCTTTGGCTCCGTGACACCCATGATAGAGAAGAGTGGTGAATCCTGGGGAATCAGACGTTGAAAGACTGATGATGATGATGATGATTGGTTAGATTAGATTCAGTGAAAAATATAAGTTGGGTGCTGACCTAAAAGTGGTAATTATCCCTCAAAAACTGGGGTCGACCTATATACAAAGCATACCATAAATTAATGATTCTGTGACCATACATCAAGAGTTCGCCTATGCATGTGGTCGAATGATAGTGAGGGGAACCAAGTACTTGGACACTTACGGAATATTCATTTGATATACTTCCGACGCTCATATTTATTTCAAATTTACACAGATGATAAACTTTGATATAAAACCAGCAATTTCTAAGAAAAAATTACTCATTTCCAAACATACAATACAGAATAAAATACAATCAAAAGTAACCAAATGCTAAAGAGTCTACAGGAATAAATAATCTTCCAAGGGCTAGACAATCAGGACGCAAAATTTGGCTTTAACACCGACTACCAGTGTTCACAGGAATTACACAACACATCAGAAGAAAAACTAGATTGCGGACTTGTCTGTAAATTTTCAAATCACTTACATAACAAATCATTAGGGAACCTAAGCCTAGTCCGTCAAGCTAACAAGTCCAGAATAAATTTTAATAAGTCTAAAATTAATTACAAGCTAAAATGCTGAAGTTGCACATAGTAGTTTATAGTTATTCATTGGATATACAAACTAATAGACATTATTAAACAGCTTCCTAAACATATCTTTTCCATGATAGTATTTGTAATTAGCATAAATACACTGAAGACCTGTTATGACACAGAAGTCAGGGTCCATAATGTTCTACCGCATTATATGTAAGTCTGTGTTGTAACAAATTTTCCATCTTTTACAAACCCTAATCAAAGTTTTTCCCAAAGCTACATGAAAAATGCAGTGTGTAATTTCCCTTCCATGAGTAAAAATGGGCAGAAAGTTAGTGAAAATGGGCAGAAATATTAAAATAACCTATCATTGTAGTGACATAGTGGACAGAGAGGGAGAGGGGAACTTAGCGGGGCCAAAAAGGGAGAGGGGAACTTAGCGGGGCCAAAAAGGGAGAGGGGAACTTAGCGGGGCCAAAAAGGGAGAGGGGAACTTAGCGGGGCCAAAAAGGGAGAGGGGAACTTAGCGGGGCCAAAAAGGGAGAGGGGAACTTAGCGGGGCCAAAAAGGGAGAGGGGAACTTAGCGGAGCCAAAAAGGGAGAGGGGAACTTAGCGGGGCCAAAAAGGGAGAGGGGAACTTAGCGGGGCCAAAAAGGGAGAGGGGAACTTAGCGGGGCCAAAAGGGAGAGGGGAACGTAGCGGGGCCAAAAGGGAGAAGGGAACGTAGCGGGGCCAAAAGGGAGAGGGGAACGTAGCGGGGCCAAAAGGGAGAGGGGAACGTAGCGGGGCCAAAAGGGAGAGGGGAACGTAGCGGGGCCAAAAGGGAGAGGGGAACGTAGCGGGGCCAAAAGGGAGAGGGGAACGTAGCGGGGCCAAAAGGGAGAGGGGAACGTAGCGGGGCAAAAAGGGAGAGGGGAACGTAGCGGAGCCAAAAGGGAGAGGGGAACGTAGCGGGGCAAAAAGGGAGAGGGGAACGTAGCGGGGCAAAAAGGGAGAGGGGAACGTAGCGGGGCCAAAAAGGAAGAGGGGAACGTAGCGGGGCAAAAAGGGAGAGGGGAACGTAGCGGGGCAAAAAGGGAGAGGGGAACGTAGCGGGGCAAAAAGGGAGACCAACGTAGCGGGGCCCAAAAGAGAGACCAACGTAGCGGGGCCCAAAAGAGAGACCAACGTAGCGGGGCCCAAAAGAGAGACCAACGTAGCGGGGCCCAAAAGAGAGACCAACGTAGCGGGGCCCAAAAGAGAGACCAACGTAGCGGGGCCCAAAAGAGAGACCAACGTAGCGGGGCCCAAAAGAGAGACCAACGTAGCGGGGCCCAAAAGAGAGACCAACGTAGCGGGGCCCAAAAGAGAGACCAACGTAGCGGGGCCCAAAAGAGAGACCAACGTAGCGGGGCCCAAAAGAGAGACCAACGTAGCGGGGCCCAAAAGAGAGACCAACGTAGCGGGGCCCAAAAGAGAGACCAACGTAGCGGGGCAAAAGAGAGACCAACATAGCGGGGCCAAAAGAGAGACCAACATAGCGGGGCCAAAAGAGCGACTAATGCTGCATGCCAAACATTGTTGTATTTGGTATTCAACTTACGCTACAGGTATGCCACCCATAATTCATGTTAGGGATATAAAAAAAATAGAGACTAATTAATAAATGACAGAATCAAAACAGTGTGTGTGTACATATCTGCACACCCATCAAATAGCTACACTCGACACAAATCAATTAATGCAACAGTAAGTGTTCTTAGTTGCATAACTTGAATTATGTATATATAAGCACACTATATAAAATGTATATGTATATAATTTTCCAACAGGTGTCATTTAATAAGATATATTAAAATTTTATGAAACTATTTTTTGAGAATAAAAAAAAAGGGGGGGGGGTGAATTTGTTTCAGTTGAAGAGTCCATAGTTTCAAATTGTGAGTTGGAGGTATTTTTCATCAGCAACATTTCTACCTGAGTGAAAGAGTTCAGTGTTAGGGACAGAAAAACAAAAAGGGCACACCGCTCAATACATGTATATTAAATTACAATTGAGTTAGTATCAGACCATCTATACTGGGATATCCAATTAAGATCAAATCCACTTACAATGGTCAGTAAGATTGGCTTGCTGATCATTGCTATACAACATGCATTCAGACCTTTTTTTGATATGATTATTCAGCATAACTTTGTATCAATCATTGTGAAAATAATTGTCAAGTTTGAAATCCCCAAATGAATAAGCCAACAAATGCACCAACTTATAAATATACATACATACAAACAGGTTATAGTGTCATCAAGTAAAATATACAAAGGTATATTTTTAGCAGACTTTGAACAGTACGCTGCATGTATCAACCTTCATGTCACTGCTCAACTTACTGCAACAACCAGTTTTCAAGACACTAAGTAAGAAGACGCTTTGCAAACAGGGCAAAAAAAAAAAAAAATAGAAATGAATCACTACCCCCCAAATCTTGAAACGGGCGGATGAGTTAAATGCAAATGCCAGTCTTCTTTACGGTTGGGTACCCCAAGTGCTAATCTCTACCTCCAAGAATGCTATATGCAACCCAACAGCTTTCAGTATAAAATGCGACAGTAATAGATACAAAGCCACTTAGAGAAGGAAAAATGTATTTGCAAAGAAATAATGGTAATAATTATGGAAAATAAATAAAGACAATATGGGAGCCGTTAGATAATGTATCCATCAGTTTATACATACAATGAGAAACTATAAACGACTACGTGCGATTCACAGCATTTTAGCATGAATACAGGTTTTGCTGACTTTTTTTTATTTATTTTTAAATATCTATTATGGGACATGCTGTCTTGTAAGAATTGTTAAACAATATGAGGAGTATAAATGTTTAAGCCTTCACAATGATTGGGAGGTGGGGATTGGCAGAATGGTTAACAGCATTTTGTATGGAATCAACGAATCCGGCTCAAACTCTAACCAAGACAGTTTTGTTCATTTCGCATAAATGCCTTTCAAAATGGCATGAATCCATCTTTTCTTCTTCCCTTCCTCCCAGATGTGAGCAAATAATAGGGATCGACTGATCCTGAACCAGCCCGAAGAGGGGTGCTCTCCATTAGGTTATCGTGCCCTTGACATACCCATGGTAAATTCATTCATCAACCAGCACCGCTTACAGGATTAAAAAAAATTTAAGGGAAAAAATTGTACCTGGGAAGAAAAAAAAAAAAAAGAAAACATCAAAGCTGTTGACTATCCCCACGAGAATCTCACTTTCTTAACATTTCCCAACCATAAACTTCTTGGAATAAACATTTCATACAATACTTTAATTTTCATCCTTTCATGCTTACAACTATAGAAATGAAAGTAGAGGTTTAATTTTATTATCAACGGTATACATATGATGAGACTTTCCATAGGTGATCTTATAGAAATACACCTTTGAATTCCTGAGACAAGATATTTTTACTATCATATGATAACGTGATAATGACAACAAAGATTAGGAACCGGGTCTGTAAGTAAGTTAAAATGACACTTAACAGACAAGCTTAAAAACAAAAAAGAACTTGCAGCACGTTCACCATTTTTTACCTAGACCAAAATCCTGATCTATGCTGCTAGTCTGCTTTCATGGGAAAGATTTTTTTTTTTTAACACTGATATCTAACTTGAAGTGTCTGAATAGCAAGCAGTGTTCTGTTTATCATATTTACAACAATAGACTTTTTTTTTGACTGGATCTAAAACAGGTTTTGAACCATGCGGATGGCAAGCTTTAACCACCTTTTCATTCAGAGCCGCTGTGAAATGAGATCAGATCTAACTTTTTTATATATCACCATCTGTGACGAGTATAATAATTTTCCTCAAATTATTCAACAAGTCTTCAGATTAAAGATTTTTTACAGATCTCATCTGCAAAGAATTATAAACAACCTTAGAAAATTCACATACACAGAACTTCAAGATATCAACACACACACACACACACACACAGATTGTATGAGCTTACTCTATGTGGCACAAAGCCACAACAATGCAGTACAGTGTTAGGATATTTATGTAAATATTCACTTGTTCAGAATTTACCAAAATCAGATATTCTTTTAACAAAATCAGAATCAATTCTTAAATTCATAAACCACTGATAAATGCTCCAGTTGCTTATTCATGATCCACTCCATACTGCTAAGAAAAAAAACAAAAAAAAAACATCAAAGCTGTTTACTATCCCCACAAGAATCTTTCAGACACTGGAGGGAACAAGAAATCTTCTGTACTGAAAACAACAACTGTTGCATATTTCAGGAAGAGTCCTTCCAGTGTACCATTAGAAAATAAAAGTCTTCACACGTTTTTATTGGGGTATTTTTTTTTTCGCCCCCAACCAATTTTCACCAGTTCATTATTTTGGGTGTTTTTTTTCTGAAATGGCTACTAATGACTCCTACATTGACACTTAATAATCTAAAACACTATTAAAACGTTTGGATGTCTTTTTTTTTAAATTGATTTTCATCAATTTTTAAGATTTTTAAGTTTTTTCATGTTTTCAACAACTACTGAAAGTGTTCAGCGTGTTTTTCTATCAAAAATGGCTGACAGTGACATATTTTTTTCATTTATATTGATACATTTTTCCTAATTACATAACATTATTTTACTTATATTTCATTTGTGAAAATTACATAATAATCCAAATATAATGGACAAATAATATTGGTACACAACATCAATATGTTAAAAAAATAAACCCCAACACTATCATGTAAAATATTCATAAGTTAACATTACCTGAAAGTTTCATAACAATATGATAATAATCACCAAAGAAAATAACATCAAAGAAACAACCAATTTCTGCCATTTTCTTGGATGAGTGGCAGGTAGAAGAGTAGCTGATTTTATATGAGTCTAAGAATTAAAAAACAACCAGAGAGGATGAAGTCACTAGTAACATCTTGTAAGATTAGCTTGCTAACTATAAATCTACTGCAAGTACATGTGACAAATTGTACAGTTCGGTTTTAAGCAAGATTGAAATATGGCATATCAGGTGTACCAGGATGTATGGGATAATCCTTAAGATTTGACTGATGACCACAGCACTGAAGTCCCACTTGACAAAGACTTCCTATACAATGAAGATTTGATTCATTGTGAATCTTCAAACTGTGGATTAGTAGTTATGAACGTATACAAAAGCAACTAGTGAATGCAGCAATCTGTGAATATATATATACACACACACACACACATATATATATGTATATATATATATATATATATATATATATATATATATATATATATATATATACACACACACTCTCTTGCGACAAGGTGTATCTGGAATTGTCTGTCTCCATTTTCAAAAATTTATTCATTGTTTTTATAGCAACTGTACCTGCTTCATAGGAAGGGGTGCTGGCCCAATATCCAAACCTGGGTTAGCCTCCAAATGTAATAAATACTCAAGCCTATGGCCCAACCTTTCAGAATTAATCATCAAAATTCATGGAGAACTTTTGCAGATGGACCAACGAACTAAAGTGAATATATACAGCTCTTCTAACTACATCAGCAAAGGTAAAATAGAGATATGAAAGATTAGAATACAACCAGAATAAAATGATAAATTTCAATAGCTTGGAACATGAGCAGAAAAACTTCAAGCTCATTTGCTCATGGAGACAAACCAGAGGAAGCTGAACATTCAAATAAAAAACACCTCAGACAATCTATCAGCAATTAAAACCATTGAAAGATCATCTTTTCATGCTTATCTAAAAGGATTTTAGAAACTTAATCATCCTTAAAGGGTATGCAAGGAAAGGAAAAGAGGGTGAATTGATGTATTACTGCCTGTCAATTCCTAAATGTCAGAAACAATTTGAAACAAAAAAAACATTCTAGAATGAACACATACTTACCCACATAATGGACTCCATTCTTACTTTGCTCATTATCATCCATATAGACATGGTTTTTGATTGTACGGATGGACAGAGAATTCTGGCAAAAAAATGGAATGGTCGGGAAATTGAGTATATGTCTGCATATATATATTGATAATTGAAAGTGAGGAAAGAATCACAAATTGTCAATAAAATTAACAAGTCATTAACATGTTTCACTGATTACAGCTAATTCAGAAAAAAATGCAAAATGAAATTTCCGAATTCTAAAAGTTACTTATTTTTGACATCTTCACAAAGGGACAAATGTTAGACATAAATCATTTAAAAGATATTGAATATGTTTGTAAAATGTCATTTGTGCATAACTTCATATACAATTTTCAAATGGACTCTAGGGAGGTGCATGAATAAAGGCTTGATCTGGGAAAAATCAACTATATTGCCCTTATAGATGTTATATTATTATTGCATGGCCCCGGCATCTAAGGATCCTATAATCGTAGAGAAGCCTTCGTCTATGGAAGATTCCTAAAGAAGGTCACTGAATTGTTTAAACCATCTCAATCAGACTTCTTTCAATTCCATTCACCGATATATCATTCAGTTTTTAAATAAATTTATCCAGAAATGGGGAGATGTTTGCGAAATCCAAGACACAGTTCGATTGCTTTACATCCTGAAATTAGTGCATATTCTATGCAGCAGCATTTTATTTTGTTTTTTTTGGGGGGGGGGGGGGTTCAGTTCGAAATTATGGCTCCCCTTATTTAGGTGGTCCCCAAGAATAGCGTCATCCATTCACAATGGTGATGGGTGTTTATATATCCTCTTTTTAAGAGTTCTTGAAGTTTCTCCAATGTATATTTTGTGGCAGTCCTTGCAAGGTATTTCATACACACCTAGCTCAGAAATAACTTAATTTGTTTTTCTTAATGCAGGTCCGATTGTTTTGGTGGTGCTAGTTTCAATTTGGTTACCAAGACTTTGAAAATTCCTTTCAAGTTCATTAGTTGTTGTATTGCAACAAGTTAACAACCAACACAGCAAGTACAGGTTGAACAGCCGCTGCTGATTACAGTACTAATCATTTGCCAGCCTTCGCTTTTGTTTACATTCAGTAGGTAGAACTGCTAGTATATCACATGAAAAACAAAACTTAACTCCAAATAGTAATCAAAGTTAGCACTTATGTTTCCTATTCATTGTATTGATTTTCAATGCCAATAGTCTTGTTAATCGGTTGTCAGTCTATCTGGATAACTTGCATTGAATACAGTATTTTCATTTCAAAAGAGTAAAGCACATTTTTCCATTGACATTTAAGAAATATTAATGAAAGAAAAAAAAATCAATATGCTCCTCAAATGAGAAAAAAAAATTGTTGCCTTTTTTGTAAATATTTTAGCCATATCCAAATCAGGATATTTACAGGTACATAATGACTACAACAAAAAGGTAAGACAAGACTCCTCAGTGAACTTGTACAAAAGGCATTTTGTACAAACCAAAGGTGACTATTGTGATCATTTTGAGAAAACAATAACCAGTAGATAATGAAAAAATTCAAACAACTTACATTCATTGTTTTGTTATTAAATTTATTATCATAAACGACTTTACATTATAAAAAAATTAATATGGATTTATCATTCATATTAAATTGAATGTTTGGGACTGAATGATCTTGATAACATAAACTGTTTAATAATATCAATGATTATAATAAACTACTTCCATTGTACATTTCGTTCTTCATTTGCCTGCTTACATTTTACTGCTCTTATCCCCCTCTCTCTCTCATTTGTAAGCATTATTAACAACCTATTATCTACACCTACACTTTTTAAATGTCTCATAGTGAACCAAGTCTCAGCAACATTTCAAACAGTTCACAGATTCCATTTTCTAGGCCAATAATTATTACGCAATAGACACCCATAAGTTACTACATATCTCATTAAATAAAAGCTGCGGTCATTTTTTCTGTTTGTTGGTTCCTGACACCCTAAAGCAAACATATATAAAATTAAAAAAACCCTACCATGATTCGAATATTCAACCTAGATGTAGGCAGCCAAGTAACCTATCCAATAAGCCAACATTACAATGCTTTAATTTTGGATAAAATTAAGCTTCAAGTTAGTGACCAACCAAGCAGCAGGTGAAGTTAGAATGGCTGCTGCTTGTCATAGATTTACTCACTTATCTGCCTTGATTGCCGCTACCTTTGTTTAAATACAGTTCAAAGTACTACATAAAGCCAAATGAAGGGAAATGGGTTTAGAAAAGTGTGTTGTACTAATACATAACTTAACCGTACATAACATAAATGATCCCATTATTTTTAACAGATACTATGCTTGCAGTGATATAAACATCAGATCTTATGACGTTTTTATATCTGAAGAGTCAAGAAATTATGAGTTATTTCCTCTTCAAAAAACCTACGGAAAATTTAGTTATTTCTTTGATTAATGTCGAGTTGTAGCAATAGATAGCAGTTTCCAACTTGTGTGGAACTTGTAATGCTCCTTTTGAATTAGATTACGTATAAATCTAAAAAGAATACAAAGTTGAGGACAGAAACCATTTCCAGTTCATATATTTACAGGATGCATTTGTTCACTTGATTAAATCCATTAAGATAGTTCTATGAAGAGAGCATAAAGTTATGGTCAAAAGAAGTTTTAGCTTGTATACTATTTATGAACTAATTTTCTTTTCTTCCTAACAAAAGACAGGACAGTACAGACATTAGCTAGTGGACGATAAGGTCATCACTTCTGGCTAAAAAACTACTGGATCCCAATCACGATCTCTACATTTATGAAAGCATTGTTCCGGTTCCTTTTCAGAGGCTCATCAACCAATTCCACAAGCTAAATTCATGAGATGAATTTTGGCTTCTCTAACGGACAGTACACAGAATGGAAAACATTTTGTATCTAAGTAAGAGGCTAATGGGATGCCCTGAAGCAGACAATGCGCATGTGTGACCAGAACTAGATTATATTCTATACATTGAAAGTAAAGGTTTCTCTTTCTAAGACTAAAATCTTTAAATAACAGACACTGTCCAGACTTTGCTTCAGGAAAGTATTAGATGAACATAGACAATAGTACAAACAGGAGAGCTTATAATGATAGCTGAATAGGGAGAGCAGAAGACCAGAAGCAATGATGGTTTAATCTCCATAGCCATACATTTGCTTAGAAACATTCAAATAACCATTGTACCTCTTACGAGTCGGCATAAATGATATGGTTTTTAAATGATATAATCAGTTTGTTTTTTCAAATTAATCCCAATGAGCACGATGCAATTTTTGTCTTTGTTTTTAGATGAGGAATTATTATTATTATTATTATTATTATACACAATTTATTTGGACAAGTGTTCTCATCTTGCTTGTAATAGTCACAACATTTTGGCCATTGTACCCTCAAAGTTTCTCCGGGTGCTTGTCATACTTGGTAATGTTCGTTGAATTTTAAACTGAACCATTTATTCAATCCTCAACCAGATTGTCTGACGAGACAATGGCCTAGTGAGTATAAGCATTGGTTAAGCGGTAGAGTTTAGCAGGCTCTGAATACATAAACTTAGAACAAGCAAAAGTTACATTGCAAGGTCACAAATAACAAAAAATTGACAAGTACAAGATAACCCTAAACATGGACTGCAGATTGAGAAAAAAATCTACACCCCCCCCCCCCATGGACTGAATAAAGGATTCAGTTCAAAATTCCAAAAATGGTACTGAATACATCAGGCAACTGAAGAAGGCTGGAAGGTACGATAGCTGAAACTCTGAGACTATGACAACCAAGACAAGGACACTACTCAAAGAAAATCAGTGTTTAATAAGCTTGCTGCATCACTTCAGAGTCGGAAATTTTCATAAAAACCAAAATTCAGTCCCTTAATAAATAATTAGAAATTCTGCACAAAGCAAAAACTGGACATCCAATCATTTCAATTACTTTCTTCCAGTCCCCCATCCCACCCAATCCCACCCCCACCACCAACCAGTGCACCACTTTGATGACCATAACAAGCAGGAAAAGCAAATCAACTCTTCCAGATTTATAATTTATGGACGGTGAAAAGGAGGAGAGGAAAGGCAAAATAATATTTTCCTGGGTTACTTCTTACATTGTTCTCTTTTGTCTAAATAAGTATTTCATGATGAACGAGATTATCCTTCTAACTGCAGCATTAAATGGATGAATTACTTCCCTGAGGTTGCATAATTGATAGAATAAATCCATGAAGATACTCACTTGTTTGGGTATGGGGGTTCAGGAAAGTCGACAGACATACATTCAAAAGCAGCTAATGTTACCAGAGCTATATGTGGACCCTGAAAAGGGAAACAGAAGGCATTAAAATCATAGAAAGAATAGATTGATAGTAAGTTACAACAAAAAGCTCCAGAAAAAATTTAAGAAGAGAGAAAATTCTAGTCAAAAATTATACCGGTTGACAATGCTTGATCGAACAAGAAAAATTTAAAGATTAAAGTAATATTACTTCAACAGGTGTATAGAAAAAAAAACAATAAACTTGTCATTGGTTAATAAATGAACGATTGTAGGATCAAAATTTGAAGTCATGTAAAAAAAATTCTATCAAAGTATGAATATGGTTCGAATAAATTCTGTCTATGATTTCACTGCCATTTTATACAGGAATTGATAAACCTGTCAGAATAAGATTCTAAAATGGTTGGAAAAAAAAGCTTTTTATCTTTAAGAAAAAAAAAAAATTTTTAAAGACGTTTAGTGGAGTACTGATGCCAATTTTCAAGTCAGTAGACAAAAACAGTACGGCCAGGAGCACTGGAACAAACAAGCAACCATAAATACACACAATCTTTTTTAACATAAATTGTTGGTTTGTGTGAGTTGTGATGAAAATCAACTGAAAACGATTCAAGATGAAAGAAAATACAAGTCAAAAAATCAATAATGGTTGACAAAGCTGCATTTGATGAAGAATAAAACAGTTAGGATAATATTATAACTAGTGTACGTGAAAACAAATACAGTGCCTATCAGAGAAGGATGAGAGATGAGTTCAAGGGTTAGACTTTATCTCTGCCAGTCATAAGAGCTCTACTAGCACAGTCAGTTGGTGCTATGAAGCTTCTTACCAGACAAAATTTCAAGTCTTGCTTAGAGCTTATTCTTTATTCTCAATCTGTGTTTTCAACTCATGCCTCAGATTGAAATTCTGGGTAGGTTTTGATAAAAAGCAACTAAGAAAATTTAAGGGAAAGAAAATACTAATCAAAAATGGATAAATAAAAAATGATTTTCACAACTTTACTCAAGAGGAAAATGGTACCGCTTCTAGGAATGTAATCATGATGAGAGATTTTAGGCTGTTACCATTCAAAATTCTGAGATGCCATATTACTGGGCATTATTTATTCAATTATCACCCAGGTGATTGACAGAAAAAAGGTCATATACTATTGCCAGTACCATATCAGGAGATAAATTTCATTTCACAGAATCTGATTTCCATACAATACTCAACAAAACTGAATGAAAAAGGAAATTTTGTAAAAATAGAGTCAAAATCCTTGTTAAATGAAGAAGCACAGTATTTAAGGAGTTGAAAGAGAGAAATTGGTTTCATGTCCTAAATCGGTACATGAATTTTCTTTTTTCATTTCAAAATATAAATTGTACAGAAAGATTATAGGTAAGACAACATATATTTAAATGAGCCTATATAATTTATCTTTTTTTGCCCTTCATTCAAGAGTTGTTTAGACCAGGGCTTCTCTAACTATGTTGTTAGTGCCTGTATGGGGGAGACACTAAGATTATTCAGGATCGCAGACAGATGAAAATTTTTTTTTTTGAGAATAATAGTACAACTAGATTTTTCCTCTTTACAAAAATGCTGGAACTGACTGCAAAATAGCTCGATGCTATTCATGGATTTTTAAAAAATGAATTTAGATTTTGATAAATTTTACAAATTTTTTTTTCAAATTCATTCTTCTTGTAATAAGCACCATAAATCTCAATATAGATTGTACATACATAGTAATTTTCAATAATTTTTCCTTTGGTAGTTATTTGTTTCTATACCTACCAACTGCTTTTATATCAAGTGAGTGAGGGGACACAAAAAGTTCTCTCTCATCAAAAGGGGTTGCAAAAGGAAAAAATTTGAGAAACCTTAGTTAAGACTATTGAACTCATTCTTTTTGCTTTCGGTAGGATATTTCATAGTTAATATTGAACGGCTGGATACTATCCAAACAGACCCCGCATATCTCCGTATAAGAAACAATAGATTGTTTCTTTCATTTATACATATCTATGGCAAATAATGTTATGGTTTAATTTCTTCTTACACTGATAGACTTGATTTCTTCACTTTTACCACATTCCTATTGGCAGACAATAGAAAGAGACGAATGCTTCATTTCACCACCCAACCAGAAGGAAAAGAAGAGAGAAAGAAAATATGTAAAGAACAACTTACCAAATAAAGTACAAAAGTGTGAAGACCTGTGCCAAGACCAACGGAGGATAGAAAACCAAGGCCCACCCAATAAGCATACCACAACAGTTTCTTCTCAAAAACTGCTAAATAAGGTTGGTGAGGTCCCTTTACGTTATAAACTGCACTCAGTAATGCAACTATCAATACAATTCCAAGCACCAACAATTTCCTTTGTAACAATCTGAAAGAAAAAAAAAGAATAATGACTCTTTAGATTCAACTGAGTGAAAACAAAAAACAGTACAGTGAAGAAATAGAAATAATGAGGGTTTTTTTTTTTCATAAGGAAAAGCTATAGCACCCATAATTTTCAAATACAGAGACATAAGAAGAGAAAAAAAGATGAAGTAAGATTTTCTTTATCTCAGATAAGAAACTCAATTTGTGGCATTACATTAGATTGAAATTTCAACAACAATTTGATCTTGAATTTCAATCTTTTTCCCAAATGGTCAGTCTTGTTTATCTTTTACCACTGTCAACACAGTTGGAGAGTTATATGTATTTGGTTGTGTCTTTTTGTTTATCCATGATATCTCCCAAAGTACTCAATGGATTTCAATGAAATTTTGTCGAAGTGTGTTCAATGGGATAAGGAAGGGGACTAACAAAATATCTATATAAATTTTAGGTGATCAACAAAAAATTTTTCCCCAAGTCATTTTTTTAGAAGCCTTGGACAATTTGAATGAGAGTTTCATATTCAAAACAAAACTATGAAATGTAATTTTAAAATTACGACATACAGATTATGACTTTTTGAAAACAAGTCACATATTTACTACAACCAGATTTACAAAGGTTTTTAAATAAATGGCATATTCAGTTTGTGGTCCATTATGAAAACCACCACAAGATATAATGATTAGTTTAATGAATTACAAACAATTCAAAGACAAAAAAAATGATTCTTTTTATTGCTTTTAATACTTTCATACCGAAGTTGCACAGAACTGCAATATGACATTAGATTGATACTGTATATGGCACCCTATATATAAGATGATCTTTGCAAGGCCCTACATATTAGTACTAACATGGTTGGGAAGCTGATGTAATCAAGAATTGCAAGCTGACAACCACATATTAAGGCATCCTCTCTACAATGTCTACCCTTCTTCAAGCAAAACACTGTGTTAGTCAAACCTAGGTACCACCATCTCCTGATAAGATGGCCATTACAGCAGGGTCAAAATACAAGGCGACAAAAAACCATCACGGCACAAACTTGCTGCATAAGCTGCAAGCAGACCACAAAGATGCAGGACTAGGAATTTTGAGATTTGGCAAGAAACTGACAGAGCTAAGGACCCTTACCAGAGAAAAGATACAGTGGTTCCAAATGATGGAGGACTGAAGGCTGTTGTAGGATGTTTCATACTACTACAGCTTCAAAATACAGTAAATCATCATATAAGATGAATGGTTTACAAGAATATTTGAATGACAACTGTTTCACTGCAATTCATCCAAAACCCAAAGCTGTCCATATTGAGAATCACAAAAATTTTTCCCCTTTACATTCCTACAAATTATAAACAAAATCAGTCAAGATTTTTACCAAATTTCCTCTACACTCAGTTGCCACACAACACATTAGTAGTACAAAACTAGATCCACAGCTTTAAAATACTAGCATCTGTCACCCACATAGGCACAATTAAAGATTCTGCTAATATCAGCAAGTACCATATTTTTAGTGCATATAACACATTTGTATGAAGACATACAGCTATTTTCAAGGTAAAAAAAAAACAAGCCAACTCCAGATGTAAAGGTGACTGTGTCAACTCAAAGAATTTGTTACGTAAGTCATTAGATCCACAGCATTTAAGACAAATAACTTGGGTAGGGTGCATCTTACATGCCAAAAACATGGGATTGTTGCCATAACACAGCAAAACCAGCATATCATGATGAGATATTTGTTAACGCTACACCATTAAAATGCTCTAAAATGAAGAACAAAACATTTTTCAGTCCTATTTCCAAGTTGATGATAAAAGTGCATATTTTTTCCCAAATAATTTTAACAAATTCTATGAATAGGAAGAAACTAGAAGTTGAGTTCAATGGCTACTGAAGGGAGCCTTTGAGAAGGTTTTCTTTTCAAAATTTAATCCAGTGTACTCCAGAATGCTTTACATTACAAAATCTATCATAAAAGTAATGATTAAAGAAATTAAAAATCAAAATTATTCAATCCAACTTTTTCCTTGCAAGTATCATTACCAATCAGGTTCAATGAAGTCCAAAAGACTTCAATCATTGCTAAAATTGGCCATATGTACAAATGTACTTCCATGTTAGCCCAGTAAGAACCATATTTTCTTGCATTGAGAACGCTTTGGCTACAAGAATACACCCCAATTCTGACTTGCAAAATTTGATGAAAAAAAAGAATAAACATAAAATTAAGATCTAATCACTTTCATGTATACTTTCTACTATTTCTGATAATTTTGTTGATTTGCTGTTTTATCCTAAGTATAATTTAAACACTTCATTCAGAAGTCATGTACAAGAGTTCAGATTACCTTCTAAGATAGACCCAAGGAAAAAGTAATATTTGGTCTGTAGGACGTACAATGAATTTTTGAGACTTAATTTGGTAGGGGTAACATCTTGGATGACAAGAAACACAGTAAATATGTCGATGTTTGAAAGCATGTTAAGATACGTACATGCCCATGCCCATAAAACAAAAAAGAACACACACGCAGAATAGAAGAAAAAAGAAAGAAAGCACCACAAGCACAAAAAACAAAAATACACACAAAGAAAATAGATGAAAAGCATGAAACACACAGTTATGCATAAAATATAGATGCATAAATTAGGACTGACAGACACACCCAAGATGACAGTTTGATAATCAATGGAAAAATGCAGTTAAAAAGATTCAGCAAAAAGCTAAAAAAACTTAAAATTACTACTTGTAAGTTCTTGACAGACTAAATTTTCAAATATTTTCTCTTGACTATGAATAAAAAGCAAACATAAAAACATATTCATCAGAAAATATAGCCTACTAAATCTACCAAGTCCAAGAAAAACATGCTGCCCAAATAAAATATACTCAAGAAAATAGTAGCAGGAATATCTGGCATTGCCCAGGATTAATAGGTTCATGGTTCAAATAAATAGAAGTTTCTACATTAAGATAAAAATGGAAAGTAAAAATTTTTGCTTTCAATCCATAAAAGCATATTTATTCCAGGGAATGTGTCAGTTTATGGGTGAATGGTGGGGAGGCTTACATTTACAGATTATTTCTAATTTGAAATTGGGCTGTTACTTTGCGTTTGTATTACAGAAGTAAGGCCTAAAACTATGCAATTACTTCCAGGAAATATTATGGAAAGATAACAATTGAAAACCTGAGAAAAACAAATGAAAAAAAAGGACAACAACTTGACAGAAACCAATCATTTTTAATCACACAAACGCCATGGGACAGATTCCAGTATGGGTGAGCAGTTATTTCCGTAAAATAGACAGAAAAGAAAGGCCCATTATAACACAATAGTTTTAATTTCCCATCCCTCCTTCTGGAAAGGAAGGAATTTAATTCATACAAAAAATGGCAGAGATTTTCCATAGTTATGTAAGTTTTGATTGACGAAAAGCTTAGAAAATGGATATCTAAAAATAATTTATCATTTTTTGCCACATATATAGTGTTTTAAAAAACAGGACCCCACCCTGTTGAAAAGTGAAATCAGCCTAGATATAATCTAAGTAAAAAAATATATAAAGAAAAAAATTTAAAAAAAAAAAAAAGCCAGCAACAAAAATAGTAACCTAGAAAATAGAACATTACTAAATTGTTAACATTGAAGAAAAAGGTAGCGTCCAAACTACGATGGAAAAGCAACAAGGGAACGCACAGAACTTGTTGAAGAATAATCTTATTATATTAAATTGTAGTCCTATTTGTTTGTATGTAATGTTTCAATAGGAAATGTCTTTGATTAAATTCATATAAAATGTTTTTTGTCAAATGTCAAACTAAAAAGGTTTAACTCCAATGTAAGTATAAAAAAAAATTTTAAAAAGAAAGAAAGAAAGCCAGATCATATGCTGGGACTAAATGCAAGTGATAAATGCTTCATCATAAACTACTAAATAGTTTTTAATGTTTGAAATTTCTTTTCTTTTTCACATAATTATTTGTTACAAATGTCAATGTACAAAAAAAAAAATCTTGAAAACTACTCACTTGAGAAGAAATTTTTGATTCTCTTTAAATCATCACTTTTAATAGTCTACACTTGTTGCCTAGTTGTAAAGTAAACCAAAATCGTTGCCAAGAAGAAAGCAGAAGAGGAGACATATTCCCTACAGAAAACGACCCTGTATGTGTGTTTTACTATCACTACTACTAATAATAATGATGATACTTACTATTGTTTTATTGATGGAAGAATGCCAAAGCCTGTATAAAAATCAATTTTTATGGTAACAAAAGTTTGTGCAATTCATAAGGAGAATTGGAGAAAATTTAAAAATAAAATCATTTCTTTCTAATATTTAGAACCAGAGATCGACTAGAAAATCACCTCTGAGGTCAACCTTACGTGGCCTGTATGAGAAGTTGACTGTTTCTCAAGAATATCAGGTCAATGGGACTTGTAGTTTCAACCAAGAAGCGGTACAAACAAACAAAAGGCTCCAATATTAGTATGGATTGATTTGGGGTATTTCAACATTCATTTATATTCAATGATGATGAAATAGCTCATATATGGAGGTACACAGATACACCCAAAACATTTCTGGATATGTGTAGAGGGCACACAATTGCTTGCCAGTAATAATGAATTCAAGTAAGTGCTTGAAAAGCATATATTTGATAATAATGGTGTAGGAGACTTTTGACCATGAATGACAATGGCAGGGGGCATATCAACCCTGGACCGTTCTGCATTTCTCTGCACACTATGTCTGCAGCAAGGGAAGATACCAAAGACACAAAACTTGTGTCACAATTCAAAATCAAACCTTTACTTTTTTTTCACTTCAGATGACCAAAAATACTTTGATTATTTTCACGTGAAGACCGAACAAAATCCTTACTCACATAGAAGGAAAGAGAGAGATAGAGACGTTTAATCAATCATCCTACTGGCAGCTGATGCTACCCACCTACTCTACCTTCTCTTCTTCTGCTAGTGACCAAACTGTGTTCCCCTAACTTATAGGCAAGGGTCTTTTTTCTAAACTACTATCTCTTATAATAAATCAACTTCTACCCTCTTCTTTTACATGATATTGGAACTAATTGATCATCTACCCTTTTCCCTTCAATTTTCCTACTGCTTTCTTTCGTTTCTCATGCCATTAAACTCACCATCTTTCTTACTTCTGCCATTAGAATTATTATACACTATCCTTGGACCACCATTAACAAAAGTGTTATTCAATAAAAATAAAAATAAGATATTCAATTAAACAGTCCTCATCAGCCCTCATATATTAACATGGAAGTTCTACTTGTTAGAGAACTACATAGTACCAATAGGCATAAAGACAATGTATCAGGACGCTAGTGTTTAAAATTGGTCAATATTGTACTCTCCTAGGTGCTATATCCCTTCAGGACCTGGGCATTCATGGCTCTCCACAGCTTCTAACTGTCCATTGCTATGATTATTCTTGGGAAGGATAGTGGAGTGGTTTCCTATTTGCCTCCATCACAATTTTTCAGTTTAGAGTTGTCTATCTAGACACTTTGCCTGCTAAACTTAGAGAGCCCCGTCTGCCCTGCTATATTATCCAAAGGGAGGGAAGAAGAGATGGATTCATAACATAATGAACATCAACAATCTTGGTAAAGATTTTGAACACGGCTCGCAGATTCCATTGTCTGTACCATTAACAATCATACCACACTTACCTGCTTAATAGCCTCTAACATTTTGTGCAGAAAATTTTTTGAAATATGAACAATTGAAATCTACACTAATCTTCTCTTTCATTAAACTAGCTTGACCATTAATTTTTTCTAGTTTTTACCTTCATCTTGAATTTCAGTTGTTTTTTTTTTATCATAACATAGAATTGGACTGTATAGAATGACACCTTAACTTGTTTTTTGTTTTTTTGGGGGTCATGAAATAACGAATTAGAATGACAAAGCTCTTTCTATATGCAGAGGAAGCCATGTAACTACAACTGAAGAAATCTGTATGTGTATGCACCACACAATGACTTGGCCATTGTACAAAGTACATTGTCACCAGATATGTTAATCAGCACAGAGTTGAGTGTGAAGTTTGGGGGATCAGCAGTACTAGAGAAATCTAATGAAAATAAATAATGAATTACAGATTATAGATCTTTCTTCATAGTTTCAATCAACCATCTCCCTTGACTTTATCTTATAAACATCTAAATTAGTGACACTGAAGAGAAATAACTGAAATGCTTCAAAGCCATAATTTCATACAACATGAAAAATTATTTAACCTGATGATTATGGCAAGCTGCTCACATGACAAAGTCGGGTACCTTCCAAAGATGTACATTAGAAATGGGCACAGCCAGAGTTTATTATAATCACAGATATCACCAAACAGTTATTGTTATCAAAATCAATCTGTCTCAAACACTTTATTTAAAACTATCTGAAAAGCTACCCTATCAGCTTGATACTATTTGTACATGGCCAACTTCCCAGGGACTGACACAACCTTTATAAAATACTAACTGACTGCTACTATAGGTTTTGAGTAGATAATTTTCAGACACAAAAAAAGCAAATTTTTTTTTCTTCAAATTGATTGAAAGATGCAGAATTTGATTATACCTTTATTTTTTTGTCTTGGGTGTATAGTTCTTGAATTATAAGAGTACAAATATACATGCATACATAAAATATAGATGAATGATTAATTTCATATTGATCTTTTTAAAATGTATATAACAATGAATTCAATACAAACTTATTAATTTTTTTATTATCATTATTGGATTTTCAAAGAGGTTGAGTTGTTTATAACAATGGATTCAAGAATGAACGTAAATTGCTCTAATTTTTACATCCTCTGCCTAATGTTACCAGCTGGTTATCGTTATGTAAAAGACCCTGTCTCCATAGGGATCACAATGAGCGGTTTCCGCTTCATTTGGTTTGAGCATGCTTTGATGAGACAGGAGGTTACCTTTGGCAACAGTGCCAACACCCAACAGCTGCTGGAGCATTGTACATTGTAAACAATATGGAGGTTGCTGTGGATTACAGCATTAATATCGAGTAGGTCTTGATTATTTTCCAGAGATCTATTGGTATCAATAATAAGCAGCTTACATGGTTGAGACAGCAGATATGGATAACAAAAGGGACAAGAGTGTCAGTCTCACTGAGAACTTCAGCTTTGTTTACTTACTGCTGTAGACTGACAGCCCGAGTAAGTTGCAATAAAAAGCAACTGAAATTAAGATGGAAGGAAATACTAACAAAAAATCAATAACGATAATGGTTGATAAAGCTTCATCTAATCAAAAAATGAAGATAATATTGCTGCTAGAACAGCTTGAACACTATTTTCAGGCTGCATTATTACAAGACTAGGTTCTCAAGTCGTGGAGAGAGACTTTCCAATGAATATTCTCCATACAAAACTTTTTCAGAAGCTGTACAATGAAGCCAACTACTTTTCTATGGTAGACATAACATTATACAAATAGCAGACATTAAATACATTCTATGGTAACCATAACATTATACAAATAGCAGACATTAAATACATGTATCTAACAGATCTTAGTTAATATGTCTGGCAAGTGATAGAAGTCCAGAATGCGCAAGAAAAAAATTGGTAATAAAATGAATGAATGATATCACAAAAAAAAATGTGAGTGTACACATTATGCCTCTCAAAGAAGCACAACCAAATAAACATGACAAGTTTATCAGTCTTACTCTTTTCATTCTTCCCCTCCCTTATATAATATACTCCATCTATTTATTGTCAAGAAGAGATATGAGCTGGCTGAGTGGGGTAACAGCCCGGATAATAGACCTTAAGAGACAAGTTCCAACTCCAGCTGAGACCATTTGCGTTCACTTCACATAAATGCCCTTTGGAAAAGCGTGAATCCAACCCCCTCCCTCCCTGAGCTATGGGTGAAATAGTGCAGGGTGAAGGGAGTCTCACATCTTCAAGTGCTTGTTGCCTCCAAATCTATTTCCCATAATGTAAATGGCCTGGGTGAGTATTAATGTGATATGCTGAGCCCAAGCAGAGGCCGCTGAGGCCATATCCAGCAAAAGGGCACCACTTTTTCTCACATGACTCACGACATCATTACATATCATTCTATCTTGCTAAAGACATAACCAAGATAGCATACCAGTAGCAGAAAAAAATTGTCACACAGATCAGTTTGAAGGGAAAGGGTTAACATTCTAAGAAAGAGAGAGAACTTGATACATGAATTCTATAGATAAAAGTAATAACCAAAGAAAAGTAATTTTCCACCATTGACGTCAAGAATCATGTCTGGTCACCCCCACCCACCAAATTGGAATCAATATACATTCATGTTGAAACTCATGTATGTCAATATTCCTTTGATCTTTTCAGAGGGTAAAGGGGTCTATTGGTACCGTACATACTGAATGTCATATCTCACAATTCTATAGCCATAGAGTAATGAGTAGCTAGTTAGTCTCAGAGGCCAATATGTGAAAGTTCAATTCTCACCAAATGCCTAATTATGTGGCCTTCATCAGACTAAGCTGAACATAATACCTACAATTCTTATATACTTACAACTAGACTTGTGCTTGACTTTTGGAGCAGATTTTGTAGAGTTTTTAATTACGTACTTTTTTCGTAATATTTTTTCACTCCTCCCGATTTCTCTCCAATTTGTGAATACAATCTATTTCATCACCTTTTCCCAAACAATACATGCATACACAAAGGTATATTTTTTTTTTTCAATTTCATCAACTATGTGTTCTAGCACTCCTGGCCATACTGTTTTGTCTACAAACTTGAAAAGTGGTGCCAGGACTCCACTAGACATCTAAGAATGTTTTTGTTTAATTTTTTTTTTTTTTTTCAAAAGAAAATAAAAAAAATGGTTTGACCTTTTTGGGGCCTTATGGGTTTATTAATAGCGACTACATTTGCCAGAGTGTAAATAGTTCTAATTCTTTTTCTAACTTTAGTTAAGATGTTACAATAGAATTCTACGATAGAAATCCCCCCCCCCCCGACTTGACTTCAAATTTTGACAGTACAGTTGTTCGATTATTGACTGTGATGGCAAGTTTATCTTAAAATCAGGTACAAAAAAGAAAAAGAAATTTGAGTGAGTAGCAATTCAAGTTTTAATCTGGTAGCAATCATTTTTGAAGAAGAAAGGTGAGTGATAAAGCATTTACAGACACAGAAAAAAGGAATTAGTAAGTTTGAGATTCAGCCATGGCTGATTACATTCACTTCATACTAATGCCCAACAGAAAGGCATGAATTCACTTCAATCCTCAGTTTTGTATAAATAGCTGGGCAGTTGGAGCCCTTTAACACTGTAGAGCAAAGGTAGTCCATCTTGAGTAAGGGTACTAGCTATTCCACTCATAAAACATACTTGTAACTGAAACTACAATGTGGGCCCCTATGCTGCACAAGTTTACATGAACCTTTGAGAAAAAAAATAATCATTTTTCAAGATGGTATTCAAGTGTATATCTCCATATATATTGCTGTACTATTTGTATGTATGAATATATTAATCTAGCAACTGATTTTCTGAAGATCAAATTGAATCGTTTATTAAAATTAATATTTTGTAGCTGAGAAAAAACAAACAAAGTCAAGAAACATAGTGTTTTCTTTTGAATATGATGTTTTCTTCCAATATTCATCACAGTGTATTTTCAGTTAGGAAGTAAGTACTATGATTGATGAAATAAGAGGTTATGGTGGTTCCATTTATTAGTAGTGGTAGATAATGCTTCACTGTACGTTGTAGTGCATAACAATATACATTTGTCTATACACACACTTGAAATTCTTTCTTATCAGTATTAATCTTCGTCAAGCAATTCAGATGCACTTTTAACAAAAAAAGGTGAGGTTGAATACAATAGACAAAGAAAATTTATTGTACAAAAGTTACGATGCTACATCAAAAAATAACTGTTAGTCTTGCTTTGAAAACAATCCCCCCCCCCCCAGACAGTATTAAATCTTGAATAACTTTCAGATAAGGTCCAATTCGATAGAATAGATAACAAATAAACAACAATTGGTGATGATTTCGCTGAATTAGAGATTAGAAGATACAAATGTTTAACAAGGACTATCCATTTGTATCTTCATACCCTTTGCGGCCCAACTACCCCAACCCTCATTGATTTTGGAAAGAATTTCCAATTCCCGGCTAATTAATTTTTGAGAATCAATCTCTTGTCTTTCTTTCCAAAGAGGTGGGGACAACTACAGATTTGTCAAAATTTTACCCCCAGAAGACACATAAACAATGCAGGGTGGGGGGAGACTTTGGTTATCCACTAATTTCAGCGATTTTTCAAATTTTGTACCACGAAAAGATTTTTCAGTTCAATTATTCTTCAAAAACACAAGAATTTTTTTGTTCCTATCAATACTGTACATCTTTCTTCCAATGTGCCTACCCCATCCTTACCACAAATCTTTCTCAAACAACATTGTTTTGTTCAGATTCCACTAAAATGTGACCATGGCAGTAGTTTCGCTCCCTGCCTCGGATTATTCAAACCCCCCACGGCAATATGTATCACTCCATAACCAGCACAAATCAAGTTATATATATATATATATATATATATATATATATATATATATATATATATATATATATATATATATGATAATAAATCGTGTTATATTATATAGAACCTCATTTAATTTATCACTCACCCTAGACAATGTAAATAGAATAAACAATTGAAGTAAATGGAGTCGTCAATAGGATAGCCAATTTAACACAGCAATGCTCTGACCATTGAGCTAAACAGTCGCCAGTAATACAAAGGCCCAAATAACTGCTTTCAAACAAAATTCTCATCATGTTTATCCTCTGTCTATCCACTCCTTTCAACACGTCAATTATGTATCAAGAAATGGATATGTGATCCAACAGTTGGAGTGGCTACTCTGTTGCTGACAGGTTTGATTCGTGCAGCAACCCAATTTTCTCTAATTGTTTATTTTCTTTACATTGTCTAGGGTGAGTGATACATTAACCGTGTAATGGCGGGAGATCATTTCAAATAAGTTTTTATATATTCTATATAAGGCAATTTATTATCATTCTGTTGGATCAAACACACACACACACACACATATATATATATATATACACATACATACATACATACATATATATATCTAATTACACACATACAGTTTTTATAAGCTGCACTTCAACCTTTGAACTATACATTATTCTTTTGTTTTTTTACTTATCACAAATTGTTATCTGATACAAGAAAAACCCTTCGCTGACTCTTGTTTATAACCCAACAGTTATGACCCACACATTAGCATAAAGAAATGCATATATATATATATATATATATATATATATATATATAAAAATAAATATAAAGGTGATTTCAGTGTTTTTACAGGGTACATCATTTTTAAAATAAACAAAATTCTGTCTTACCAGATTTTAACTGTCACCTTGCTAAATCAATCTAAATAAAATTCTAACCTTTTAAAGCGTCACAAGAACAACAAATTTAGTAAACGCCATCAAACATTTCTGCTAAATTTGATAATCATAAATGAAATTTCAAACAAGGCCACTATTGTAAATTTTTTTTACTAATATTTCTTTCATCTTGATTCGAGATGCTTATCATCGCAACTACAACACTACATTAAATGTTATCGTTCTCACTTACCCCAATAGTATTAATAGTAATAATGATAATTAACTATAATTTGAGATATTGGTGTGTGTTTGTGCATGCACCAAGATTACTCAACAACTGGCTGTTGCACAAAGTTGATATTCACCAGATTTGTTCGCCTATGCACAAATTTGCAGTGCCAAATTTGAAGTTGTTTAGATTTGCGGGTTGATATGAAAGGGGTGCTCGATATAGAATGAAAATTCATCTTGAAATGGATACATTTTTTTTGTTCAAATCATCATCAGTCTTTAAATGTGTAATGGCATTTTAGAAAATTTGTTTTGATTGTTATTACAATCAACAATATTTGTTTTTTGATTGTTGGTATTAATGCCATAAACAAAGAACAGCATCTTATTTACATGATAATTGTAACAGGCTGCTCCATACACCATAAAGTCCGGCCCCTTCCAAACATGCACCTTTGAAATAGGCATGCCCTAGTTGCCTTTAATCTTTACTTGATGAAGAATTGTCAACCCTGATTAATTCAGACCTTCAATCTACAGCCATAAGTAAACAGTGCTGATCGGAAATGGAGTTATCAGAATGTTCATTAGATGATATTCAAGATGATATTTTCAAAGAACATTTAAAAGCTGAATGAGCAAACTGGGAATCAATTTATATCATGGCTTCAAGCAACGTTTTTTTTTTTTTTAAACAATAAGTGGCTTACATCCATTATTAAAGACTAGTATTTTTCTTTAAGCTCAATTTTTTTCTATTTTTCATTAGATGGAGTATTGTAAACCATTATTATTTTTTGCTACTCACTACGATTTAGAGGAAGGTAAATGGAACAAATTAATGATCCAGGGTCAGTGTGCTGAAGTCAATGATGTATAACTTGATTAAATAGTGCATAACAGAACTGATTTTTACCTTTCCTGCACAAATTTCAAAATAACATTTTTTTTTTGCACTATGTCATAGAATGTTTGAGACTAGTAGTAGTAGTAGTAGTAGTAGTATCGTAGTAGTTCAATCTTAAACTCAGTCATTAATATTGTAACCGAATGCCCAAGCAGAAGCACTAAAACAAACTTTACACTCTTTTGGCATAAAGAGTTGTGGAGGGGGGCAGTTGATTAGATGAAGGAAATGAAAAAATGAAAATTACAAAACAAATTTTAATTGATTTTCTCATTATGAAGAGACAAGGAATCACTGGAATCCAATTAATTTGGTCAGTCCCATCAGTAAGCCAGTTATCAATCTTCAGGCGAACAAGTCTAATGCAATATTATACACAGATTAACTGACTAGTGTCCTTATCTAGGATGTTATAGATGCAATATTACAGCCATTCTACCCTTATTACAATATTCCCAGAAGTTTAACAACTGCAACAGATACCAGAAGAACGTAGGAGGACAATTTTCCCTCCAATTTTTTGTAGTCAGTGGGTGGTGAAATTTCATATAGGGCAAATGTTTTCTCTGTCATGAAAGCATGGGCCACTTTACATTCAACACAGGGAATCAATATCTTATTCAATAAAAACTCAGTAATCTATCAACAGAATTTCAAATCTTTTGTGCAGAGATTAATTTTCTTTGGGCGCTGGTTGCATAACGTAGCGCCCACATGTGCACAGCTTAGAGGGAATTATGCCGGAGGGCACAACAGCCGAAACATTGTGACCTAAATGAGGATACTAATCCGAGTAAATCTATGTATAATAATGATAATTCTTCATCATAGAAATTGACATATAGAAAAAAAAAAATGTTAAATCTAGTTTGCAGGGTTAGATAATTATCTACCTCTACAGATAAATGGAACCAAGATAGCTTCTCATTTCATTTATCATAGTGTCTATTCTTTAAATGTAAAACACTGAGATGAATGTAGAAAAAAAACATCACAATCAAAAGAAAACATTGTGTTCCTTGCTTTATTTTATGGCTGAAAATAAGCAAATTACACCATGCAACATTGCTTATATGTAAAAAGTATACAAAATGATTATTATTCTCTTCAAATTAGGACATTGATATTTTGGAAATTACCAATTTCCAATTGTAAAACAGATGATTTGGTATATTCTTTATTAGGATTTTTAAAAATTGGAATGGGGGGGGGTCACTTTTTCTTTCCGGAAAAAAGGGAACACAAATCATATACATGCATTAATGTTAAACGAAAGTGATCGGAGAAGAATTGGAAGTAGTTTACAATTGTATTGTAATTCACATTCACGAACCAGAACCCAAAATATAATCTACCATCATGTTCTTGTAATATGTTCCTTGGTAGCTACATTCAAAGTCCAGTATATCCAGGTGGGAGCACTCACCTTGCTACTCTAGATAGGTTCTAATTGTTTCCTTGAATTTATCAAAATGGGAGTCAAGTGTATGGACTTTGAAGGACAGCCAGCAGCCGATTTTACAGTAGTTCTTCACCATAATCTCAACCAGCTCTACAGCCTTGTGATTACCCTCCACTGCCTCAAACCACTGGGACAAAGTTACTTTCTCCTATGTAGTGAGCTTCTTGGGGAATTCCTTGTACTACAGGATCTTCATTTCCAGTCAGGCAAAGACATTGGGTTTGATCATTGCTCAGAGAGTACTCTGCTAAGATGTGTGTGGCCTACAAGGCATATTTTGGCATGCCTATCAAATTCTGGGTCCCTCATTTCACTTTCAATTCAACAGCACCAAGACTTAGCTCACCTTGAAGTATGATGAGGATGGCTGGGAGGTCATCGGAGACTTCAAAATGGTGACATTCCTGAAGGGTCTCCGAGTAACCCTACTATCTTTGCTTTTGAGACACTAGAGACACTTCAGCACACTACTAAAAGCAGGACAGGCCATAGCAGCCCAAAGTCTATGTGAGAATGAACAAATTGTGTGGGAGCCACTGATTGACCCCCAAAAGGTATTGATGCCTGCACTGCACATAAAATCATGCTTTATTAAACAACTTGTCACATCTCTAGATAAGAATTTTGGAGCTTTCAAGTATGCACCTTATCCTGTCAGATGGGAAATAGGTAAATTACAAAATAATGTTCTGATCACAAAAGCAAAATCTGAAGGGAATAATAACCATTTTCTATACCACTTAGACATATTCAATCAGGAAGTAAAACTTATTACTCACAAAGAGAAAAAAATGGGAAAAAAAGTTGCATGGGGTTATAAATAAACAAAAATGGTCAAATTTGGTTTTCAGAAACTCAGTAGCTAGAATAATCACATCTACAAATATCATGGCAATATGCATGGGACTAACCACTTGAAATGTAAATGACAACTCATAAAATTTAATTATAATCAAATCCTAGCTCATTTTCTAGGTAGTCCCAGCTTTACCTTTCGGCACAGAAGAAAGAGCAAAGGTATCCTACCACATGCTTAAGCCTGGTCCATACTTAAAGAGGATAAAATGTTACGATTCAGTCTATAATGAGTAATGATCTAACAGTCAAAAGTGTTTAGATTATCTGTGGACTGACTTTGCGCCAGCTCAACACTGGATCTGAGGAGAACTGGGCCTGGTGTTCAGTACCTCCCCATTATAATGGTGAGTAGAGGACATTTTTGCGGTGCAACTCCAAAAATAGCGTCAACAGATTGACTTAATGATGGCATTCCTCATCCAATCACTTTTGTGTTATAAACCCCTGGGATGTCAGAGGGAGGCTATCAGGTGCTACATTTTGTCCAAAGGTGACCTGAAACTGTTCAATGCAGTGTCAAGAAAAATCTATAACAGACTGGGCTTCAGAAATGCAGCTTTGGTAATCTAAATTGTCTGAGCTTCAAGGATTAGGTATATTTTATTCTAACCATTTTTGAACTAGTATCTTCATCTTTTTAACGTGTTTGAAGCTGATACATTCTTCAGTCTTCAACTTAAAATATTGCAATAAAAAGCTAGTAATCAGATTCTGTTCAGAATAATGAAAATACTTATTGTGTAAGGATGACCATATACTTGTCGCAAAATTGATAAATATTGGAAAAAAACTATTCAATCACAACGGTTTAATCAATTTTCATAAAATATTTAAATTATTAAAAAGAAGAATTATTTTCTTCCATTGTATAGTTTTTTGTTTTTGAAATTAGTGTTTAAATTTGTACAAAAAGAAAAAAAAAAAAAAATATCAATGTGTAGAAAACTGATTGGAAAAATTTTAAGAGCAAATATACACTCGCAATCGGAAAAACTACAGAAATTCAACTAATGAATAAAATCTAATAAAACTAAGTATTTATTGGATCTATTTATGAGAATATCACAGAACCTGTTTTAGAAGTGTATTAATTCGTATGTTAGATACAATTTTATTCTTCTCTCTTCAAATCTTATTTTATATTTTTTAGCACAAATTAAGCCCTGGTCAAGAAAACCAGAAAATTCAGTAATTCAGGCCACCTCCAATCCTAACCCTGCAGGATAAATGATCTAGGACCCTTATCGGCTGGATATTTGCAGGTTTATTACCATGACACAGCAAAAACAGCACATCGCAACAAGATTTTTGTAAATGCAATACCAGCAAATTGCTCTAACTTGGAAGAGAAAGTAATTTCAAGTCCATTTTGCAACCCAATAATAATAGTGTGGAGTCTGCAATCACTAATAGCAATTAGTTTTCTACAGGTGTTTTTTTTTTATAATAGTAAAGAGTCTGCAATCACGTTTACCCTAATAATCTACATATTGATCCAATTTCTCAGGGGAGGTAACTTCAGCTATATTAAATGCTAATGATAGAGAGGTTTAACTAATATTTATTTGCAAATAATTATAATATAAATTCTATAAATAGGACGAGTCTTGATAGAGCTTGATTACTGCTAAAGGTGACCTTTAAGTGGCTACGGCTAATCAAGAAAAATTGTGATAAAAACAAAGTTAAGAGATAATATTTAAAAAAAAACAACAACACATCTATAATGTACACAACTTGAATGAAAGCACTTACTTTTTTGTGTAGGTACTAAGTAAATGCCATAATTCCAATAAGAAGTATTTTGTGGTCCGTAGTGGTCGCCTCCATAAGACTAACTGCTTTCTGTCCATCTTGATGTGTTCCAACCGACGTTGCCTCCGGCTGACACTGTTACTGCCTCCACCCCCGCCACCACCACCAGCTCCACCCCCACGCAAGTTCTGGGTGGATGACGAAGACGCGTCAGACTGAGCGTTGTTCGGCGAGTTCTTGTTTTTATTCCTGCTTTTGTTTCGCATTACTTTGTTACTGTCCATTGCATTGGACAAAGGTCTGCAGAAGAAAGAAAGGGGAAAAGGTCAAAGAGATTTCCAAAAATATTAAAAAAGGGAAATCTGTGCTTAAAGCCAAATGTGAGAGGGGGGGGGAGGAAAAGTACTTGAAAAGAAAAAGAGTCAAATTTCCTAGATCATTCTGGAATAACTTAGCAATAAATCTGGAGTAATTGAGAAACAAATTAGTTAATTATCATTTAATTCATTCTTGGATACAACGAAGCCACTTGAGAAAAAAACTTTAAGGTTGTTAGAAATGAAATGTCATTTTTACAAATATTAAGGTGAAGGATGATATAAACAACAAAAATACAATAAATATTCAATCAAAATATGACCCATTTGAAGCAAAAACCATTTTCCAATGATCCTCTAATAACATCATACCATTTTGACAAATTTCTTTAGGTTTAATGGTCACAAATTCAGTAAAAGCACAATTTATTACAGATATGAAGTTTGAAATGCTTGAAATGAAAATGTGCAGGAGAAATGTCAAATGAATAAGGAGGAGCCGAGAGATGTAGGATCTCACACATTTCATTTACTTCATGAGGCACCCATTTTTCCAACTCATCAACCTTTCTTATCGCCTTGATATAACAAGATATGGTTGCTGTTGAAATCCCAAACTGCTCAAACTTGTTTTAGGGTCGTTGGCCACAGTCAATAATTCTTCATAGTTAAGAACAAGTTTGGGCCTTCTTTAAGGTTTATTATTGGTATCCATATTTACAGACCTAAACCTATTGAACCAATGCTGAATGGTTCACACTACTCACTCTAAATGCTTCGTTAACATTATCAGCAGCTTGAGCAGTATTATGACCAGATTCAAAATTGGGTTCACAAACCTCCAATAATAATGAATTATATTTCAATTTAAATCAAACCAACAAAAACATTTCTATAACATTAGTAAACTTTCCACTTACATTATTTCCTAGGATGTAAGGAAAAACAGCATTCCATGTATAACCTAATATTCCCATGTCAATCTTCCACAAGAAAATTTTTAAAAAGATTTTTCTGAAAAATCATTTGGTAATCATTCTCTTGCAGATAACGGAGACAGTATTTCTAAATATATCAATCCATAGCCATATCATTATCAGAAATTCAAAATTTCTCTTTGCTGTTTCTTAGCCAAATATTTTCTATATTGTTAAAAACAATATTTGGTCAGTAAGATCACTTATATACATCTCTCTATAGGGTCAATTTCCAGTTCCTTAGATTACTGTAAGTTCATTTGCTCAATGCAAATGGGCCAATTCAGAATTCCTCACAAATCAAAGGAAAACATTTTGAGGGCCTCTGTTTGATCATTAAACATTGACAAGAACACCATCTGACTTTTTTTTCTAAGATCAGTGCAATGGGAGTATGAAATTTATGAAAATGAAAGCATCTATTGTAAAAGTGATCATCTATAAGATTTATGAAGAAGAAAAAAGATTTTTACAGATAATGATTGATTAGCTAGCATATAGCCTGTACATATAGGATAGTACATAGACATCCAATTCAAATGACTGGCAATTTTTTGCCACACAGGACCCTGAGCATGAATATCTTCTTTTTTTTTCACAAAGAATATAAGTGTGTGATTTTTCTTTTTAAATTCAATTCAAATTTAACTTGATTTTCACAAACTTTTGGTAATTAAATTCAGAGAATAGCACATTTTACTGGTAATGGGAAGTAAAAAGAAACAAATTTTAAAATTAGGAAGCTAATGCCTTAAACTCACTACACATTCAACAGCAAAAAAAAAAAAAAAAAAAAAAAAGTCAATCAAAATAAAGATGATAATTTTATTTTTTTGGATACCTCATTATCCACAGCAGTAATGATATGATAATAAATAATAGGCAATTGTCACCTTTTCCATGCTAAATCAAATTCAATATTCATTTCCAACATTCAATATCATTTGCTTTCAAGGACTGGTGTCAGTCGAAGAGTTATAAATCAAGTAACAAAAAAAAACACTATTCCTCGAAACTTACCCAACTGATATACTTTGTTTTTTGTTAAATTCAAAAAGTGTTGTGAAAAAGAACACAGAAAATGAGTGTTGAATAGAGCACTGAACAATCACCAAATAGTTTTGCATCTAATGGTATCCTCTTTTCAAATATTTCATTCATATGAATTAATTCAGGTGAATAATTTCCTTGAATAAATACGTTATTTCTACATAAACTTTTTTTGATACACAATCAGAAAGAACCCAATCTGTAGTCACATTTTTTTTGTAAATAAAAAAAAAAAGTTAATATATAAATAATATTCAGTTATATTTATACATTCAAAAATGGCATGAAAATCGAGACGTGGAATCAAATATTTTTCACCTACAGAACCAACAAAAAAAAAAAAAAAAAACAGAATTTCATAAAAAAAACCTCAACAAAACTAGAATTTTTTTTTTTCAATGAGTTAACACAATCATATGATGGTTTTACACATAATTTCTTAGATTTTGCATTTAAAACAACATCGCTGTTCGGCATTCAGGTTTTCTTGGTTATTTACACTCAGTTATAATTTGGTTGTCTCTTTTGGACTCCAACACCTACATTATAAGCACTGTTTTACTGTTGAATTTAGAGGAAAAAATAACCAAATAAGGGGACTGAAAATCCTGTAATTAGTTATGGGGCTATGGACATCACACATTATCAAATAAGTACGATGAATTTCCTCTGAAGTACACTAGAAGAAACCTCTAGCTTTACAATGCCAAGAATAATCATTTTCCTTAGCACAAAACAATTTTGAAGTAAATATTTCAGGGGAAAAAAAATGAGGAAGGTGGAGAACTTTTCAGGTTTCAGGCAGAACCCTAAAGACATTGAGGAAAATATCAATGACAATGAATCATACATTGTTATTTGCACATCTATATTTCCTTTGATTCCATTTGCATCTATAATGCTGAAACACTTCTAAAAATTAATTTAATAGACTAGTAAATGTGGGTTACTTGTAACAGCTGTTGATATGGTGCAGAAACACCACTGAACAAAACCTGAAATTCTGTAAAAATATACAAAAAGGTATACATTGTGCAGATGCATTTTTACCTCTGTCAACAAAGTTAGAAGAGGTACATGTTCACCAGTTTGTCCACACAATCTGAAAGTCCTCAATGATTTCAATATTTTTATTGAAAGGTTGACCATGGACTAAAGAACAATTGATTAAATTTGGGGGGGGAAGATCTAGAGATTTTTTTTTTTTTTTTTTTTAGATTGATTGAGAGATTTTTTCACATCCAGAAAATAGTTTGAAATATAGAAAATAAAGACTTACATTTACCTCCTATATCGTAACTATATATCAACTGATTTTCATCCAGTTTTTATGGTGTAGGATTTTACAAGTAAGAGGCAGTTGTTGCTGGCATTTAGATTAGTCAAGAAATCAACAAACGGTTTTAGCACTTTTCCTATAGACGGAAGTATGAACTCTCAGAGAGCTCTCTAGGTTTTCTTTTTTTTGCTATAAAATTTGGAAATGAATTTGCCTGTTATATGTTGGTAAAAATTATGCACTGTGCAGTTTTCTTGAAGTCAAAGCTCTTAATACTGATGTATCTGGTGAAACTCTATTTTCAACATTCGACAAATATCCATATCTCACATAAATGAATCACTGTAGCCTGCATATGTACTAGAACTATTATCAAGAACTATCTTGAAAAAATAACTTTAGGCCCTGTTAGTTGGTTTAAAATGACTTATAGAGACCCTAAAGAGCAATTTTTTTGAAAGAGCAAAAAATCATTCTCAGATGATGTCTAGTGGTATACTCATACTCATTTTCAAAGCTGAACCCCCCAAAAATGAGACCAGAAGAACCCAGAGACACGGACGGATAGTCCAGCAAAGAGAGAAAAATGGGTAGCCCAATTGGCTGGTTGTTTGGGTGAGTAATTTGTGGGACTAAGGTGATTCTATTGAAAATAACACCACTTGAAAATCCAGTAGATTATTCAAATCATAACTCAGTACACAAATCACTTTGACAAAATCACACTTAGTGCATGAAACCCAATCATCTTCAATAAACATGGAGCATCTTTGCAATCTAGAGCAGGGATAGCAAAGACATAACCCAAGGGATACATTTTTATTTCAAAAGGAACACAGGGGTTTGATAGTACAGCCTTAGTGTACATTAGTGTACAGTTTATCAAGCTTGTTACCAAACGACTGATAAACACAACCAACTAGGTAAGCTCTGTCTCTCTCCTTTTTTCTTTCATGTCACAAAGTTGCATTTTGGTCCATAGTCCAATAACTAAATACAGGTAGGGGTATAGGGTAAAGTCTCCATTTATAGACTTTGAACATATAAAAAATCTGGAAATTGAGAGGACGGTATATGCCCCACGTACCCTCCCCCCACCTTTTCCACTACTGATTAGAACATGAAAGAATCAAGAAACCATATTGAATAACTAGTCCTAAAGTATTTCTAAACATGCTCTCTCAAAAGTTTTTTTCATTAGGTAATGGTACAGCTTGTACCATATGTTTATTCTTGCCATTAAAATTTCGGCCACTTTTGCCATTTTCTAAATCACGCCATTGTCACTTATTTCTTTCTTACCAAACAAATTGGTCCACTCATGAACATGATCTTTGTTATGCAGTTCCTGGAGTTTCCTCTCATATTAATGAACTTGTTGCCAAAAATGGCTCAACCATCTCATAATCCAAGACCGACATATTCAGAGAATCAATAATATCATTTATAAAGTCAAGTTAATAATATATCTCTAATAAATTCAAGTCAATAGCAATAAACAAATGATCGAATGAAACTTGCCATTACAAATAATGAGCAGAGAAAATGTTATCAACATGTCCACAGAAGTGAGTTATTGCAAATACACTACTTACTAACATAATCTGTGGATATTCAAAATTTATAGATCGAAAGAAAATAAATTTATTAAAAGTCAAAAAGGAGTATCAAAAAATATATTTTCACTTTGTAAAATAAATTGAAAAAAATTTTCAGTCTGTATGTAATTATGTGTTTATTGGCACAATACAATACTGATATTGTTATATGCATAATTAATCTAGATGAGAGAGTGTTCAATATCGTTTGATAAGCACTACTAAATAAATTTGGATATGTTTCTATCTTCAAAATGATTTTACATTAATGACACTTAAGTAAATTGTGCTACCCACCTGCTAGGATTACTGAATATAAGACATTTTTTTTTTCAACTATGCAAATATGACATTGTATCATGACTAGGGTTAAAGGTATCTACCAAAGCTTAATATGGATTGTTACGGAGCTTGGATAAGATGCAATGAACAGAACTCCTCCAAATATGCTTGTAAACCATTTGTCCAACAAATGCAGTATTTTGAGCCTTTTAATCAATGCAAGACATGGACTGCTAACATGGTTTTGAAATAATTACAGGTGTTTTTTTTTTCTCATCTCCCCAGTGAGTATATAATAAAGAATTTCTCACTTTTTATTTGGGATGATCTTTCAGATATTTTAGCCTTTAGTCCTTTGCTATACCTCTAAGCCATGCCTAAGTAAATATCCACATATTAGAGACTTTACAAATACTAAAATGACTACTAAACACTTGCTTTCCTTCATGTAAGCTGTTTGTTATGATTAACGCCAACCCTGTTCAGGGGATAAGTCTTGGCTTTTGGTAATAGTTGCGAATTATACTAAATAGACTAGTTTCTCAATCAGAAACTATGTTTTCTGAAATATAAATTGTATAAACAGGCCAAATGATTAGTCCAAGTTAATTTATCTTCAAAGCGGAAAACAACAAGTATATGACATCAAAGCTCTTGAGATTTAATCAAGATAGAAATCTATGTCATCGTGTCAAGCAGCAAAACAAAGTACTTCATTCATTTTCAAAATATGAAGACATAAGTAAAACCATATGAACTAAGAAGCACTCAGATAGAGCATACTTCTGCCAATGCTTTATACTAACTAAAAATTGTATAAAAACAGTCTGAACATAATTATGCTACAAGGAGGATAACTGCATAGGTTTCAATTTTGAAATATTTTCAGATTATTGTCTTGATATATGGGAAAATATCTCTAGATCAAAAACAAAATATCATTGAAATTCATCAAGAACTTTCAGAGATATTGTGTGGACAAATTCTTCCTTAGCCTATGGCCAACCCTTCCACAAAATGTCATTGAAATTCATTGAGAATTCTGGATATATTGTATGGAGAAAAAGACAAGCATGAGTGAATGCATGCAAACTTCATTGGCAGAGGGAAATCAAAAGTACATCAATAATAAATTACCAAATACTTAGAAATGTGATTAACAAGATATTACAAAAACTAGCAACAACCTAAATTCAACTCTTGATGTCATAAACTGCTCGATACTGTTGATTGACAGCGGAGAAACAGTTTGTAAAATGTATTCAGAGGGGAAAAAATCTTTATTAACCTTAAGTTGAAAAGGAGGTAACTTTGATCAATAGTTATTCTCCTTGTTATTGACATCTAAATTTTCTTATATGAGACTAAAGAGTTAATGGATTTTGAGACAAGAATAAGCTGAATGCCCATTACATCTGCTCCAAACCAAACCGACCATTGTCCAAGACCAGCACCATTGCTGCCAGCTTTCACAACATATAACAGCACTCTTAACTATCATGCAAGATTTGCTTGCACAAGTGTTACCTGGGATGAAGGGAGAATCAATAAATGCTGCCCTTTTAAAATGTTCATTTCTTTTAAAATACACAGAATCAATATTTTACAAAATGTGACATTTCACAAAGAATAGATCTTACAAGAATAAATCTTCTCACTAAGTTGACAGGTTCATCATAACTTATTTCCTTGAGATAATTTTACTTTATAAACTACATAAAGTCAATATTCAATGAACTTGGTGGGGTTTTTTTGGGGGGGGGGGTAAAGATTACACAAAGTAATGGCAAACCAATATGAAGAAAATGTATCCACATATATAAAATACAATACAATTCCATGTATCTACTTATATAATGAACAGCATGATTTTTTCTGTGTCCCTGTCCATAACAATTGACTCTTCCACAAACCATTTGAAAGGAAAACTCTTCCACTGAAATGAGATCAAATATATATATATATATATATATATATATATATATATATATATATATGTGTGTGTGTGTGTGTGTGTGTGTGTGTGTGCCTCTGACACTTTTCAATCAGAGCACAAATACTACATTCTGATCCAAGGTAGGAGTGCTGTGGAGTGACATTTTGATCCTTGACAGAACACACAGATACATTCTGATCCTAGGTGAAGTGCTGGGGAGCAACACTTTGATTCTTGACAGAGTACACATATTCTGATCCCAAACAGGAGTGCCAGTCTAAATGCAAATAATCCCCTCATCTTTTACAGGAAGTATGCTAATGCATATGAAATGTGCATGTTTGGAAACTCATAATGGTTAAGAAGCAGGTCTAGCCAATTATTACTATTGTATAGTGAGTTCAATCCTAACTGGGGGCCAAGCATATGTGGCCTTGCACAAGACTAAGCTAAATAAATGAAAAAATGAATTGTCTTATTTTGATTTACCAAATGTCCATCTGTGATAGCCTACCACATAAAACACTCAACATAACCCCATGAAATTTTCTGCCGGTACTCCTGTAAGCCATAGGCAGGTTTTTAGCGAGTTAAATTTTGAAAATTACCACTCAAAATGTGTTTCAAGGGAGCTGACCGATGTAAAATAAAAAATCTAGCTTCAAATAGAAATATTTTTGTGCTCAATAAGAAAAACACTGGTTAGTTTAGAGAGGAGTTGAGAGAAATCAACACACTTCTTGAAATGTCATTGACTGCAGCTTTTTCCAATATTGTAAATAAAAACATTTTATCTGACAAAAACAATAAAATATAACACCCTGAAAATTCCTGAGTATACAAATGAAACCCTGGGAAAGATTTTTCAGCTAATCAGTTTTTGGAAATCATCATAAAAATTATTTGATGAGGGTTTTTTTTTTTCTGAAGCTGAAGATCAGAAAAAATATCCTAAAAAATTATAGATATCACACAACATTAACACTTATTACTGGCACTAACATGTTTTTAACTTACTTCTTTTTTTAGATATTTTTTTTTTTGATTTTTTAAAAATGGTCATTTGTTTATAATTGTGCATTAGTGGAATTTTTTTTAAACTGTCATAAAATAAATGCAAGGAAATCAAATCAAATCATTCAATGCTCAGATTTTTCAAATCTTAATTATTCAAATAATCATTTCTTAATTTTTTTATACACAGATAATGAATAAACAAATGTGAAAGTTTACAATTGAAGTTGTACTAAACCTCACACCCCTGCTCACTCAATGTCAAAAACAGCATACGAATATCAGAAAAGAAAACTAAAGAAAACCAGGAATAAATACATCAATTTAAATTGTATAGTTATTTCTTTCAATAAATTAAATTGTTCAATTTCTATCATTTTCAACATTGAACGGACAAGGGGGCAAAATTTTATGATCAGGAAGTCGGATGGTTCTAAAACTAAGGAAATAAAACAAACTTTTAGATGAAAAATAAGTCAAAGACAATTCGTGGTTTGAATACGATTGTGAATTTACAACATACAATCAGAATTCACAATAATACTAACAAGATAAAAATAAGAAAAGGAGTATTACAAGGGGATACTTTATTACCCAAACTATTTACATCAGTCCTTGAAAAATATCTTTTGGAAAACTGATTGGGAGGCAATGGGAATGAACAGAGAGAGAATATTTAAATCACTGCAAAGTCAATAATGATTTTTCCCTGCTGTCAGAGGCAGTCGCCCAAAAGACAATAAAAACAGAAGGTGAGACCCTAGAAGTTGACAGATATGTTTGCCTAGGTCAGATAATAAAATCCGAGAACAGACCATGAAAGCAAAATGAAACAACACATAATTATCATCTGGAAAGCATTTGGCATGAATAGAGACTTATCAGAGATTTCCTTGCCAATGTGCTTAAAACAAAGTATTCAATGAATAATACCAGCTATGACCTACAGATACAGAGCATGAAAATCAACAAAACAGATCGATAACCAACTTAGAATAGAACAGAGAGCCATGGAAAGAGAAATGCTAGAGATCGAAAAAGATCAACATGGATCAGAGGAAAAACAAAAGTGAATATTGTGCAAATAACTAAGGCTACAAAAATGGAGATGGGATAGTCACTTAGCAAGGAGAGATGACAATAGATGGAGCAAAATGATAACCAGTTGCTGCCCATGGGACAGTAATTGCAGTCAGAAAAGACCCGACACGAGATGGAGGGATGAGATAGAAAAGTTGGCCAGAAGGACATGGCAGAGGACGGCGCAATCAGTCGTTATGGATGGCGATAGGAAAGGCCTTGGGTCTAGCAGTGGACATATCAATGAAGTTCAAGTTTGATCACTGATTTCTCCCCCCCCCCCGCCTTACTGATAAAAATGTTTAGTAATACAGAAAGTGACGAGAGCTTAGTAGAGGAGAGATGGAGTAACTACAAAGCCCTTGGGAAGCAGCAATAAGTGCTGAAACTGACGGTGTATACCAGGTTTAAATCGTTGTGAGGGCTAAAATATCACTTATTGTTTAATTTTCCTCCCCGCTTATCTCCGGAATTTGCTGTCACGATATATGTCATCCTGATGTCAAATGAAACTTTTGATGTATTTGATATGACAGGTTACATAAACAGTGAGTTTACTCATAAGAAACACAAGAAAAGAAACAAAATATCATTTCCTTTGAGAGAGGAAAAAAAGAATGAGAGAATAAGACTCTAAGAGAGTAAAGCATAAAATCGAATATTCATAGATAAATATTTATATCTAAGTACATACAAACACAAAAGGTATTTACATGTATACATGAAAGATAAAGGAGTTCAGAAGTAAAAAATATAATAACTAACCCTATGTCTACAACATAAGAATCCATTCTAAGAACTTTGTGGTCTTGTAGAGATGCCAAAAGTCTGAAGAATTTTCTGCATTACAACAACCTTCCAACCAGCCAGCGAGGTGTATAGTGTGAACATCACACTACACCACGTGTCGGCAGAAACACACAAATATAAATATATATGACTGTGAGTACGTGTAGAACATATTGGACAGGCTGCCACATTGAACTGTGACCAGTATAAGCACCAGCTGCTATTGTTAGCCCAAATCAGTAGAAAACAAATGCTAATTTTAGGTGGGTTTCTTTCAATGAGAAATATATTCAAGTAAGATAAAAACAAAAAAAAGAAAGTATAAAAATAAAAAAACAGCAGTAGATAAGAAATAGCTCAACACAAGCAAAGATGATAAAACGGGTTATTTTTTTTTCCAATCAGAAGATTAATTAATATCATCTTTTAGATCACTTGGTGAAACGGAATAAAACATTGCATACCCTAGGTCTTTCAGCTCCCCCCCCCCATACTGTTCAGATTAGGCCCTCCGAGGTTGGCTTTTCCCAAAAAATATTTCCAACTGAGGACAGGATTAAGGAGAACATAACAAGGCAGCTGATGGCAATCCCGAAAGAGGACTCTGCAGAATATTTTGAAAAGTGAAAGGGACGCTTGGATAAGAGTGTGAGGTCTCAAGTGAAATGTTTTGAAGGGGGACTAAGGAATAATTGCCCTAGGTAAGCTATTTTGGAAGGAAGGGCTGATATTAAATGGCTGAATCCAGACAGACCTCGCATAATTGATATTTCTCTATATGATTAGGCAATATTTTTCTTGTGTGTGCACTCAATATTTTGCTTGAGTGTGCGAGTGTGTAAAAAAAAAAAAGTAGGTTTTTTTTCTTTTTTCATAGGAAATAAAAGAAATTTCTGCATTTCAATCACTCCATGAATAGAAATCGTAATTTGTATTCTTTTACTTCCTTTCATATCAATTAACTTATACTGACTTCCACACGCAACAGCAAAAGCACTTTAGCTCCAGATATGTTAAGATATTAGTGCTTCCTTCTTCAAGCTGCACACTTTCTCCAAATTTTTGTTTAGATTTCCATTAAGCATTTTCCATACAAATCATTATATCTGAAATCATTTTGGGTTCCCCCGACCACTGGATGGATACTCAAGTTTCCCGTGCGAGAGAATTTGTTTCTTAAATTGAGTAGTAAATGGATGAATTTATGAAGCCAGGTCAGGGCTACTAAAAAACAATGACAGCAACTTCTAAATTTGGATTGGATAACAGATAATATGGTATCTATGGAATATATACAAGTCTGCAAAGGCAGTATTCATACTCAGTTTTCCCCAAAACAATATCGTTACAAAAAGAAATTTAAAAAAAAAAAAGGCATGACGTATTGAATAACAGTCAACTACTTCAAGTAATTTTACTTTGTTATATCACTTTTCACTAAAGTCAAAAAGTAGCACACTGTGAAATAGACGTTGATACATCCATTTCTCTCACTAACAAATAATGTTGAACTTTTTGAGTATACGTCAATAACAGTTTTTCCAAACATTTATCCAGCTAAGCTAGATAAATTCTGATTTACTATACGTAACATTACATATCTAATTTTTTTTTAAATTTTGAAACATTTTCAGAGAGATATTGTTAAGAATGAGACAATTTAATACAAACTATTTTACTTCAAACACTACATGCAAGCTTTCTGAACAATGTGTATAGAATGTGCAAAATGTAAATTCTATTGGAATAGAACTGGCCATTTAAGCATTTCCAAGTTTCATTCTAAGTAACAATTTCTTTATGCATGTTTAATATATATTTTATGTCAAAGAGCTTTGGCAACAAGTAGATACTCCAATTTTTGGTACTCAAGAGGAAAGAAACAATATGCTTTAATGATGATAAAGTAATGTACAAATGGGTTGTCAAAAACAATAAAAATAGAACTTTTTCTTTTTTGACAGTAGATGAATTGTTGCAAAACTTGGTACTTGAAAACAAGGAAGTAAATAGATAGCCAAGTCAACTGAGCAAATGTTTCTGTACCCATCCTCCTAATATGATACCAAGAATGATATCCAAGTCTATGACAAAGTGAACTTAAAAAACACACCAGCAAAAAATTAATGTCATGCATAACTCGGGTAGCTATTCTAAAATCAATATATCTCATTCTTTAACCTTTTCAAGAATAACCCATCAAGGTGCTTGATGCCTGAATTAAAATATCCAACAAACTTCTAAGAGATCTATATGACATGTATAAACCAATAGTCATTGAAAAATGGTGTCATATGTGTCCGGGGAGTTTCAAATGGATTAATGAAAGATTATCTTTACCATATTCATTGATCTATAAGAAACACGTAAGCAAGACACACTTTTTCAGGAATTTAAAAAAGAAATTAGTACAATTAATGATATATTAATTGCACAGTCTTCAGTGTTTCATTCTCTCACCATCCACAATATTTTCTCTCCTAGTTTAACACTTGGATATACCCACTACTACTGACAGCAAATATATCTTTTTTCAACAGTTTATCAACTAGCTCATTGCATATTGAAAGTTTTCATGAAGCACTGATGTCAACTAAACTGGGAAACTATAATTCAGCCAAAGCTAAAATCATACTTTAATGTTTTTGATCTTGAATCCAATTGCTCCTTCAGCTTGCATGTGGGTCTAGCAAGTGGGGTTTCAAAGGGCGGGATTGCAAGCCACATCCCTGACTATCTTTTGATTTTTACCCAGAGCTTGAGAGAAAGGTGTGTTCCACTCCTGGTTTTGAATTCAGAGTTGTACTTCTCCTAGACTGGTCACTAACCAAGTCTAGAGAGCCCAGTCTGTCCTGTTATTTTTTCACCAACCAGAGGGGAGAAGAGGGGGATTCATGTCTTTCCCAAGGGCATTAATACAAAGTAAATTAACTGTAAACTGGATTTGAAAAAAAAAAAAAAGAAGATTTTGACTCATCCACATGCATATAAAAGTCTTCATAATATATGACATATACAAAAGAATGTTTCAGCAGAAGACCTTTTTAAAATGAGGATTAAGAAAGTTGGCTATAATAAGCATTTCATCCTTAAAAGAATTGTGCATATTATGCATCAAGTGCATTAATATGGGCAATGGTTGGAAATGTTTGAAAAGAGTATTTTGCATCAAGTAGTATTGATAGCTTCTGGTGCCTCACTCTGGAAGAGATTCATGCCAAGGCACATTGAAAGCTATTAAAATTAAACACTGAGTGAGTAACCAGTCTTACATTTAACAAGATGAAAAGAAAGGAAATTGCAGTGTTATTTCCTTCTAGTCGTTCTCAGTCAGAAACCACCATCATGAGAAAAGCCTTTTGGGAATGAGGGCATTCAGAATATAACATACAAAATACACACAGAGATAATGGAGAACGCAAGCTCACAGCTGGAAAAATTTGAATAAACAAATACAATAGGGAATATTTTTTCTTGTGTGTATCATATTACAGAGACATTTCATTTGAATTTTTCGTTTTAAAAACAACTTTCAAAGTAAGTTTTGATAAATAGGAAAAAAACCTGTCACAGTTACATTTTCATAACTGTATATATACGATGGATATTCAATGATAATGATGATGATGATGATAATAATTTAAAAAAAAAAAAATAGAGGGCATTGAGAGAGCGCATACCTCTGCCAACACAATTGTCAATAGAAAATGAATGAAAATCTGTTCACAAATACTTACAATGCAAGGGAAGAAACTGTAAAAGAAAAAAAAAAGTCCTGGATCCTCCCCAAAATTTAATCAATTCTGTTAACTGGGTTAAAATGAAAGTAAGAGTGAGCACCTGACTGAACAGAAATAGGCTATTTATGGTTTCTCAACCATGGACACATAACTCAGTTGGGAAGGTAAGCCATTGCTGTATTGGTCATTAACACCCCATGTCTTATCTTTTCTTTTGAGCTAGTTGATAGCTTGGGGGAGGGGGGGCTCCCCATCACTTAGAACTTTTTTTTTTCAAACATGATTTTATCAATGATTGTCATAGGGTCCTTGTCATTTTTTAGGCTACCATCACTGATTACTGTTTTGAAGTGATTAGCAGAAGGATGTGCAAATTGTTTATGAAGTTTCACATTTTTTTTGACAACCTGACTCTGTGCTCTTGCAAGAGAGGTAGTAAAAATATTTGTGTATCTTGGGATTGAAAAGTGTTAGTGGACCATGTAAGTGAAATACAATAGTGTACAGACTTTGAAATAATCAAGGGAACAACCTCAGCAAAGATGCAAATTGTATCTGCCTCAAAGTCCAGGTGGGCTTCTGTGCACGTCATGGTTTCACGTGAAATAAGTGGAGGTACATTACACGGCACAATCTGAATGCCGAGAACAGCAGAGATTGATCAAATATAAACAGAAATGTGCTGGGTGCAAGAGCAGGGATGCACAACAAGGTGACCGAAACGGAATTTGCAAGATGAAGGTATTGAGTAGACAGATTTTCACTCACTGGAACTGAGAGTATCTAAATGTTCATCAATAGGTCCCCTCTGAGTCTTGATTAGATTAACATTGCCTGCATTAGTGGGATCATTGCTGTTATTACAATTATCATCAGAGATGGATACCCATACTATTAGAACTTTCATTTGTTTAAATGTTAGTTTTGAGCATGTGGCTTGGCACAAAGAGGCTTGACCCCTTAGTGAGGTTAGAACAGCTGAGTAAGTAGTGTGCTAGAATGCCTCCAAGCAGGTCAATATCATAGTTTTTATTTTTTTTTATCTCAGATTAAATTAATTAAAAAATCTTTGACAGACATTGCAGATGGTTGTACAAAATGAATGAAATTTTCAAAAGCAACGATTGCATCTCCACCCCTATTTCCCTCGTATAATTTGCCTAAGGCTGCAACAATTATACCCACTCCAGTGTCAGCCTTTAATTCATTTGGCTTAATGTCTGTGAGGATGCTTTCTCTGGCTTTTCCTCTCCAAATTGAAAAAGTTACCATAGCTTTCCTCTTTTTTTTTTTCAGGTCAGTAAAGGCACACCATATTTCCAACTCTTTCTTCCAGTCACTGCAGAGGAGATTGTCAATGTTACAGTTTCCAATACTTTAAAAATTCAAAACATTGTACTGGCATTAAAACAGTATCTCAGACTACATAAGTTATGTTTTGGCAGGCCATTGGAATTGCATTTTTCATTGGGCAATCAAAACAACTTGAATGTTCCAAGTATTGTCTTGAGAGTACCACATGGTATCCAAGAGTGTGGTTTATTCATTTTAAATGTGAAGAATGTTAATAAAAGTGTCCATGTTCTTCCGTTAAACAATTTAATGTCTCATCTTTGAATTGGGTATTGTTTTCCGAAGTGGACAAAATAATTTCTCTCTCCAATGTAGAAGAAAATACAAGAGAAAAAAAAAAACAGATTAAATACCAAAATTTAGAAAAACTTTACAGGACCTTTAACTTTGGTATTTAATTTCTGTTTTAAAATCATAAACTACCTTTTCGTTTTCTTCGACAGTAAGAAAATCTGGTTCCTGTCTAGTTGGGCACATGGTAAGGATTCCTATAATACTGCCACAGTAAAAGTGAATGACTTCATAACTTCATTATGCTACGATGGTAACTGAATTAAAATGGAAGTAATAATGAGCCCTTACTGAACTGGAATAGGTTATTAATGATTTCTCAACCAGGGGCACATAACTCAATTGGGAAGGTAGGCTGTTTCTATCTTGATTATAAATAAATTCTTCCATCGTTCATAACCTACCACTCAGTGAATTCTGATTACAGTTTGTAGAAAAACTTTTGGATGTATTGTATGGGCAAATATCAATGAATATATATACGTACGGTAAAATTGAAAAAATAACTCTCTATCAAAATGAAATTCCTGGATACACCTCAAAATTGAACCAATTTTTTCTTACCTCATAAACCACCCTTCCAGAAAAGTTCATTGAAATTCATTTAGATATTATGGACATATAGTGATGATGCAGGAGAGGTAAGTGTAAAAATTCTTGGATTTACTCCAAAATGTAAATACTTTTTCTTTGACCCATTACTCACCCTTCCAGAAAATTTCATTGAAATCCATTGAGAAAATCTAGGGATATCGGGTAGTTCTGACATATAGCTACAATGCAGAGGAGGTAACTGTACATGGATCTGCTCCCAAAATTATTCACTTCAAAAATAGCTCATTGCCCATCCTTTTACAAATTTGTATTCCTTTTAATCACAACTAGATCGAATAACCTCCAACCATAGAACCATATTTGTTGGCCTATAAGACCCACTTATTTTTTTTTCTTAAATGGTTAAAAAAATATTGTTTAGGTTTTACATGTGAAATTGATGTATAATGCTTACCAACAAATACTCTATGTCTTCTATGACCTCAAATGTGGTAAAGTAGCATAAAGCATGAATAAATTTCTTTTTTGGAAAGACTAATTCTCTTTCCATATCCTGAGAGCCCATCTTTCATGGACAATGTTTCAATCAATCCAGTCCCTGAAAGCCTATGGTTAGACAGAGCTCAAATCTAATCATATCACCACTTACCCACATCAAATCTCCATGCCATTTTGTTTAGTTTCCCTACCTACAGTCTTCAATTATTTGACCGACAAATGAGTTCTCAGGATAAAGGTTCAAATAATTTCTTTGGAAACAACTTCTTTATTCCTATATTCACACAACTTCAACCTCAAAAATTATGAGAAAACACAACAACAAGGTGAAAAAAAAAAACTAATCAAAAATTAATAATGACAAGAAGTTTGAAAATTTGTTCACTGGTAAAGTTGGCAAAATGGTCTCACTCAGAAACCATTTGAGCATATGTTGAGTGGAGTTTAACTGGTTCGCTGCTACAGACGAGATAACTCTTATTAGCAAGTCATCAGCCCGATGCCACAGATGAGATAACTCTTCGATTACTAACTAATGATAGTAAAATGGAAGCATCTCCTTGTGCTAACTAATGAAATCCATAGGACAAGTGCTCTCATTTGTCGTACTGGACTGACAACTTGATAAGATGAGTTATTACATTTGTGGCAGTAAACAAATTCAATGGAGGAATATCTGGTAAAAACAACAAGAAAATGTTCAATGCTTCTATATTGTGGCCACAAAATACTACAAGAAGAAAAAAATAAATATTCAAATATCATACCATAACCAAGCAATAAACAAAATGAACAAAAAAACATTTTCTGGTCTTCCAAAGTTACAATTCAGCACCTCAAGTAGAGCAGAAAGAAAAATGAATTGTCCAAATATAATCAATTTTTGAAAAAAAAAAGAAAAAAAAATAAGATATAAAATGGAAAGCATTTCTTGAATTCCAAAAGCAAGCAGAGTCAGCTGCTGCAAAAGCAAATGAAAAAATCTTGGGGATGTATAAACAGGATGAGTGGGTGTAGATATTAAGGGAGAGATATTCATAATCTTGCCCGAACTTGCAGATTTCAGGAAACTGAAAGAAAGAAAAGGAATGCAAACATTTCAAGATTATGCCTAATTTAAACACCAGGAGGTTAACCATGGAGATTGTTTTTCAAGTAAAATTGGTCTACAATGAGTTGAGTTGGTTTCATAATACAGAAAAACTTCCTTTATGTTTAGCTCAAGTAGAGCCAGAGAGGACTGAAGGTCATATGCTAGACTGACTTATTGACCAACTAATACAAGAGGGAGGCTACGAAGCACTTGGAGAGTGCATACCTCTACCAATGCGATATACTAACTAAAAACTGAATAAAGATCGATTCTTGTGAAGCTACAGGGTGTGGGGGTAGCTATGAATTACAATTTTCAATGTTTCAGACTATTGTCTTATTATATATACAAAAAAAAAAATATTAGCCCATTACACACCCTACCACAAAACATAATAGAAATTCAAAGAGATTTTGAAGATATTGTAAAGACAAACAAGGATGCATATATATACCTCTTCCAACTTCATTAGTAGAGGTAAAAAAAAAAAAAAAACTTTTTTTTCAAATTTCTTCATAAGGTGAAGAACTACACTTGTATTTCTGAGGTCATTCATGCTAATGCTGATGTCAAAGGCATGAAGTTTCCTTACATTGTCCTATAACCATGAGTCAATAGGGTACAAGAGTAGAGATCATGAAAACAAGACTGTGTAAATTAATCCTCTCTTTAAACCAATATCTCTACAATGTACAATTCATTAAGAGTATTGATATCTGGATGAGAAAGAAATTACAATACATCACATTTAGAGCAGCATCTCAACCTTCAAAAATAAGAAGATCCCATTAATCCTAAAGAGAAGGGTGTATAACCAATGCATCCTCCCAATAGTCATTTATGGAGCTGAAACATAGAACCTAACCAAGAGATAGATCTGCATATTGAGAACTATGCAACGTGCACATGAAAAAATTATGCTGGGCCTCACATGAAGAGACCACAAGACAGCATAGTACATCTGAGAGAAGACAAGAGTCAGGGACATCAAAGTATCCATTAAAAATCTCAAATGGCAGTGGGCTGGCCATGTTGCACGAATGGCGTACAATCTATGGACATCGCGACTCACGACATGGACCCCCCCCCCAGATTACAAGCGGAACCGAGGCAGGCAAAATATTAAATGGAGAGACAAGCTAGACTAATTCAGAAAGTACTGGCTCCACGACACCCATGATAGAGAAGTGTGGCAAATCCTGGGGAAGGTCTATGTCCAACGATGGACCTTGAAAGACAGATGATGATGATGAAATTATCAATTTAGGTACAAGGTCACAATCATGAGGCACCTAGTGAGGATCAAACTTACTGCTCAGTAGTAATGATCTATGCGACCAGCTTGTTAATAATTACACAACAACAAAGCACTAAATCCACCTGTCAGGGAGAGGTTGGTTAATAGTTTGGTCTCAAAGGCCATTGCAAGTGAGCTATTGTAGACTGATATCAGATTAAGATGAGATTAACAAATACTTATAACCACTCATGAAACAAGTTAAAATGTTTCCAAGTGAAAATCAGATGAAATGAAGCAGTTCCATAATCCATGTTTAGGGGACATAACTGTGCATGGATCCGCCCCAAAGTTCAATCTCTTCTTCCATAGCTCATTGCCGGCTCTTCTACAAAATTTCATTGAAATTCACAGAGAACTTTTAGAAATCATTATTCCAGAAGACAGAGCAGAGAAAAACTTTTTTTTTTAACAGTGTGATGTAAACAAATAACTAATGAGTGCAAATGGTTGAAAAGGCTGCCGTATATAACCATTTTTATCTAAGGCACTTTGGAGCCTCTGCATGAGGAATGAAAATAAATGAAAAATTAAATAATCACTTAAAAGATCATTCTCCTGCTATCATAATAGAATCTGCTCTTCAGTTCCCGAGATCAAAAACTAGGACACTGTTAACTTCAATAAAAACTATTTCTGTTTCTATGTAGGGCACCAATCCCCACCCCAACACTGCATAGAGGATGCCCTGGCCTCAAAAATGACTTCCAACTTAATTAATAACTAGCTAGACCTATGGAAATTCCATGAGTGTAGATAACTAAGATTATCTATTATCTCATGCCTCTGCACTTTGAGAGTGTCCTATCATTCTCTTCTTTATCCAATCTTCACTGCCAGGCTATGTTTTTATCCTAGTGTTATACAAACTTTCCTAAGCAAAAATCTTCCTACCCCCCCCCCATTTAACAACCTATCTTTGTTTTTTTGCCTCTCCCTTCTCACCCTCTTATCAAACTAAATAAATAATATTATAGATGATAGAAAAAGTTGAAGTCACAATATCTATATATCAGAATAGACTTGTGCAATACCTCATAGTTACCGGGAAGAACTCAGAGAGCATCTACCGCAACTAATCCCATACATCAACTAAAAACTGAATGGAAATGAAAAAAAAACAATGAACAGGGGGAGAAAATACATCATGTACAAGTATTGAGTTACTTCCCTTCAAAATTCAAATTTATCAAACTGTATCTTAACTATATATTCAAAAGTATCTCTCGGGGAAAAATAAATTCCTGAATCCCTGCCCAATGACTTATTTCATAGCCCATTACCCACCCTTCCACTAAATTTCATTGAAATCCATCAAGAGCTTTTGCAGATATCATGTGGACAACAGAGAGATGGAATGACCAAAGGACATGGGTGAATGAATACATATACTTCTCTAACAAAGTTGGCAGAGGTAAATAATAAGGACACCTTGTGGAAGTTGAGGGAGACAGATTTTTCTTCTCACATGCCGGATAGTCAGCATGACAGGGTAGTTGGTTAGTAGTAAGTAGTTAGGGGTAATCAAGGACATTAGAAAAGGTCAACAAGTGGGATATTCGAAATACATCGAGCCAGAGATTTATTTCTCACCACCAAAAGAATAAACTATTCATTCCACTGACATGTTCATTTTTTTTTTTCCAACAATAGGGATCAATTACTGAAAGAAATGCTTGAAAGGCAAGTTTACTTCAAAGCAATGATTCCCAGAGCAGGAGATATGGACCCCTTGAGGAAGCTGGGAAGCAACAGGGAGGGGGGAGACGTTGGAAGGAGGGGGGGGGGCAAAGAATACCAATCAATACACCTCCAACACACTGTTGCATGCCTGAAAAGCTGATTTTATTTATAATTAGTCTCATCACATCAGGCCCATCCTTCATTTTTGTATCAATTAATCAAGCACTTAAAGATACTTTTGTACAATTATGTTTGATAAATCATTTTGGACAGGTTTTACTGGAGGCACTAACATAGATGCTCTCAAGGGGGGGGGGCAGGTGTACAATAAATTCAGGGAACACTATCAAGTGTAAATTTAATATAAGTGTTGGTTTGAAAGAAAGAAAGTTGCGAAATATTATGAACCTAACTGTAAAAAGGAGATTACAATTTTACCAATTCTCTAAAACCCTGAAATGGTTTTCATTTTCATTTCATGTAATTATTCATTCTAGAATTCTCATGATTGATCTTTTGATCAAGATGATACACTCTCCAGCCTTCCTTAGATGCAAGTTAGATTCAATACTTTTTAAGACTGACTATAAGACAAATGGTATATGCAGGACTACCACTCACTGCAACTCATCCAAGCTCAATAATTGCATAACAAGCTTTGGTAGACAGCCTCCTACTCATAATACCAATCCAGTGGACGAAAAATGAAATTAATATATTTTTTTTTAATCAAAAGTTCATTCTATATAACAGCATTTACAGTAATCTTATTTGTTTTATGGTTTGGGGAGAGGGGGGGGGAAGAAGAAACTTTCTAGCATAGATTATCTTCCTCTGGGGTTAGGATAGGCATGTGAAAAAGTAACCTTTTGACATAGGGTAAATTTTCAAGACTTATTCAAGAGGTGGGGGATAGTATATTTTCCAGTATAGAAGGCATTAACTTTTTTTTTTAACATAAAGGTTGATATATACAGAGAGAGGAAGTAGGAAGAATGAAGGGAATCACGAAGATATACCATTTTATGATACCCTAAACACAGAGATGGAAGTACCACAAAGAAATACCAGTAAATATTGTTTCAATACATCATCATCTGATATATTCATTAAAAAATATAGCCATGGTAAACTTCTTTTTTTTTTATTCACAAATTATAAATCAATGTATAAAATCTACAAAAAAAACTTACAATTTAAGTGCAATAATGTTTGAAGTTACCATAGGTCTTCAATGAAAAAAAGGTGATTCTTCTGCAAACCAAATAACCTGTTCAATATCATTCAGTTTTCCAATGTTACGAAACAAATTCTTAAAAATGAGGATAAAAAATAAAAAGATGTGCACACCTAGGTTGGTGCAGTGACATGAGCAACACATGTAAGCAGTAGCTGAAAAAGCTATGAAAAAAAGGTGGAGCGGTTTTCAAAAAGTTTCCCTGGGATTTTAAAAAAAATTGAGAATCTTTTGTCATTATTCTGACACTAGAAAATGATTCAAATACAAAATTCTAAAAATTTTACTTCTCATTTAATCCAGTATAACTGAAGATTTCTAAAGTCATACAAAAATTAAGAGATGTCATTTTCCTTCACCTATCTGACACAGAAACTAGAAACTTTTCAAGGCCTGAAGTTGATTGAACTAGGGTTAGCTCAAACTAGTTGGCTTTGTGGTGTCATGTATATATATTTCATTTTAAAACCTTCCTCTAGGTCCATTGAGTATGCATACCAAATAGGGATGGGCAAATCAGACCTCTTAGTATTATATAAAAATAGATTAAAATCAGATCATTATCATCAAGGTGAGAGAAAAGCCCAACCATCATTTTTTTTCTTTTTTTTTCTTTTTTTGCCCAAGTGGAAACCATGCATGAATTTTGCACATATGGTTGCCTATTTGGGGCCTACTTGAGCCATTTTAGGCATCGAGTAAAGACAAAAAAAGTAGTTCAACCAATAATCGACCATTGTATAATAGACTTTACTACCTGAGCCCATACTCTGAAAATTCCAACTTCAGAGTAATTTCCACTCTGAAAATGTTTGTAAGGCATATGAAATTCAACACTGATTTTCAAGGAGTTACCCGCAAGGTAAAAGAGAATAAGAGAGAGGTAAAAGCTTGGGAATTGCTGAATTAACCTATTTACACACAAAAATATTAAAATGAAGTACCATCAAGTTTCGCTGGATTTTTTTTTATTTTATTATAATATCATTTTTTATCTTTGTTCAACTGTTATTACTAAGTTGAGATTGGGTTGAAGTCAAGTGGCAGTTAGAGTGTAAGAATTAAAAAAAAAAAAAATCAAAGATTGAATAGAATTTGAAGGCCACGAGGAAAACAGCAACATTTTCTTGTGCTCTAGCAATAGAGGAAGCAAGTTCAATTCTTATCCAGGGTTACTAAATTCTCAATTCCCTACATATAAAGAGTGTGTATGAGGAGTACCCACCAACCCCAAAATAAGAATCTGAATGTGGCATGTGAAATAGAACTAGTTGTACATTGCTCCACTAGGTGTTGCAAGTCAACATGGTTCTTAGCACAGTGGTGTGGTTCTGCATGGCTTTTTTTCAGTGATTGCAAGCACATTTGTCAATTTTTGTTCATAAAGGAAAAAAAAATTTTTGGAATCATCTTTTGATGTTTATAATTCCAGTTAATTAGGGATATATATATACATGTTCCCCTCCACGTATGAGAATTATTGTATTTTCAAGCTGATAAGATGTACTTTTCTTCTCAGAAAAATATATGATGATAGGTCCAAATTGTGATAATCAGCTGTGACAGAAAGAAAAATGACACCAGTCGGTCGACTTGGACTTGCTAGTATGGCAAGCTATTTAATCCTAGTCTTATGACTTGTAACCGGCCAGGAAATACAGTAAGTTTTTCTACCCCAACTGTCACCCAATTTGTAAAATTACTGAAAAAGTACCAAGTAACAAATATGATTGTAATAATGATTAGTAAAAGGAAAAATCAATTGTCTAATCAGAGCTTCACTCTTTTTTAGATATGAATTTCCTTAATTATTGAAGGTCTCTCATACCAGTCGTTTGCTATAGCCTTCCGCTGGACGGTTGCTATCCAAAATATAAAAAATACTATCCCCAGTGAGTCAAGATCAATAACTCCAGTCTTCCTGAAATCTGGATATTGAATTTGCAACCTCCAGTTTAACATTTCATATAAAACTTCCGAGACAATATCAAAGTTGGTACAAAATTTGGATTCTCATTTTCACACTTGGCGAATGGTTCCATATTATTTGTCAACAATCTCCTTTGGGATGTACTTATTCCTTTTAATAGTGTCGGAGTGCCAGGATCCTCCGAGGATAAGGAATCGATTCTTTAATAAGATATACACCCATTCAACTAATGGATAGTTTCAAAGGAATGGTTATAGTTCAACAACTTTTCCTTCCAAACAGCAAAATAATATCCCACAAATTATTCAGGCTATTATACACAGATTTACTTGTCCTAATCTTGGTTGTTATAGTAGCAATTTAGTCATAGTACACTCCAACCTTCCACAAGTGTCTATCTTAGTACCTGATGGGGAATTTAAAACCAAAGCCTTTATTCAATCCACAAAGACACCTGAAAAAACCACCCCCGGGGGCAGGGGGCACGACAGCTAAAACACTGTGACTATGACTTAATGAGAACATCAAGTAAATCAGTGTATGATACTGATAATTCCTCATCTCAGGAATTTTCAGACTAATTAATGGAGTGGTTGATTTTTAAACAATTCTATCAGGCATATGATGATTTTATATAAGAGGAAGCAAGCATGCATGCAGATATTTTAAAGTGAATCCACTACATCCCCAACCAGCCTATATCTATTTCTTCTCTGCTGCTGGAGTGGCATAAGATGACAACTCCTTAGAAACCTTAATAAGATAATAAGAGTAAAGCTAAGGAGATGAAAGTGAGGGGGGGGGGGTGAGGAAGTTTAGAAGGAATGGGTACAGTGATTAGACAGAAGAAAGAAAGTACAGAAAAAGATCTCATTACTCACTACTTACTAACCAATCTCTTTACCATGAATACCCGGTACCCATCCAACACTCCTTACCCCAGGGGCAAGAAGAGACATCACTTTGAAGAAGAAGAAGTAGAACTTAAGTTCAAAATTATCATTACTCAACAGCGAACTGTTTTATCGAGAGAGAAAAAAATTTATTTCCTGGCTCATAAAACATTAGCAAGTATTAAGACGGAAAAAAAAAAAGGTTTTTTTTTTAAATGGATTGACATAACTTTTTGATTGCTGTGGTAGACAAGATGAGAATGAAATGGTGTGAGGAATCTAGAAGATGGGTGTCATCGGGTAAGTAGGGAAATAGGCAACATGAACTTTTGGGGTACCAAAGCACCAAATGGAATATTACTTTCATGAAAAAAAAAAAAAAAAAAGAAAAGAAAAAAAAAAATATGAACCAGGAAGTAGAACTTGTCAACTACATTTAAAAAAAAAAAAAAAAAAATTTCTGAAGGAATTACTAAAACTTGAGGTAAGTCATTTTGCCAATCACTTAGCATCCCAAATTATCAAAGTTGTATTGCGAGAGAATTCAGCTCACTACAACAAAAGGCTAACTAAACAGGTATAAAATCTAATGAAAAATGAGGTATAACAAAATTAAACATACTATTATAATTAAATAGATGTATTTATTTTACAAAGAAGCTGAGGGCATATTTTTCAATGTTTTGAAACTAGTGTGTTTTCTTTCAAAATTATACGAGTGGAAATACAAATTGCATGGAAAAATGTTGATACTGACAAAAAAAAAAAAAAAATGACTTTGAAAAGTTTTTTTTTTATTAGATTTGATAGCTAGTAATCTGTTGTAAGTGACGAGTGCCTTCTCAACAGCCTTGATAATTTGGGACGCTTAACTACGAGATCGCCGTCATTTTTACAGCTGATTTTTTTTTTTCTTAAATCTTTCTTTCTTCCTGTCTTTTTTTTTTTTTTTTTTTTTTTTTTTTCAAACCCAGCAGACTAGCTAACAGGCAGTTGAAGCGTAACTGAGAGAGTTTGCCACCTAAAAATCTAAATCCAAAGTCTGTAAAAGAAAACTCACCGGGACTTGGGATTTCTTTTCTTCGACATGGCTTGCAAAGGATGTTAACTGTCAATAGGCAAAAAAAATCTCAGAGTGGGTTCACTAACAGCAGACTCCTGACTTTTAGGTGACAGAGACAAACTTGTTTGATTTAAGAAGGTAGATATAGGAATATATCAAGATAGGTAGAGTGGTCTACATGGTGCTGTGATCATCATACATACTAAATATGTGTGTTAGTAGTTATCTTTTCTTTCTCTCTCTCTCTCTCTCTCTCTCTCTCTCATATCTTTTATCTGGTGTTTTACTCCTTTCAGGAATGAGTGCATGGCTTTCTCGTGCATTATGCAAAGGTATGCCTGTCTTTTAAAAGGACCTGTCTCTTTGTCTCTTTATACACATGTGTATATATATATATATATATATAACAAGTATTGAAATACTTACACAGACACAAAAGTACATTTACATTTTATGCTCATGCATACGGCTCTGTTATGAATTTACAATTAATCAGAAATTTACAGTCAAGTATGTATAAACAAACACTCCCCCTGCACACACACCATGTAACCAGGAGATAAGATTTATTTATTTTCAAACAATTGAATCTTATGATTGCACATTATCACAATAGAGATAACAATCTTAGCAGCATTTTCAATATTTTAAAGAATATATTTTCATATATTCCTCTTTTTTTTTTTTTTTTCTTTTTTTAAACATTTTTAAGGTCAAATAACTTTTTAGGCTCAAGTGATTATATAGACACGCATTAAAACATTTAACAAAGATTTTTTTTAAAATAGTAGCATTCATGATATCAGCCATTTTTTTTTTTTTTTTCCAAGTATAAAAAAGAATGTGAACAAAATCAGATGTTGCAAGCAAGATGACCATATTGAATCATATTCATGGTTCATCTTCACACCTTGAGGCAAACAGCAGTTTATATCATACATAAATTTATTCGGATTATTGTCCTGATCTTGGTTGTTTATGTTCACTGTTTATCGGCAAGTGTACCCTACCATCTTCTTCAGGTGCCAGTGGCAATCAGGAATGCTGTCAGAGCCCACCCCCATTCCTCAAAAAGTATTGAAAAAGAGAGGCACAGAGAACAAGATAGTTTAGTACAGGGAGCTATCAGGCAATGACGACAGAAAGAGGACTGCCGAACCTCATAGATTGAATGGGGGGACTCTTCAGATTCCAGGAGAGTTCCCAAATCTAACAGGCACCTGAAGGAGGCCGTAGCATACAATATCCAAGACAAGAAAAATAGTCAGAATAATTCTATGAATACCGATAATTCATCAAAAATTCACACAGAAATTAGCAGTTTATATATTGTTGTTCTCTTGAGCAAGCAAAAAAAAATAAATAAATAAACTTGATATTTCCAAGCATTTTTTTAATATAATCTGCTAAGAAAGAAAAAATGAATTCTTCTCAGGAATATCCCGAAAAAGAATTATTACACACACTAAGAATGTTTCAATAAACTTTTAAGCCATTTGAATGATTTTATCTCTTTAATGTACTGTATATGCTGGACTATGAGATGAATGGTTAACAAGCCTATTAGGAGAACTACCGCTCACTACAGCTCATCCAAGCCCCACAACTATCCATAGCAAGCAGACAGCCCACTAGTCATAATACCAGTGCATTGGTCACACTAATGTTAGCATCATTTTTTCTTCTAATAATCAAATGACCATCTTGTATACAGACATATACAGTATTTGTAAGACAAGTTACTCATTAGCTAGAACATAGATTTTTAATTCTTTGCTTTCACTAACAATTTTCAAATTGGTTTCATGAACACAAAATGTCTCAAATTGAGGGAACATGCAAATGTAATTTTCAGTAACATAAGATTTGTGAATAACATTTTCTAAAACAGCCATTCCAAACAGGAGCCATATGTCCCCATCAAGGGGTTCTGGCACATTCGAAGAGCATGAAATCTAGTTACTATTATTTCAGTCAATCTGTTCTTATGTCCCAGTTTGACAGGGTGTTCTGGAACCTGAGGGGAGCTGTGGCCAAAAAATGGAAGAGAATAGCTGTTCTAAAACCAATTTAATAATTTTCAATAGTACAAGCTTTTAGAGACTTGACCACAGTCACCTCCATACAATATCAATTTTTCAAAATCATTCAACTGCAGTACATTTTTTAGATTCAGAAGCTAGAAAAATGGCTTCCACGTGACTTAATGGAAAGTAACATTGGTTAAGATTTAAACACTTGTCTTTATCCTTATTGCACAACATAGACAAATATCATTTTGAGACAAGACAGTCACAGGCAATGAAAAATAGATGATTTGTAATAAGAATCCAAAACAAGAGAAAATCATAGCTAGTTCCAGGACAGTCTTAAACATCTCAACATAAACTATTACTTAATACTTTGAAGAATCTAGTAGGGAAAAAGTTCTGTGTGTCTGATGAGATTCAAAAGAAATTCTTTATTAGGAAATTGTTACTGCACAATGCTACAATTAGAGTGATGCATTGAAACAACATAGACTGGGGGGGGGGCAAAGAAGTCAACGAGTGATTTCGCTGCATGACAACGCCTGTCCTTATGTTTGAAATACAATGCAGCAAACAATCGGGATGATTGGATAGGAAGTTCTTCCATGTACAGCATACTCTCCAGACGTGTCATTTTCAGACTATTATTTGTTTCACCTCTTGCAAAAACTTCTTGCCTGATCAGTATTTACCAGTTGAAGATCTTGAAGACTTGATTGAATCAAAAACCAGAATTGTTCTTTTATGGTGGGATACACAATTTACCTGCAAGGTGGTGTAAAGTCGTAGAAAGCCAGAGAAAATACTCAGATGACTGAATCATGCTATGCATTTAGGGAGAAAGATTGATAAAAAAAAATACTGAATACCTTCATACCATCCCAATAATTTTACTTATGATAATACAATTCCATGAATTGTACTTAGAATTTTAAACAAAAATTCAAAAACAGGAGGATTCTTTCCACAAAAAGCAAGTTATAATATAACATATGCACACACTGTTTATACAAATATATGAATGCTCAATACCAAAAGAGATAAACGCGTTTGATTATTAAAGAGACCAAGCAGCAAAATTGAAAATACGATTCAAAAATCTACTCCTATATTTTTGTAAGAGTACGCATCAAATTGAATTTTGGAGATTTCTTATATAAATGAATTAGAAGCTAAGCAAATACAGATACAGTTGTACTTCTTTAATCGGGTAACCTTGGGATCTGGCCATTGCCAGACCACAGAAAATACCAGGAAACAGAATTTTTTCCAATAGAATGGAAAATAGACTGATATATTTTTGGTATAAATCATATTACAATAAATGAGAATTGTTTGTATTTTCTCATGCTTTTTAATTGGTTATATTAAAAATAATCTATAAAATTCAGGAAAAATTTATAAATGTATATATAATATAATGCTGAATTAAACTTTGAAAGTTGTTGAATTTAGTGTTCTTCAATTCAATTTCAAGTCGGGACTAGGTTTACACACCAAAGTTTGAAACCAAATCAAAAAACTCAATAAAATCCACTAACTAGTGGGAGCAGATTCAAAATGTGCAGGATTATAGAGAGCCAGATTAGAGTGGTACAAGCTGTAATTTATAGATATTAAAATTAAACTAAGCTAAGAAAATGTTTGCGAGATGAATGAAATATGCCAAGTTCTCCCATCTTGGAGTGAAGAAGAAACTTTCCCAAATTAGAATAATCATCACTCCATTCAACCAATTTCTCTCTTCATCTTAAATTTTTTTTTTTTTGAATCATGATATCTTGGCTGACAGGTTCTTTGACCTTTTTAGTTGCTTCATAAATGACACTAGATAATGACAAAGGCAGAACGACATATCCCCCATAATATTGCAGAGGAGGGAGGGAATAAAGATGAATACACTAATCCAATATATGTATAGAATAATGGAAATGCTTTAACTCATAACTTGAGTTAGAAGTTGACTAATTTATGAGTCTTATGAAAGGTTTATCTTCTTTAAATGTTACATCATTAACTTTTGAATGAATATTTGAAAAATTGAGTACAATATCAAAGAAGAATAACTTCTGATTAAAGTTACTTCCCTTACACCATTAGATCATTTTTTTTAATCTTTTCACAAGATATCCATTTATTTATCCAATTCACAAAAGGATTCCTGCCAAGACTGTATTTTCACTTCACACAAATGTTAAAGAAAGGCATGAATTAACTCCTCCTTTCACTGTTCCAAAATGTCTCATCACTTATATGCCATAATAGAAAAAAAGTGAGTGAACACTTGGGCGAATCACTTTTCCATAACTACCTATATACCCAGAGAGTAACGTGTCGAAGCTGTTGCCCGCATATGCCTTGACAGGGCTTAATCAATCTTACTCTTCTCTACAAAAAAACCCTTCTCTTACAAACTACCAATACCATTTTAATTCTGAACCGAAAAAATTTTATACTTTAAAATGGATCAGCAAACTTGGGGGGGGGGCCGATTAGAAATGTTTGCTATATCTTGTAGGCTAAAAGGAATTTAAGAAATGAAATGATAATCATACGAGGCTATGAAAACAGCTTGCTTTTTTTTAATTACAGAAGTATATACCTGGAGAAATTTCTCTATATTATCAATCAAAGAGAACTATAAAATTTGGGGGAAGGGACAAAATTTAATAGTGGTTCAAATTTTGTGTATGTTAATTAAATGGCAAGAATCCATCATATAAAAACCTTTTCAACTATAAAACATGGATTCATTTGAGGCTACTGAAAAAAATGAAACTATTTTTCAATACAGAATTCCGTTTTTCAGAATCTAAAGAATAGACAAGGAAAATGAAATATTTCTGTATGCAACATCATATATTTAATGGAGCCAGTGAGGTGGATAAAATGAGGCCGCAGACCAGATTTAGTCTGCAAGCCTGGTTTGCAGACACGTCTTAAAAAAGTAAAGCCTTGGCAAGTGTATTTGGTGGAAAACATCTTCTAGCAACTTATTAGGTGTAGGAATTTCAACTATCTTCAGATATGATACAGGAATAATCCATGTTGATAATCCAGAAAACAAAGATAAGATATGCCTGTGTTATGGTGAGCCTTGAATTTCTGTGAAAATACCAACTCCTTGTAAAACATAACAGTGAAAACCGTCTACAACCGTTGCTTGTGGATGGGGGAAAATGTCCAGAAGTTTCACTTAAATAAGATGCAGAGACAACTCGACAGAGTCAAGAGAACAAAAAAATAAAAATTGGTCAGAACGAGGACAATGTCTGGAGTGTAAAATTGGCTATTGTTCAATTTGTTTTGAGTATGACTGATGGTAATGGCTATAACAGCATTTTTTCTTTCTAAGATACTTCTCTTTGATAATCAATATACAGTACCATACTTATCAATGTATAATATTTTTTAGACTTTTTAAACCTAAAGATTAAGGGTGCACAATATACACTAGATCTAAATTTTACCCCTTTTTTTTCCTGGCCAAGTGCTTGGACATATTCAATAGGACCGCAACTATTGATCACCGTATCGCAATTTTTTCTAATTTGGCAATAATCAGTGCATGAAATTACTTTAACAATACTTTATAGAATGAAAAAAGACCAAATTTCAGTCCCCCCCCCTTCAAAAAAAATAAATGAGATTTTTATAAATTACACCATCTTAGTACTGACTGTTTTGAAATTTTATTTACAATTTTACGGCAAGTAGTAAACATATCGGCACTTTAAAAATTCTATGGTAGCCAGTAGAATCCTCTATCAGTGCAAAAGTGGTGGTGGGGTAAAGATTGTCCTGTTGCCAATTACACATTATACAAACCAACCATTTTCTTTTGGACATCAAACTTTTACCAGAGCTCATATTCTGGTAACACTCTTTAGCAAGGTTTATTTTTTCTTCTAACTTCATATTCTGATAAAGTTTTTTTTTAACACCTTTCTTCTGGAAGTTGTGTTTTTTTCTCACCAGATGAGCTCAGGTATGACAGTACGATATGTATCATGAGCCGAATATCGTGACATGTATCGTATCATGGAAAAACGTATCATTGCAGCTCTAATATTCAGGACATGTGATTGAAAATGAGTTAGATGAATCGTCCAAACTAACTGGTGTGTAACATTTATTCAGTATTTCATTTAGCAAACACTCCTTTTTCCATACATTGTGACATGGCCTGACACTAGGATCATAAGATCTGACAGAATTAAATGACACTATCTAAAAATCAGTGAGTATTATCCACAGAAGATGATTTTTTTTCCAGGATTTCTTTGCTGTAATTAGTACTGCACATTATATGTAAGTATGTATTATAAATGAATAAATGAGGTATAGTTCTGAAAAGGGAAGGTTAATTAAGAGCAAAGTTTTCATCCTCAATAATGCTGCTCATGAAATTTTCGAAATTCAAGTTTTAGACCACTAATCTGCAATACTTGTAAAGATGAAGATGTTAATATCTTTAACGTACATTTTGGGCAAAATGATTCATCTTCATTTTAATAGCGAAGGGGAAAAAATAAGAAATAATGCAAACCATTTATCTTTCTAAACATATAAGTTGTTTTTCATTAGATCAAAAGAATCATTTCGGTTTACTTTTGATGAAGACATTGCCTTCGGAACATGTAGTATCCATTATGGCAAGAAAAGAACTAACAGAATAATTCACAGCCCCACCTGTGAAGATGGACCCAAAATAAGGGTCTAGTTTAGCCTCATACTAATACTTCAGAGCCAATTGACACTCTTAAAAAACTGCAAAAGGTGATTTTTTTTTTTCTTTTTTTAAAAATGTAAAATTTCCAAATCATTTATTCAAAGCAGATAAAAATACATTTTCCTACAAAAATACACTGATTGATGAAACCAAATCTTGACTGGATTAATAATACTCGAGTTTCTGCCAAGGCTAATTACGTTCATTTAGTACTACTGCCCTTGGGAAAGGCATGAATCCATATCTCCCAGCTATGCATAAATAGTAGAGCAGTTTGAGCTTTTCAGCCCTAGAAGATAGACCCTCTAGAGCATGAGTCTAGCAACTCAACCCTCTGAAATCTACATACTACAAAAAAAACCACAATGCAGCTTTATGTTCCTAAAGAAGTGTGCGGGGGTGTCTATAGAGGTCAAGCACTGTTAATTAATGGAGAAACAAAAAAAAAAATGGAAAGGTAATTAGCACAAAATTACCGGTGCTGGATTCAATTCAAAAGAATCATAAACACTAATGCATAAACTTTTACAAGTAACAGCACATCAGCTATTGTCTCTGAATAAGCCAAATTAAAAACCATTTTGTCAATTCAATTTTCCACTGACTGAAAGCACTTACATTGAGTGATTGATCTAAACCACCTGCTTCCTTTTATTGTGACCCCTTTAACTTCTTACAAAAGAAACAGTATTTATTTATACTTTACCCTCAACAGCAACACAAGAATATCATAGATAAGTAAAAAGAAGTTTTAAAATGCAAAGGTAAAATCATAGCCCATTCCCACTCTATACACATTGTGCAATTGCAATTGACATCATCTGCTCGACAAATCAAATGATTTGCTCAAAACCTGATATTGAGAGATTCAGCTAATCACGAGATCACATTGCCATGTGTTAGGGTGACCAATACCATCTGGCTTGCCTCAGTGATGTTGAATATTTTCATCACGACAAGAAGACAATTTGATCAGAGCTATGAGACATTTCCTATGCTTAGCTTAGTTTCGGACAAGTCCACACAGAGGGGAAGGGAGATTATTATGGGTCAATCTTCAAAGTGAGGAAGGGCAGTCTATCTTGAAACTAACATCCAAAATCCTGGCTTTTAACAACACCGATTCCCATGTCACTAGCTGAAAACCCGAACATGGACTTCAAATATGAAATCAAAAAGTGTCTTTTAGAGTTACCTTAATTCGAAAGCTCTGACTATAATTTAGGGATGGGACTGCACATGAATCTGCCCTCAATTTGAATCACTTCTCCCTTAGTCCATGGCCCACTCTTCCAATGAAATTTGATTGGAATCTATTGAGAATCTTCGGAGATATTGTGTTGCATGTACATAGCACCATATAGCTATGATGCAAGAGAGGTAACACTCAAAATTGAATCAATTCCTTAGACCATGACCCACCCTTCCATAAAATCTCATTGAAATTAATGAAGAACTTTTGGAGATATTGTGTTGTGTGGACAAATAGCAATGATTTTTTTTTTTAATGAATTTATAAATGCTTAGTTTCGATCCCCTATCAAAGTAAGTATTAAATATACTGTACTTTTCTCGCAGAGACAGGATGATACAGAGAAATGCATTTGAATTGACGTCTTCATAAACTAAAAAGAAAATATGAATGAGTATAGATTAAATGATATAATAATGATCATTAAAGCCATATTGAGATTGTGAAGAAAAACCAAAACAAAATTTCCAATAGAAATTTTCACTCATAAGTAAGGCTAAAAGGAGCTCTCTTCACTCAACTCTTAAACTCATATTTAAAAATTCAAATCTTAAATCGAGAGGATCAACTTCTGGTTGAAATTAATTCCCTTGAACTTTTATGTATGTATTTTTTTTTTAATTCAATACACAATAGTTCCATTTTTTTTCTTATTCATCAAAGAGTTCTGCTGTTTAGGAGCAGTTTCAAGCAATTCATGAATCCAAGTTGAATATCAAATGCTCAATCTTTTCATCTAAAACAAGCTGCCCAATAAATATTTGACAACTGCAACTGAAAATGCATACATAAGAAAATGAAGAGTTGAGAAATTGTGAACTTTTTGAATATTCATAGCTGGATTTAGAAGCATTCAAGAAAATCATGAAAGGAAGAAGAAAAAAAAGAAAGAGGAAAAATATGTAATGGTTTGAGTTTTTTTAGCTGTTTAAAAGGAGAAAACAAGTAACTAGTAATCCAATGTTCACGCAGAGTGCCCATGAAATCCTTGTGCAAATTTGAATTACATACTGAGGTAAAGAACTTAATAAGTTCTGATTACAGTTTTGATCATCTTACAGTGTATGCATGAGTGTGAGTTTTTTAATTGCACTTGTTCAGGTTATGTTAAATTTCATTTTCTATTTGCATTGAAAAAGTACCATATTTGCTGGACTATAAGACAAAAATGGCATTTGGAAGACTACCACTCATCCAAGATTCATAAACGTCCAAATCAAGCTTCAGCAGACAACCCCCAAGTCATGTTACCAAAACATTGGATGTAGTGTAATATTCACATTGTTTAGTTCCTTTTTATCAAATGTCCGTCCAAGATACCAGTATTTACTATACATTAAATTGAGCAATAAATCTACATAATATCCATAGGTTGAATACCAGAAGACAAAACTTTTCATAACAATAAATATGAACATAATGTTGAAAGATTTTGATTATCTAAGATGTTTTTAACTTACTTTCTACAATCATAATAAAATTTATGATTTGTTTTCCTTATACAATTGTTCAATTAACAATTAAAGTTGAAAGAGAAGTTTCATATGTATATTTTCTCCTTTTTGCAAGTTTGAAATTTTTATTTGTACTTTTTAACCACCTTAAAATAAGAAACAATTATATATAAGTGGTAAACAAGTTCATTACAAACTGGTTGGTTACTAAAATAAATACTTTTTTCCAATTCTTTTGATCAAGAACATTAAACTATTCTACAAAAAAGATGCTTTGTTGGCTTTTTACAAAAGTTATCAGTATATTGGTAAGTATGCAAAACTATACACTGATTAAGATTCTCTTTCTAAAATCCATATCTGAGAAAATTTGTTGACAAAACTATTGAAGACATTTGCTTCTTTGCTTCTTACAAAAGAATATTAAAAATAATTTTCTTTTGTATTTTCTAAGCTTCTACATCTTGACATTAATAGATAAACATTATTTTTATAATAAAACAAGTCTGCCTCATCTTTGAACATGATTGAAATAGATATAAAGTTTACAGCCAAAGATCCTAAGTATTGATTGATCTGAATGTAATATCAACGGTATTTGAAAGGAACCCCACTTTCAAATCTATGCTATAATGATCCAATTTCTGTATGCTTGTTACTGTAATGCAGCAAAAACAGCATGTTGTCACAAGATTTTTGTTAGCAGGCAAGAATGTTAAAATGCTTGGAGAATATAGCAATCTCCAGTCCCAAATACATCACACCAATAATCTATATCATGATAAACCGATTCCTATACAGAATAGTTTCCTCATTTATCTATTTATTTATTTGCAAATAATTATAATATAAATCCTATAAATAGAAAGTGATGTGACATTTAGTTTAACAACCTTTAAACAAGTATAAAATAAAAACTTCTGACACATCGAAGGACAGATTTGTTGGGTCAGTAGAACTGATTACAATTCTAAAAAGTTCAAACTCAAATTTTCTGATCTAACCATTACAAACTTTTTTGTGGAAGATGACATTAATGGACAAGTGCATCATTCATAAAAATCAATGCTGAATTGAAATCATAGTCAAGCATAAAGTGAAATACCTGAAAAATACACAAACAATTTTAGAAGTCTGTAGTAATCACTTGAGAATCAAAATAGCAGCTCTAATCATTCCACATGCTTTTGTTAAGCACTTTTTTTCTTTTGCAAAAGTACCATACATGCCAGACTATAAGACAAACGGTTTACAAGGGAATTTCAAGAGTTACCACTCATTGCAACACATCCAAGCCCCATAAATGTCCATAACAAGCTTCAGTGGACAACCCCCGCAGTCATAAAACCAGAACAGTGAACACATTGTAATATTTACATGTTTTTTTCTCAATTAAATTCCATCTTGTATACTGGCATATACGGTGACTTTAGAATCAAAAGTGCAAATGTGAAGACACAGAAATGCCGACAATTGGAAGGTTCTCAGCCAAAGTTTAGGGTAAGCAGCCTCAAGGCAGGGAGTCAAAGCTTGCTTTGCAATCTGGACACAACCAAGAGAAAATTGATCCAAACATACAGAAACGAAAGAAATTTTGTTCACCTGATCTTAAATTTCCGAATATTTTGTTTTTTTGTTTTTTGTGACTTCAGACAACATCAACAGTATTTCAAAGGATGAAGAATGAATACATTGAAACTATAGAGCAGGGAATACAGGTATATAAACAACTAAATCCACCATCCACTCTAACATCATTATAACATTATTACAAGGAATAAGGACGAGAAAGGAGTGACAGGTCACTTGACAATAACAATATTAAAAGAAACAATTATAAACAAGGAGGGTTACTTTTTGCCAATTGATATTCAATTTAATTAAAAATTATCTGTACTGTTTGTTTATCAAGTCTTAGAAAATAATTATTTTTGTAATTTTTTCTAAAAGTATTTTTGGAATATAGAACCAATTAAAAATGTTCACATACATTATTATTTGATGACAACCTGATTTTCTAAATAAAGGTTTTCATAAACTTGATAAAGTCACTTAACCCTTTTAAGACTTTTTGGACATATTAATCCTGAGGTGTCTACAACTGCTGGTATATGTATGTACCATAGATCTCTTTTAGATGTCTACTGAGACATTTTAATTCAGGCATTAAGCATCTTGGTAGGTTAGACTTGAAAAGGTTAACGTGAAGTAGGATGCATTTGATTGGTTATAGATTCAAATCCCACATGAAAGAAAGTTGATATACCCATTGAGATCACGTGATCTTTTTTACCTAATTAGGTATTTGAGTAGATTTTGGAACAGAAGCTACCTTCATACTTTTATATAAGTTATAAAATTTGTATTTTATGTCAACATAAGATGTACAAGAAAAACAACTTGATACTGAACCCCAAAAAAACTTTTTTGCAAAATCAAAAGAGGATGGAAAGTTTCCTTTTTATTTCAATAAAATTGAAAAAAATTATTTTGAGTGAAATTTAATTATATTTTTTCCAAGTTTGACTTGCTTATTTTTTTTAAACAGCAATTTTCTGATTTAATTCCAATCATTGTCAGGCAAAGCCTGCTTCATAGCTGAAAAAGTTTACATCAAAATGGTCAGAGTTTGAGACTAAGCAATAAGCTAGGATTTTGAATGCCAATTTTGCAAGCAGGCAGGCAAGCAGGCAGACGAGCTCTTCACATTTGGAAGATAGTTTTGCACAAATTTCCTACATGTTAGTTTGTTGAATTTATATCTTTCCTACTCATTCAATGAAATACTGAACTTAGTTTCAATTAACTTCTGATTTTAAAACTGATTATTCAAACAAACTAGTAATGTATGTAGTTGCAAGTTGAGTTTTTTTTTTTTAATACCAACTTATCAAGGCAGAAATTGAGGGAGTAAATTTAAGTGGATAATAGTTTTGTGAAGTTAAAATCTATGGAGAAAAAGAAGTTAAGAACAACTCTCAGCTCCAGACATGGAGAAAATGTCACTCAGTTATAACACTCACACAAGCTGAAATACCCATAACAGGTTGAGACTTGGATTGGAGCTGATTATGATGACAGTAAAACAATTCCTCAGTACTGATTTCAAGCAGGTACAGTAAGAGCTATTTTCCGTCAAACTGCTGGATATAGTTATGAAAAGTCCCAGAGGGGATTCATCTCACTTTAATTTTTTTTTATGATAAAACCTTCCCATGGGTCCAATATGTACAGAAACCAAATTTGGCAGCTCCAAATCAAACCCTTTGGCTGTCTATAAAAGATAAACAAACTCTTCTTAATTAATAATATATATATATATATATATATATATATATATATATATATAACACTCTGTTTGTACTATAATATTTTATCCTGATGTGATTTATTGAATGACATACAGAATATTACTGATGAAACTTTCCACATTTCAATATAAACTGCTGTAATGATGAATAATGAGTGTTTTGCCTCGGTGTTTGATGCTTACAAGCTTGTTAGAGCCTTAATTTATTGGGTACAACAGGATTTTGAGTGAGTGTCCTTAATTGTGCTTTATATATCATAAAATATGGTGTTTAGTTACAATGATTTATTGTTCCATCATCCTCACAAAAAAGGTAAGTAATAAATCGATCATTTCTTGGCTTAACATCAAAGATTAACCTATATATATGAGTGATGTTATTAAGAAATGGATATATGAGATGACAGAATGATTATGAATTGCATTATATCGAAATTCTTTTGAAATGATCTCCTGTTATTACACAGTGATGGCCTAGACAATGTAAACAGAATATATGAGTATACAAAATGGCTGTTTAAATCTACATAGCTAAGCAATCTATCCATTTGGACAAATGGCCTTAATGACATTCACAGATTGTTTTAAGCTTCTTTTTTTCACTACCATGCATTTATTTTCCTAAAACGTTTTAAAAATCAATGCTTTAAGCTCTCAAATTTCAGCAAAGCAGATTAACTAAACTTGATTCACACCATTTGATGATGATTCTTCTATAAACATTTTCTCCAATCTAACTTTTTAGATGAGGAATTATCATTATACACAGATTTTTCCAGACTGTTGTCTTCATCTTGATTGTTTATACGTCCACAGCATAACAGCCATTGTATCCAACGGCCTCCTCCAAGAGCCTGTTGCATTTGATAACATTCAGAATCTTGAGTGGTACCCCCTATTCAATCCGTAGGAGCAGACGGTTCATCTTGTAGACCACAAAAAAAAAAAAAAAGAGACGTTAAAAATAAGATTGTGTGCCAGATCCCCTCCAGGTATATACTTTGGATCAAATGTTGTCTTGACTCGAGATTCCAAGAGCATTACCAAATACAGCAGGCACCAAAGAAAAAGTCTGCCAGGTACAATGGCTGAGATGTGAATATACAAACTACCACGATGACAACAATTGTCAAGACAAATATATGCATAACATTCATTCCAGTTTGTGTTCTTTAAAAGATTTTTCTCTTTTAACCCAATTGAAATTGAATCTTGTTTTGTAGAATAACAGAAAAAAAAATAAACATTGTGTGTGTTTAAATAAAAGCAAGCAAAATGGTGAATTTCCAGAGAACAGAAGAGGAGAAAACACAGACTCAACTCGTGCAGTACTAGGATTGAGCACCAACCTGTTCGGACACACACCCTTTCCAAGTGACCGCCAATGCCAGAGACAGACAGCCGTAGCATTTAAAGCAGTGTCCAGTTTTACTTTCAGGCCCACATCTGCTGGTCAGTGGAGAAGGTCTGTGTGGCAATCTGCACAGAACCAAGCAGTAGATAATCTTATAATAAACAGGTAAACATTTACTTTCTTACTTACCAAAGTAACTTATCAAAGATTGTATACTCATTCCAGAATTTCATAGCATTTTACACAACAGCCAATGATCATGCAATCCAACTAGTATATCTTAAGTAGTAACATCATCTCGATTTATATCTTTATCTGATGATGCATTGTCAACCATGATTCATATTTTACTAGTATTTCATTTTATCTCCACCACTCTAACCATCAGTCTACAGCAATGAGTAAACAGCACAGATCAGAAATAAGGTAGTATTTCAATAGGTAGAGCAATTGCTGTACAAAGGCAAACCAGGTTAAAAGGGATTTGAGTTCAAGCCTGCACTGTTCACTCACTGCCATACTGATATTTATCTATGTTGAAAGATAAGCTTCAGCTTTTATATGCAAATACACAAAGTATTAGAAGCCTTGTAACTAAAAGAAATTTAGTGTTGCTTTTTTTCGCTGTCCAGTGTAAAAAAAAAAAAAAAGTTTTAAGGCGAACCAAAGTTTATTTTTTCTTTTAAAAAATCCTTTCAAAAATCACAATGACAAAAATGATTTCATGGCATGTTAATCTTTATGAAAGAAAAAAATATATCAATAAAATAAACAGTGTGACTCCCCCAGCCTGTTTGTTTTAGTGTCAATAACAATAGACTCTTCCACTTGGAGATGCCAATTTTGCTGATAGAAATATTCATGACCAATCACTTGAATATGTGCAGTCACTTTTTAATAAAACCTCAGTTGATATTAATAAGGCATATACATCTTTTACATTATTAACAGCTTTGAAGTAGTGAACTTCAATAAGTCTTATAGTAAGTAAGAGAATGTACAGAAACACAGGTAGGTATTTTTACCAAATGCATTACAGCCTCCAGTTAGTGTGAGTGAGGGGGAGGTTCTGAAAAAAGAACAATCTCTAAGAAATTCAAATATATCTATTTTTCCACAGGTGATGATCAGTACTAAAAATTATCATGACAATCTGGTAACTAAATTTTACAGAATCAAAACAATGAAAATACAATTTTTTCATGACATAAGGAATAGTCTCTTTTTTCTTCTCTCAACAGAAAAGTGCGCATGTGAAGCCTAAAACCAACATAGGAGTTCAGTCACAGAAGAGAGAAAGTGACCTCAATAAGGTAATTGACCTTTATTCCAATAGCCAACACCAGATAACTAAAATAATACTTACTTTTAAATAACCTACTTTATCTATGTAAATTAAATAGATAGAATTCAACCTGATCAGTTTATTGCATCATACATGGAAAATATGTCGTTATTTTGAACTCATTAATTCTTGAACATTGTAAAATAGCCATTTTATGATATTTAAATTTCTCTCAACAAAAAGATACTGCCAAATAGAGACAAACTTGCTTAATTTCTATCAACCTACAATAGAAGAAATCTGTGCACCACAATTACCAGACAACTGACTAATTTCTGAAATTAATATTTGCCAAGTATATTAGTCAGTCCACAAAGCATTTCGGTGCAGAGTTTGAAGTTGTTTGGATCAGCGTTTTTGGAGAAATCTAATAAAGATAATGCTAGCTCTATGTCAGCCATTAAACCAAAACACAAGAATGCTCTGAATCTCTCTCAGCTTCACCGTTGTAACAGGTCTTCAAAATGCTAGCTTCATGCCAGCCATAAAGCAAATAGTTTATAGTTTCTATACATTATCTCCCTTGACTTTTGCTCTTTACTAATTATCAATAATGGTTTCACACAAGTATTTCATTCAAAATTAGTTCACATAATTCTGGGAGACTGTTCACGCACTATAAAGACTGGTCCTTCCAAATTTGCACCTTAGAAACAGGCACTGCACTAATCTAAGCAAATATAAATGGCAACAAATAAAATTCATCAGCTTTTAAAGTCCATTTTTAGTCAGAGGCCTTCCCCAAGGTTTGCCACTTTTTTTTTTCACTCAAGCCAAAACACTACAAAACTTATCTAAATCATCACATCATCTTATATTCTTGCTGGACATAATTTTGTTTAAGATCTCAAGGGATCCATGTTGTGAGTTACTATGTTGAACAGTTGTCGGACATTCTTGAAACATAGCCAGCCCACTGTCATTCAACTTAGCTAATGGCTTCTAGGATATCTCTAACACCTGTTCTCTGATATATTCTGCAACAACCTTCCAAAATATAATAAAAGCGTTTAATCAGTTCAATGAACAACAGGAAATACCAAGTTTGATTCCAACCACCATAGTATGAATATTATCAGCTTTTATGTCAGTATTCATGAATATGCACTATAGTATCACTTCTCTTACATAGAAATTCTTTTGTATCATCGTTCTCTGCTTATACCTTCATCATGGGTGGCGTAGACTTAGGTACACACAGGTAATCGTAAGTAAGACCCACTTTCAGCTTGCCAGGCCTGTTGAAGCATTTTCTCTGCTTATAGCAACTGAGATTCCTCAATGGTTATTTTGTCAAAATCATCCCCCAAATGTTTTCAGGGGGGTTGTTGATTGATTCACAATAGAAAATCTATATCAAAACAGATACAATCTTTGTGCCTTAGGCACAAAAAATTTGACTGATGTTTTTTTTTTAACCAAAGTCAAAATGCAAAGAGTTGCTTTTAATCATTTTCCCAGACCATGAGAGACTAAGAGGGAGAACATGAGTTAGTTTTGAGAGATTTTCTTTCTCTTTCTCAAAACTTCTGAAAAGTTCTATGCAGGCAACATTCTCTCTTATTGTCCCCTCACTACAAAAGTGAAAGAGCTGTGTTACTTTATTTTTCTATTGTTGTTGATAGCAACTTCTGCTTTAAATAAGACTGTTCTTCAAGAAGTGATGTAGTTTCATTGAAAGCATACAAAGATTTTTTTCAAATGATTAAATGAATACATTAGAATTAAACAACTTTTGTATACCTTAATATTAACGATCAATTAAAAATGACTGAGAAAATTGCTTAATGGTCACATTTTGTAAGAGTTATGAGTGGCATTTTCATATAAAATTTCTTCAAATCTAACAATAAACGTAAATTATCTATATCTCTCCAAAACGTTTGATTTTTTACTTTTTGTTTATAGGTTTAAAAATAATGGACATTTCCAATTGTAAGGTTTCACACTTCGCCAAATCAATATTAAAAAACAGCACAAAAATAAAAAAGATTGATTCAGAACAAAAAAATTTAATCTAATTTTAATCTATTCCATCAGACCAGACCAGACCAGACCAAATACTAGCCATAACAGGCGGAATAAATTGATGTCCATAAAAAAATTTAAAAAATGGACCAATGAAATAAGATAGATTGATGAAAATCAATTAGCATTCAATTTTTTCTTTCAAGTGAATACATCAATTCAAATTATATTATCATCATTAATTTTTTTTCTACTATTTACATTCATCTTAATTGTTATTGCTTGTTGTAACTAAATCCAGACTGGGTTCCCTTCAACAGTGAATAATTAAATTAACAGTGCAGATAGGAATAAAGAATATAGTCAAGATGGGAATTGAACATTTGGTCTAAAAGTAAACCTATCTAAAAAAATTTGAAGATCAAACCTAAGTTTCAAAAAACTGAATACAAAAAAGACAGTATAGAGAGATTATGATTTACACATAAAAGGACTATCAAGTTTGTCTTTATTGAATAAGTTTCAAATCCCCTTTCGTAGTTATATCTCAAACATCATTCCTTCGAGTGGCTTCATAAAGATTGTGTCAAGAGTCTCATTTTTTTTTTATTGTAAGTGAAAATAACAGCTGCAAAGAAATCTTTAAAAAAATTTTTAAAAAAACATGCAACTAGCATTCAAAATTTATGATTATAATTCTTTCAATTTGCCATATATTGGATACTCCTTAAAACTTTTCACATTTAAAATGATTTTCAAAATTGAGGAAACATTTCCTTCTTCATAAGGGTGTAATAACTTGTTGCCTGTCTAGTGGCTGAAGCATATGTGTATTTCCCACTGCTGCCAGCTGTTCGTGTTGAAGAGAGGGTAAAAATCAAGATTCTGTACATTGACTCTCAAGGCAAGTAGGATCCCCCCTACTAGCAAGATTGGGACACCATTATCTTCTTACTTCCATTTGGCTTTATGCCATGCTAAATTAACCTTAGTAAAAATCAAAAGTAGTTTTAAAAAATTACAGGAATTATTTTAAAACAGCCATTACCTCATTGCAATTAATAATTTTGATAATTCAATGATTAAGTATTTTGATCCTTTCTAATTAGCTTATGAATTTACCTCAAAACCATTTACTATCTCTTTATATCAAAGCTCTAAATAATGATATCACCAGTTCCTTTAAAGACATGATTCAGAAGTTATAAAAGAAATAAAATTTAAAAGAATTCGTTACTGTTCTAACTTACATTAACAAGCACCGAAGATAGGGACTTGATTTTAGGCAGAAATACAGAAAAGGTCAAGTCGTCATCTCAAGTCAAGCATAGTTGCTCGCCAAAATAACAACAGCATCACGATGAACTCATGATGTAAACACAAGGTATTATATAACCTTTAGCATTTAACCCAGCAGCTAATTTACATAACAATAAAATAAGATTTACACAAACACACACACACACACACAAGTATTTCAAATGATAATATAAGGTTGTATAATTTGAGAGCACCTCAACTAAATTTATTGAAATATTTTTTTCTAGTTATTAAGCTAGTTTTGGTACAAGGCCACATGGGGCACTTAGTGAAGATTGAACTCACTACTCAGATTCGCAAGACCAGCTTACTAATCAATTACTTTTGTGACGAAGGGCTGCTAAATTCAGGAGTAGGCATCATAAAAGCACAAGTTCTTTTAATGTACTACTTAAGAACGGCAGTCCCTAAAAAGAAGTATGGTCTCTCCAAAAGCACTAGTAGAATTGCTTTATTTTTGCATCTCATACTTCAATATGGTCCACATCCCTGTTGTACAATGTTGACCTACAGTTAAGTGATTAAGGACCACAGTCATCAGAGTGTGAGATGCAAAAATAAAGCAATACTTTTAACTCTGTAGGAGGGACCGCACTCCTTAACTTCTACCTCTTTTTATACCTACTTACTCACGTTACATAGTTAGAAATTAAAAAATATACAACTGAAGGAAAATTAAAGGGGGAAAATTCTTCATTAACTTTTTTCCTGTTTTGAATTGCTTAGGTGAAATAAATACTTCACTAGATTCAACAATTTGATTACCCTACTTCACAAGTTGAGCAATGATCAGATGTAGGTTTTCCTTTCTCGTCTGTTTTTAGTTTCAGGTGTTTCGATTTTTTACCTCCCTTTGCCAGTGAAGTCTGAAGATGAAGATGTATATATATTCAATCATGTTTGTGTGTCCATCTGCACAATATCTCCAAAAGTTTTCAATGAATCTCAATGGAATTTAAGGAAATGTCGGGCCAAGGGAGAATTGATTAAATTTGGGGTAGACACAGGAATTGAGACATTTGTTCACACAATAAGACCACAGTTCAGGATATGGAAAAATCAAACATTTACCCTCATCCCCCAAAACAAACACCTACATCGTAGCTACATATGATATTACTGGTTCAACAATTTGTTTACCCTATCGTGCAAATCGATCAATATCAGAAGTGCTTTTTTCAGGTGCATAGATATTTTTTTTTTCCTTTCTTTAAAATGGCCACCATGTCAAAATCTTTCCATTATGTTAATCCAAGTCTCAACCTTGCCACATCTGAAGAAAATTACTTACAACAGAGTGGGAGGGACATTAGATATCAGCTTTCACTTTTATTCAACTCATTTCATTTTATGCATTATTTAAGTGCAATATATACGATTAATTAATTTATAATACTCTAAGATGGAAAAGTAAACTGAACTAGAACAAACGAATTTAAAACAAGCTTTATGATAGTCATTAAAGAACAGTAAACCAGTCCGGAGTCAAAAAGAAAGTTTTCCGTCTTTCTCAACAAATAAAATAAACAATTCGTGCTGTCAATATTTTTCCTCACACTAGCAGTAACTGGTAGGTTTCACCGAAGATCAAGTGGCAAAAAGTCCCTTTCATACACCTACTCCTAGCTGATATATTATTTCTTCTTCAGTGATTGTAACCGTTTCATGTATAGTATATTGTTAGGTTAAGGGTTGGCTCGCACAAGGAATAAAAAAAAAATAAAGAAAGGAGATCCTCTCACTAAAGGAGTGACTCGCGGTCCACGTAAGCAACTTCAAGATATTAGAAATACGTGAAAAGGGTGGCAAATTGACAAGCCTAAAAGAAGAAAAAAAACGAGAACTTATAATAGCCACTGGAATGTATTAAAAAAATATCATTTTTACGCACGTATGTATATATAATGTGATTTAGAATACAACCAGAGACGTGAGAAATGACTAACCGTCGAACAACAAAAACGAAAAAGGTTGACCACCACAGCGAAATCCGAAAAGGAATTGAAAGAGTTTGTTTTGCGGATAGTTAATTCTTTATTCATCAAATTTAACTGTCAAGTGAAAGATCACAGAATAGACTTATTTTGGTACAAGACAATAGCCAATCAAGTCAGACAGGCGGCATTGTTAAGAAAGATTTATACAATCTCAGCCAAAAGTGAAAGTAGACTTGTCGACAACATTTCATAATTATGATTTCCTTAATTTAAAAAACGAAGTTAATATATCGAAGTATAGGTAAAATAAATACAAGAAAATAAGCGTGATATATCTAAAAGTGAGTGTAGGTAAAATTGATTGCTACAAACAATAATGGGTCTTCAAGGATCGTTCGCGAAATAGAATCATTGCTCCGTATCGTGTGACACTGTCAGTAACTAAGTGAATTGATTTCAATTGGTATTGAATAGTATTAAGCCAAATGACCAATTATACGAACTTCAGTTGAAATTCCTTTTTTAAACATACAATTGCGTATGTGCTTGTCACTGTCACTTTTACAAAAATACACCCAGACAACACAGACAACTTAATTTGAAAATTGATCAAATTATTCAGTCTATCAACCTTCGATCAAAACACAGCTGGGACCAAGGACCTAATGAAACCTTTTTTTTTTTTTTTTTTTTCAAAAGCCCTGAGAAGCTGAAGTTCCAAATTAATTCCCACAGCCACCAATGATTTTACCGTTTTAATTTAATTTTTCTTTGTACATCTCATTGTTACTTTGAAAAATTTCACTGTAATTTAGTATTGCTTAATTAGTAAACTTGGTCTGATATAAAATCCACCGAAGTCGTGCACCTGGTGAGGCTCGAACTTATAACACTAACGTGCTAATATTGAGTGTTACTATATTTTTGCTGCTTTTTTTTTCTCTCTCAACAAAAGCTTCAATTTGACCAGTAAATTCTTCGGACATCACCATACCTAATCAATCATGTTCAATGCTGAGGTTGCTTTGTTATTGCGACGTTCAACAACAAAGCTAAGTTGCTTCCCATGTTGTACCTAACTCGGCAATGATTTCGTCTCTATTCTTTCCAACGATCCATGCAGACCTAATCAAAACTAACAGTGTGTGTTTTTAGGGGTTTCACAGGTAAAAAAAAAAAATCTGTTTGATCGAGCGTTGGTTACTCGACGAAGACGTTCGCATGATTATATTAAACTTATTATCAGAGTTAGAGAGCTATTACACAACGTCGAGCCAGAAAGTTAAAGAAAGATTTTTTTTTCTGTTTGATTACGGGGTTTGGTTTTCAATCAATAGGATTTTTTTTTTTCATGAGAAATCCAGTTTGGAAGTGAACCAATTTAAAAGAAACATCTAATTGCCACGTGACGTGGCGTTATGGGGAGATAACGCATTGTAAGAACCACCTGTTGTTAAAGGAACAGTCAAGTCAAGTCGAGATCCATTCATATTTTGAGTAGTAAAAAAATGGATGTCATTTCACATTTCTGTGAATGGTAGTTTCTGGTTTGTTTCTGTTTTAAGCGATCATTTGTAGGATGTCGAGGTAACTCTGACTCCCTGGAACCATTGCCTGAACTTAACTACGGAAGAATAGAATGCATAAAAAGTTTCTCACTGGAAACTTTTGAAGAAATTAGCTTTAATTGAAAATAAGTGAAAGGTTATATTTGCCGCATGAGTAAACTAAGATTGCCAAAGAGTTTATCTAAAACATCATTCAAATTTTTTTTCCTGATCGAATGCAGAATCATGGAGAAAAGCGAATTTCCGAAAAGCTTCTGACAATGTGAGGTTATTGAAAATTCCAATTCAAGCCGGGGGGGAGGGCAATGGCGACGAATTAAAATGTATTTAAGGGGCATTGAGTTCCAAGGAGTTCTACAGTTAAAATGCACAACTCTTGATGACATTAGAGTTGCTGGTTAATCATTAGAAGTGACCTCGGGCATTTAGGCTGAAAGACAATCGATTAATGTAGTTCGTTAACATCCACCGACATGAGATTTACCAGTAAAACCACAGTTTAGCAAAAGCCTCTTCACTCAGTGCCAATGGATAGTAAGGTCCATCGCACCGAATTTGTACTTCTTTCTTCTTTTCGTACAAACTGTTGCTTTTTTGCTCTCTCTCGGTGAATGGATCAATACATCAGCTAGAGTTCAATACTTGGAGCGAACTTAAATCAAGACTTCGATCTCCAAAGCAATAATTTTCCATTAAATGGTTAACAGAACAAATCAGCTTTTAACTTTGTAATGGATTTTGATTAAAGTAAACACTGGAACGCTCGAGTGGGTAATCGATCTTTTTAATTTCCAGGGGTTGATTGAATTTGTAACTGATTCATTGAATGAACTGAGCAGTGTTTTAATCCATCAAATCCGACAAGGTTACATTATCTCTACCGGCTAACCACTAGAATTAACAATCACAAAATTGAACGTAAAATCATCGATCAGATATGACCATCTTATCGTAGGAGATTTAGGCAGTTGATCGGAGCACAGAAATACGATCTAAAAATTAACTTTTAAATTTTGATATAATGGGGGCAATATGGTGGGAACACAAATATTCCTCTGATGGCCCTGCTCTCAGTCTTCTATTTTATTTTATTTTTTTTTAATTCAGGCTTTTTTTAAAACTGTTTTGACCTCCGTCCGTCTATTGTAGTGAAATAAAAGGTATATGACTTCAAGAAGAAATTTCAAAAGAAAAAACTTCAATTTCAACTAAAATGTGCTATCGAGGGACAATTCTGACAGTGCATTTAACTTGCATACACGAACACTTGGTAATTTTTTTTTTACAAGATTGAAGAGGAAGAAAAATAGATCTAAATCTTGGGTCTTTTAAAGACCCCAAAAAAGAAAGCGTCCAGTTTAAAAGCATAAGGTTGTAATAGTAACAGGGGTTTTATTCAAGTACTTACAGCCTCGCCTCATCCTTTCAGGCCCCAACTATTGTGAGCACTATCTTACCAAGCCAGCAGAACTTGACTAAGCCAGTCGTTGGTCATGAAAAAAAAATTGACTATTGTTTGTCTTAGTTTTTAACTGTCAGATATTCCTGAAAAATATGACTTCAGATAAGCAATTTTCTTATTTTCAGTTTTCATAATGTTTATTTTTCATTTGTATTTGGAAGCCCCAACTGTCTAGGGCGACAGCCTGTGTTGCCGGTACCTAGGGTCAGCCCTACCAATTACGAAAACCCTCGACGGAAACAAGGTATCGAACTTGGACCAAAAAACACCTCCAAAGTAAATCGATACTTGAAAAATCCGTCACATTTAAAAAGTATAAATACCTTTTAAAAATCCGATTAATACACCTAAAATCTGCTTTCAAAGAAAATAAAGACCTTGACACGCGGTGCGTTTAGTTTATAGAACTGACTGAAATGATAATCAGTAAAACTAATCAACGTTGGAAAAGCATCAAAATAACTTTCAACTATAATTTCGATTCTCGTGGATTTTAAAGGGGAAAAAGCCGAACTAAATTTACGCAAATAAATTGGATTTTTTCCCCCACTTGAAAACTGTCTGAAAACCATTAAAGACACCATTTTATCAAAAATAAAATTGATTTTAAGAATGAGAAAATGCTCCAATTAGATTAAGTAGTAACTAACGAAATCTGGAACAGTTTTAAGAGTGAAGATTATCAATAGCAGCCAAGAAATTTCAGGGTAAATTTCACTGTCTTATTAATCATATCATAGACAAATGTATAACTATAACATCTGCCCTGGGTCCTAGTTATTTCTACATTTCAAGTGTTACCAATTACTCATCAACAGATAAGGCACGTTTTTTTTTCTTTTATAATGATTAGAATTATAATACTACAGAGTACAAAGTGAAAAACTTTTACCCTTTATTTCGGCGAAGTATCGTAGAACTGCAGTGTGTAAAACACGTGTGTTCTGCATAAAAATGCCAATTATCTGAACTTGTTCACCTTAAATGTCATTGTTCAACAATAAGCTTTGAATTTACCAAGAAGTGCCAACAGGCTAATTGAATTTTAAGCTCATCGTGTAAACTCGCTTTAAAATGTGTATATTTAAGAATTAAACGGCTTGGTTAGTAATGTTATGGTAAAATCACATCTAAGAAATATTTCACGCATATATTCAACCAATCTGATTAGTTTTGTTCTTAAGCAAGTATTGTATTTCCGTGAATTTACTTGCGACTAATTTAATAATCCGGTACAACTTGGGGAAGGTGGCCCCGATTGAACTTTACGTGACCTCACGCTAGTATGCGATCTGAACCAACACTAAAATACTCCGATTTTCCTTTATGAACTCTTTAATTTCTCTTTGATTATGCGCCATTTCTAACATCGAGTGTCCACGGGTGTGAAATTTCCACTCACACCTGCTACATAATGTTAGCAGAATTTCCATCGGGAACCACCTTTTCGCTAATCTTAGTAGAAAAAATTGAGCAGGCGATACTTTTGATGTCCATTTTCATTTTCAAAACAATTTAGAAACTTTGTGCTTTTCGATTTTTTAAAGATATTTCTGCTTCAGCAAAAACCGAAAATTCATGCATTTGAGTGAATTTTCAAATATTCATTAAATAAAGACATTAAATGCAGTCCAAAAATCAGCTCTGCTTATTATGTGATTTAACCAACCCTAAACGAAGAAGTTCCGCACGATTCTAACCACATGCAAAAACGAAATTATGTCAAGTAGGAAAAAAAAATGTTGCACGTGTTTCACTGTTGAGAAGGAAAAAAACTCGAAAAATTTAGAGTTAGTGGTTGAAGAAGGCGTGGTTTCTCATTGGGATAGTTTCAAAAACACTGAACGACCAGCTGTTTCCAGAAGATGAAAATTCGTTTAAAACATACACATTTAATTCAGATTACAAACGTTGAAATTTCATGAGAATTGAAATCTGCCATAGGACTTCCGATTCAATTATATTTCAAATTCAATTAATCGAATCTTTTCTAGGGACGTGTAGTAGTGTCTTTTACAACAGTTTTGCACCTGAAGATGTACAACTATATATATATATATATATATATATATATATATATATTATTTGTTTCGTTCTAACTTTATAAAAATTTCAACGTGCATAGATTTCCGAAGAGGATTTTTTTTCATAAAACTTACGAGAAACGATTATATCACAAGTGATGTCTTTACTTGAAGAGCAAAGTGAAGTATTTGTTTTTTCAGCATGTCAACGAAATACAGCGCAATCTACCAGTTTTAATTTAATATGATTGTATTTTAATCGTTTCTATAACTTCTAATCGAATTTTAAAGTTAATTTTCTTTATTGCTGTCACGGGAGAAGTATGCAACAATGCATTACCGTTTACAATAAACGTTATTTTTATTATTATTATCATTTTTCTTCCAATGATCCTCTTATTTCTTTTTATCCATGTGCCGTTCATTTTCAATATCGAGAGAGCGGGGGTGTGAAACTTGACAGTCCACCATCAGGATCACCTCCCCAACATTAGTGCCTAATACATAAGCGTTTAAAAATGAAAACAGGAAGTTGGTGAAATGTTTCGTTGACGTGGATAATAAGAACAGACACTACAGTTTGATTTGGATCTTGAATTAAAGGCCACATAAAGCACATTCCGATCGGGGCCCCACCGCTCTGATAGTGCCAAGTTCCCTGACATTCACAACTGAGCAGACCCTTTTAAAAATTAAACACAAACATTTTGTAGTTAGCTAGAAAATTTCATTATAAGTAACCGGAAAATTAAGGTAACGTCCGTAAACAAGTGTTATTGCCTAATCATCAAATAATCTTCGAAATCTAATATCATGGTTTAATACAGCAACAAAATATCTAAACAGTTGATGATCGGTTGAAATTTCTAATTTATGAGAAAAAAGATAGACGAATTATTTGAAAAAATGCCAATTCAGAGCATATTGCAGTTAAGTGATCGTACGGTGTTATACAGGATTTAATATAGCGAGAGATGACTTGAACCAAACCTCACACCGATGAAGCCTTTGCTTGAACCTAATCTTCGTAAATAATGGAGAAAACTATTCAAATACGAAGTAAGAGAACAATAAATGAATATAACAAATGGACCATCTGTCATGTAAGGAATTAGTTTTGAAAAAGAATAAAAGAAAAAAAAAAAGGTGTAAGGCAAGGACAACCGTCCTGTTGGGTCACGTGACCAACTAATCGCAAAATACCCTGTGTGTATATAAATATGAAGAAAATTATTTGTATTTATTAATGTACTAATTTTCAAATTTTATTTTTTGTTTAAGCCCGGAAAAAAATCATTAGTGTCAGATATTTGTTTGAATCGCATAATAAATAATTTTTTAAAAAATGAAGAATGTGAATAAAAAATATTGCATCATTCCTCGATCAATTAATACTGTTCAAATTTCATAATCATAATCCGAGCCCTCAAATTTTTTTGGGGGGGAAAAAAGGGGTTAGAATCGATAAATGAATGATTAGTTTGATTTCGAAGAGAAGGATCCTAACTTTTTGGAAATTTTCCCAAAAGAATGAACGTCACGAGAATGAATGGTAAATAAATATTCGAGATGGGTTGTTAATGTAGACGAATTATGGAAACTCCCCATTCATTACTTGTAAAATGTGATCATATGGCAAGAATATAACAGAATGAAAAACAAGAAAGGTGTATTCAAGAGATGGACGTTTTTCAAGGAAGTCTTTTTCTTCAAGACGACATACCAACATTCAAAAACCGAAAACAGCGGGGTTTTGTGGGTCAAACAAATCAATTATAGAAATAGTAAAATCTCAACTTCGTAGCAGTTTTTTCAAATAGAATAAAAAAGAATGATAACTATTTTCAAGTGAGAGATAAATTTGCTTAAAAAACTAGCCAAACCTTTCATTTTTTGCAAGTAGATATTGTTGTAGGAAAAAATGTCATAACAAATAACTTGTCTCTGAAATACTACAGATTAAGAAATGGGGTTCGATTTTAGGTTTATAAATGATTATATTCAAACGATTTTATGGTTGAAATGCAGACTTCCTTTTTCAAAATATGAATTCACTTTGTTGTTTTATCAAAAGAAAAGAAGAAACTACATGTCAACAGAACCCCCAAAAAATCAAATTGTGCTGCATATTTGAATACACACGACCAAAACAAATGAACAATTTCAGTGGAAATGAACACATTGTGATTAAAACAAAATTTTCAGGAAATATTACTGTAGAAAAAAAAAAGGAAAAAAACTGTCGATTTTCATTAATCGAAAATCAAAACAGACACAAATACCCGGTTAAAACCTTCGGTTTAGTTCGTGTTTTAAATAATTTGATTCCTAAGAAATCAAACTTCATCTAAAATTTCGCAGAACTGAATTAAATAGGATGTTGTTGGTGATTTGTGTGGGAGAGAGAAGTGGTAATTTCTCAGAACGGAATGTTTTTTTTTGTTTCACCTTTAACAGAAATATTAACAAGTTCGAGGAAAAATTAAACCGAACTGTAATACCAACTCTGCCAAATAAATCGAATTTTCTACAAAATGAAAAACAGAAAAAAATGACACATTTTGAAACATCAGGAAATTACATCAGAATGCTATGAAAGTACAAGTATTCGCTTTAACCATGTGTTCAACTTGGAGAAAATAGTATTTTTTGTTTTAAAATTGCACAGATAAAAAGTGGGAATCAGTTTTCACAATTAATATCAACACCGCCACCAGCCCAGTAAATCAACCTTTTTTTGTAATCATTTGTTTTTATTTGAACAAAATAAATAAAATTCTGCAAGTTTACAGAATTAAATAAAACCTCGATTTTTCAAAAATAATAAATATCTCACCTGTGATTTCTGTGTCTGTAAAAAAAAAATGAAGAGATCTCTTTTTTTTAGTTTTAAGTATGGTCCCACTCCAGATATATTGAGATTATCACGTATTGTATGTAGCCTCCTCTTCTCTCTTACAATAGGGATTTTTGATTTCTTTCCTCAGTAAAGATGACAATAATCATTAATTTGAATTTTCAGATTTTTTTACCAGGAAGAAAACAAGTGAAATATAAGAATACGTCTTTCTTTCTTTCTCTTTAGCCCAGTTTGTTTTGTCGGGGAAAAAAAGGTAACCGCGCACACAAGAGCATGCAGGTGTGTACCCGTGTATATACCGCAGGTAAGAAAGAAGCAGTAGGTGTATTATTAATTGGGGTGTGTGGGTTTTGATGGTAGAAAAGGAAAGACAAAGAAAAGAAGAAATGAGATAGAGAGTGTGTCACTGTGGCAGGTTAGTGATGCTGCAGCATGCCGCCATCAACAGTAGCGGGCAGCGGCGGCATGACGTGCAGAGCTAGCATCAAATTTGTATATCATAATCATGATAGATTCGTACGAGTAGCCACAGTTTCGAATAAAAGATAGCCCCAATTAAAATCATGATACGCCATATGTATCTGTATATTTGTTTTTCTTTATCTATAATACTCAATACTTTATCGTATGACCACATTAATTCGATTATAATATTCACACAAAGGTCCAAGCATTAGCCACAGTTTCGAATAAAAGATAGCTACATTTCATTATCTAACTGTAACATTGTGCCACGTGTATAATTTGTATTTTCATTTTTGTCTGTAATCCCTCACTTTTTCTTTATTGTATGAGAACTTTCTAAGAAATATTGACTTGACACATGTGGCACAATATTTATGAAAATGAAATGTATTAGACAAAAACGTGTCAGTACACAATGAACCAGACGTCTGACCACCATAACTGACTGACTCTAATGCGTATTAATCGCCCCCCCCCCCTTTTCCCTCCATCTGCTGCATGTTAAAACCTTCTAATAATAGTTAAGACTTGACAAAAATATCAATTACATATCTGTCATTTTTTGCGGTACGTGGGTGTGAGTACACTCGTAAAATATACATGGTTCTTTTAAGAGTCGGATATTATCGTATTTGTAAAAAAATTACTAAAACTAATAATTATCAATAAGGAAGAAAGTTAATTGTTTTTTGTTGTTTTTTTTTACAAAGAAACGATGTGAAAATATATTGCATAACGAGGGAAAAAATTGGCAAATGAGGAAAAAATAAATCGGGAAAGGGGAGAGCACTCCAATTGACTAGTATGAAGATTTTACTTCCGTGATTCTATTTACTGTGTAATTATTTGAGTCTCCAACTTTCTCTGTCATTTTAGATTTACCAACAACGTCTTTTATGTTACCATTTGGGAAAACATGTAGAATTGTGAATTACAAAAGTAAAGATAAGAGTATCAAATTAGAAAAAATAATTTATTGACAACTACAAATCATTTACAGGCTACAGCGGATAAAAAGTATCAAATCCAATTAATTGAATTCATTTACAAATCATAAGCAAAATATTAATAGAAAGCAAGTCATCGTTGATATATGTTCCATAAGCGTTTATTCGATGTACCATGTATTTTTTTGCATGTTTTTTCGGGTTCGAAAATTCACAATTGTACCGTGGATTTTTACGTTTCAGGGATGCTTTCTCTCATTTGTCAATTTGAGGTAAATTAGTGATCATCAAAACATGTTGGTTCGAAAGTCACTTGGTTAAAGTCTGTCCTTATCATACTGAAGAATAAGAAATGAAAATAACAATAACTGATTGAGGCGATCTTTGTTTTTATGCCTGCAAAATGGGAGGCTACTCTCACTTGGCGTCCAAGAATAATTACAGATCGATGACTTAGAAATACAATGGACTACAGAATCATGCCAGAGTAAATCATAATATCATTTTGCTTATTCAGATTATGCCATTTGTGCATATGAATACCATTTGAAAGCAACTGAAACAAATTACAAACATTCATTCGTTGATAATGATAAATAGTTTACAATGGAATTGTGTCTGATCCAATGAATGAAATTCATAAACAAATTGTCGGCGTAAAACATTGAAACAAACTGTTGTAAGTATGTGTTCCATATGCCATTAGAAGAGCAATACTTGTTTTGGTACTTAGTTTCAACGCTGGGCCAGTTGTCTTCAATGACATTTGCTTGCACAGAGGCATAATTTGAATCAACCGAGCTAATGTGTAGGGGGGTTTAAGTTTTATCAACTTCATCAAAATAAATTCCAGAGTATTGTATCAGAAGGTTACCATAGGGAAGTTTTGGGTGCATGCTTACAACTGCTGAGTGGGGTACATGGCTGTTATCATTCAGCTAAGTGGCAGTGGGGGGGGGGCTATTAGGCTGGAGAGGCAATCACAGATGTAAGCCTTGAATGATTGACAAAGTTCTCTCGTGTAAAAATGTCACAAAATTGATTTATGCTTATATGAATTTGAAACTAATAGGAGAAATTTTTTTGTAATGAGTAATGAATGTGAAATCATTTCAGTGTATTGATTAAAAGTCTGTAATGAAGGTAGCTAACTTATGAAGGGGCTGTAATAACAAAAGGGAGCTTAAAGATGGAAAACAACCTTCAAGGAAATGAATGATTAACTCATTCAACAACCAAGAAAAATACATATTTTGTTAATGTCCTTGTACTGTTTCAGTGTGTCTTTGTTATGTAAGTGTTCTTATATTGTTATAGTGTATGCTTAAATGATAAAAGTTTAGAAATTAGTGTAAAGGAAAGTCCAATATTGCTGAAGAACATGTGATTCATCCGGAATGAAAGAAAAAGAGGGCCAGAGACACAACTTTTTATTTTCAGGGGTTCTTTGTGGTTTGAATACAATGTGACATCAGTAGGCGCTATTTATGGGTTTGTGTTTCGATTTTAACTAAGGGGATGCTATTGATAATTCATAATGATGTTAACTAAAGCTGTGTGGCATAGTAATTTTTAACATAGATAATCTCCACAGACTTACCTTCTGTAATAGGAGTCCAGACTTTTGGAACTTGCAAGACGGGCTGCTCAAAAATCTGCTCTTCAAATACGCAACATTCCATTGGCAGTAACATCTTTCTGCCCTCTTAATAAAAAAAAATGGTATGCAACTACCAGACATAAGATGAAAACAAATAATTTAACCTGTGTTACTCCCCTTTTTTCCAAAGTAATGTAAATAAGGCTCAGATCGATCTAATATGTTATGGAAAGCATTCTGATTCTGCAATGTCCCCTCAATGATATTTATTATTATCACTGAGTATAATTAATTTTGATAAAGAGTTGGACAATATATGCAAAGCATTTTTTCACCAAGTGTTCAAGTAGTAGGAGGAGGATAGTAAGCTTCTACCACTACTCCCTACTCTCGCTAAACTGGAATCTGCAAATAATAATTATTATACCTATTATTCTTTTTCACAGTTTCATAGACTACAAGACTCATAATCATAGTACTTGAATGATGACATCAACATTTTGGAATAATATAATGGAATACAATAACTAAAACAGTTATTGGGATAAACGTTTTTCAAATCTGTTAGATTTAGCTTAGGAAGAGATATTATCACCAAATAGCTGTAAAGGCTTGTTTGTGAATAATATTTTCGTGTGTTGAATTCATTTTTTTTTTTTAGGGCAAGGGGGTTCACCCCACAAAGGAGCAAAAAAGCTCGGCAGGTACATGCGTGGTATGTGATCTAATGAAAATCATTTTGGATTCAGAAGTAAGAAAGTTATTGTGGAAAAGGGCAGGCTTATTCCTGAAGCAAACATTAGCTTAAAAGTAAAAAAACTGTTTGAGCATTTAATAATAAAATATCCATTGACAATGAATGGCTTGCTGGATGTTATAGTGTGTAAAGAGTTCATTGCTGGGCATGTATTCTGCTTTCAAATGATGAAAATATATGGAATACTTATCGATATAATGATCTGTCAAATATACATAAAGCAATAAAAAGGAATTGCCTATCAGAAATTCACTTGCATGTTGTAACATCTGGAAAAGGAGCTTCTGGCAAAGATTGAGCATGTGTTGAGTGATCAAAAGAGAGTTTGTAACATTCAACATAATCAGCTTGTTAAAGGGAACAAAGAAATCATTAAACGTTATATTGATACAGTACGTTACTTGGCAAAAAAAAGCAATCATTCACAAGTCTTAATGAGACCTTTAATTCAATAAACAGAAGTAACTATTTATTGCTGAGCTGAGCAAATATAATGGACAATTAAAAGGATTCCTTGACAATCAAACTACTTTCTCTGGACTTTTTAATTCAATGCTAAATAAACTCAGAATCTGTGTCATATGTTATGCTTGATAAGATTAATTAAAAAAGAGATTCAACATGCAAAATTCATTTTAGTAATGCTTGATGAATCCACTGACATTAACAATTTATGTCCACTGTCTTAATTGTTTCATTATTAATTAGATTAGAATGTATATGAATGGTTCTTGGGGTTTGAAAACGTCTTTTAAGATAGATCTGCAGAAAAGTTTTACACATTTGTAACAATTTCTTGAGTAAAAATAAAACAAAAAAGTTGCTTAGACCTATGATACTGCATCTGGTAAGTTGAATGCAGTCAAGGATTAAGGATAAATATCCAACAGCTCTATTCATATACCATTTTGCCCAGAGAATAAATTCAGTTTTATCACAAACAGTGACAAAAATGAGTCAATGCAAAGTATTTTTCATGATCTTGAATGGATTGTCAACCTTTTTCAGTAAATTTACAAAAAGAACGTATGCTCTTAATCAAGAAATGACCATGAGAAAACTTCTTAAAGTGTCAGCCACTCATTGGAATTATGCATCTGGACTGATTTTGATTTTTGCTTCTCTTAAATCTCTTTGTATCATTTTTCCAATTATCAGGTACAGTGTTTGATATACTGCAGGCAAAAATTCATGATATTGGATACTGTGTTAAAAAAGGGAATGATTTTTGTTTGGCATTGGAACAGAAAAGAGAAAAGTTTGTGAACATTTGGAAAACAACAAAATCTATGAAAACATAGATGAAAACAAACCCATTTGTAAGAGACAAAAAGGAAATGTGAAGATATCATTTCACGACTTTATATAGAAATACATGACAGAATATTTAACTAGGTTACTATCAGATTTGCAAATTTACATTCATTGAGATTCTTAGAGCTTTTGCATGCTGCATCATTCTGTGACTCTGGAAAACAATTTCCAAAGCTTGCTCTTCAGTCACTGAAGCGTAACTAGGATAATTTCTTGACTTTTTTCATCACTGAAATCATAACTTTGAGTTGTTTACATATCAAAGATAAAACTAAAACAAAAACTTTGAGTTTTATAAAGCTGGATAACTTGGAAAAGGCTTACAGCAAAGTAGCTAAAATTTTCAGATCAATTTTAATGGTTCACAGCTTCTCTACTTTGGAACAAATTAAAACTCACCCAAGAAATTCTAAAGGTCAAGAAAGATTGAAAAAAGTTTAACCCTTCTATCAATTGAAAAAGAATTATCACATGACTTTTAGAGCAAGCCAGAATGTTACACTCCTTATCATTTTATTTGTAAGCCAAGAAGAATTCCATTGAATTATGTTTAAGATGGTGAGTTAAGATAATGTTTTATGTTGCTAATTTCTATTTTATATCTTAAATGAATTAATAAAAAAGAATCATTGATATTCATCAGTGTCCGCAAAATCTTAACAATTTCATTTGCTTTCCCTAGCATTTCTTCATGTCACACCACTCGCAGCCTCCTATTTTAATGCCATAAAATGAAAGATTGCCATGATTAGATGTATTCTTATAGAACTATGATGTATTTCTAGATATAGAATGAAACAATATTGATCCAGCATAAAATAATTTGTTGGTTAACAAAGCTTAATATTGGAATTTGAAATATCTACTGTCTGGTTTATGGCATCAAATGAGTAAGACTCAAAAGCAAATATTTTTTCTCTGAGACAAAAGCCTCGTTTCTGTGGTCAACATTTGAAAGTAACCTTCAATACACAGATTATATCGTTGCACCTGGATCACCAAGCAGTCAGTCTGGTATAAATTATCAATACAACAATTTAACTTCTTTGGTTTAAAACAAATTAACTCCCTCAAGTTGCCTGATTAAAAAGTTTCTATTTCAATAAAACTGTTTGATTCAAGTTCAGCTGCCGAATTCAAGTCAGATCTCGGACATCAAAGGTCCTATGTAAGGTGAAACATAAGCAATGCCAAGCCTCTTACTTCTCTGCCTTCCAGCATGACAGAGTTTTGAGTCCTTGTAACAATGGGGTTAAATCTTTTGATGTCTGTGAACAAAAGACCTTCAAATGCTATACTCTCTTTTGATACTCCATATTCCTTGCTCACAAATTACTTCAGAGCTGTAATAATTTCAATTCACACATGCATAAACAATTGACTTTCAGCAGCAAGTTCCTTCCACTATAACAAGAAGAATTGCTAAACAATCTTTGTCTTAACAACACACCCATTTGCATACAACTATGGTAATTTAAATGATTAATAGAACTGTCTATTTTTATCCACAGAACTACAAATAATGACAAACTTCTATGTTAATCTCAATACATAGACATTTATGGGATTTCATGTGAAGATACATTTTGCCAACATTACAAGCTATTACAGCCAGTAAGAAGACCTGAGTTTTTCCAAACACTCAACAAACAACTTACTCACATTATTAAACTCTCCATTATTATTGTTTGTGGTATTTGTTCTTCAATTCATGGTCAACCAATTTCTCTCTGCAACATGAGAGCTAATGAAAGAACCTACTAACTAGGTCAGGGAGAGTGGAGTTGAATAATAATATATTTCCCTCTCTCTCTTTTAGGAGACCTTTTATTGTATTTCACATTACTTTTAAATACCCACATTGTTTGAGTCAAATGCTACCACACTAGCGATCACAAAATATCTCTATTTGTTAAAATGCACAACTACTATCGACTCTATCGATCATGTCACTGTCAAAACAATGGTGTAGAGAGGGTCAAAAAAAAGAGAGAGATGACTGCTGATAGTCAGAAACAAACGTTATTAAGAGAGCAGTTAGGAAGAGAGAGAGAGAAAGAAGTACGGAAGAATGAATAGTATTGTTCTGTTTTATTTACATGTTGTCTTCATTTGAAAAAAAATGTAGAAAGAGTTTGTATTATTCACAAAGAGTGACTGTAAGTTTTCAATTAGGGTTGGAAACATTACTATTTTTTGAAAATTTCAACAGGAAATTTTAACTTTATTTAAAAAGTGTTTTTATAGCATATATTTGGAAGCTTTTTTTAGCCATTAAAACCATTGGCAAAATCAACTTCGAAGGATAGATATGCCTAAATTTATGACAGATATACCTAAATCTAAGTCTGAATCTATTATTATATAAGGAACGGGAACACAACAATAATCAAATGAATGAATTATCCTTTAAATAAAAGATTTCTTTTGTCTTTAGAAAAGATTTCTTTTATTGTATCATATAAATGTGATTATAAGAGTATTATATACGATATTTGTATATTTATGTAACTCATAAATAAAGCAATGAAATCAAAATTCGATCTTTAATCGTTGGTGGCTGTTTCCAATTGAACCATGGGATTCCCATGGGTTACTGCTAGTATATTTGATTTTATTATGCTGAACCACAAATTGATAAAATATTTCCCCTCTGTAATCAACATTGGACAGTAAATTTCTGTACCCAAATGATATGAGTACTTGGTAAAACAATAGGCAAAATGATATTGCTGATAATTGTTTAAAAATTAATTACAAATGAACTTTATGTACCAGTGTTAATGAATCAAACTATTGTTTGAAATTGAGTTTCATGGAAAAGCAAATTTTAAGGGTCTAACATCTAAATGCATGCAACCTTTATTGGAGTAGCCCTTGCCTTACTTTAAATACAGTATTTTGTCTTGACTGGTTTCATCTAGAAATAAGAATGAACTAGCATTCCAAGGGAAATTATGAATCACTGCCACCCATATATGCTTCCTTTTACCTAGTAAGTTAAGCAGTAGTGGTGGTAAAATTAAGTTACCTTGATGATATACTACCTGTATGGTTTTAACCATGAATACATGATTTGTTTAAAGATTCCACTATGAATAGTAACCTTGACCCAGCAACAGTTTATACCAGTCTGTTGTGGATAGTGGTGATCAGGTACATGCACGAGAGAGGAGATATATGTGAAAAGGTATGTTTTCTCACCCTTCAGGTGACCAAAGTGTTTTGGTAGCCTGCCATTTTGAGAATGATGAATTGAAAAATTGGAACATGGTACGATTAATGAATAAATTACTTCTTTTGCCTTTTGTTGGGCTCTAAATGACTAAAAAGTCCAAATTTTCTGAAAAGAAGTGTAAACACTGCCGGATATGAATTTACGGATCAATTTAGTATAAACTTACGTTGCAAATAGATCTCCCCAAAGGTCAGAGGATATCTGACTCTGGACATTGTGATTTTAGTTTCTTTGATTACTAGTTCTCATATAATGATTACTACTGTCACATATTAATAATAAGAACAAGAAGTAAAACAAAGAGACATCATTAGATGTCTTCACAAAGGTCTCACCATTACAATGCCATGATGGTTAATAAAGAAGAGTCTAGTCAGGTTATAGACTCTCTGCCGCTACTAGTACCATTCTCTTAGGCTACTAGTACCATGTAACTCATTACTTTCTATCTTATATTACTTAGGGAGGGGACAAGTATAACCGAGTAGTTAATTTTGGCTTAGGAGTACTATAAAGAACCCATCAGTTAAACCTAATGAATTCAAAGATAATGGGATCAAACAAACAATTGTTAACAGATGAAGATTGATTCTCTCCTGCCACTAGTACCATGTTAACTCAATACTTTCATCTATCATTTCAGATGGAGATATTTTTATTACCAAAATATTAATTTTATCCCACTTTTATGATGTACTTGCAATAATACGCAGCATTGCCTGGGAGGAAGATGACTGCAAATGCAAATATAACAACTGTTCCATGAGGGTGAACTTTTTTTCAAAATTATTTCTATTTTTAGGGTTTTAACTTAAAGAAGAAGAAATGGAAAAAAGTTCCCCATCATTTGACCCTCGGGAAGGGAGAAAAAGTACCCTCTTGCTTTGTCTTAAAAATGTAAAAGATTTCTTCCTTGAATTTGCCACCTAACAATGAAAAAGATGTTCCTTCGTCAATTTTGATCCCTAAAAGAGGAAAAAAAGTTCCCCCTCCCAGACTTTGATGACTAAATGAGTAAAAAAATATTTAAAATTGAAAAAAAGTAACTGCTTTCTTTTGACACCTAAAGAAATCTTCACCCTTGATTTGACCCCTAATAGTGGAGGAAAATCTTCCTATCTATTTCGATCCCTAAAATGGAAAGAAATCTACACCTCAATTTTGACCCCCAAAATTGAAAAAAAATATTTCCCTTGATTTTAATCCCTGCAATTTAAAAGAATCTCTCTTTGATTCTGACCGCTGGAATTGAAAGAATCTTTCCTTTGGTTTCAGTCCTAAAGTGAAAACAAAAATTCCGTTGGATTTTTAACACTGGAATTGAATAAAAATTCATTATTTTTGACCCTTGAAGGTGAAAAATAAAAGATTCCTCTATATAATCTGTATAATTTCCAATCCCTAAATGTTCATGCTTTAAAAAATTATTTGTCAACAAAGTAAAGGGTTCAGAAGTATAGTTACATTGTAAATAGAACCACCTCCAAATTTTGTGGTCCGGAAAACTGATGATGATGTCAAATAAAAGATTACAAAAAATTGAATCATTAGAATATAAAGTCATGTAAAAAAATACTTAATACTTAGAAATCCCAAAGTGACATCACAGCATTATCCAATGGAAATACAAACTGGGGGTCCAGATCAGCTTTATCGTCATGGTAGTAAATAGAACCCCCTTCAAAAACACCTTTAAAATAGAGTAGTAGCAGCAGCAACTTCGTCATCATCATCATCAGACGAAGAAGAAGAAGAAGAAGAAGAAGAAGAAGAAGAAGAAGAAGAAAGACGACGATGACAACAACAACAACAACAACAACAACAAAAATCACACAGCTCATTATAAAGTACAGACTGCAGAAATGCACAAGGAAATTTCTACAAGTCCAGCTTGTGATGATAAGTACCAAACTATTAGACTTTGAAATTATTTAGACATAAAAAATTGAATCAGGAGTCATAGCAGTATACACATGAGTCCATGAAGAGCTCGAATTTCATTGTTACTGTTTTAAATACTTCCCAAGAATTACCAACATTAATTAGGTTACCAAAATTACCAATTGGCAATATGATACCATTTCAATTTTCATTCTTATGACAATGATGTCGACATCATCAAGCAGGGGAGGTAAACTTGTCTAAAAATATGGCGTATATTTCCTATGAATTAACAAATTTTTGAGAGTTATCTCCTGTACATCCTTCAGGGGAGATAAACTGAATTATTGTCCTTGAGGGAAAAAAAGATGGAATTGATACAATCAATCCTGCCAGTCATTTGTCAGTTACTCTGTTAAATGCATTCTTATTCCCATCAAACGACTACTTGTTTATAGATAATTTCTTTCGTTAGGCATAGATTGTGGAATCTTTTCAAAATAAACTACCATCTGTGTAAAATATAAATTCCATCAAAAATCTTACATTAATTGCGTTCAGATACTTGTGAATAATTGACTGGAATGGTATAAATCCTAAGAAATTCTTTTACATCTTTAGTAAACATCTTTTCATGTAAACAGGAAAATTTTCTATGAACAGCTGCCAATATTTTCACTAAAAAAGATGGCTGGCTTCTGTCGAAATGCATCAAAACATGCCTGTAAAATAATACATTTCTTTTTGATGTAACAACTACTTCCTCTTAAGTTTTTTCCTCACCTTCCAATTGTCATTTTGACCAACATATATATATATATATATATATATATATATATATATATATATATATATATATATATATATATATATAGTTTAGAGGGTTTTACAGCTTTTATGATTAAAGATGTGAAAAATCCTTTTATATCATATATAATAATACTTTGTTTAAGACAATTTTGATAAAAAAATTAATAATATTATCACAAAAAAGTAGTGCAGCTGAATTAACTATTTATTATTAATTGTTTGTATCAAATTAAAAGAGCTCAGTATATTGATAATAGAATATAGAGCTATATTTACTTAAGATTAGGGAGAGAAAACACCCAACATATTTCTGGTTCATTCATTTACCAAGAGTAGTGGATTATTTTTAGTTTTAATCTAATTACCTTAAAGATTTCCATTAGGACTCAGTATTTAAAATTGACCCAAATAGCTTTTATTACTTGAATTTTGTTCATGAAAACAATGACCAAACAATATTGTCACAAGAATGACAAACTCATTCTTAACAAATTATTCAAGTTCCTAATTCAGTTTGAAAATGATTTTGTCATTCTCATAATTGTAATTCTCAAATTCTTCTGATTAAAATTTAATCACTTGAGGAAAATAAAATTAATATAATGATGTGTTAATTTTCAATTTTGATTTAGATTGAAATAGATTTATAAATCAAATAAATAAGTAAGTGTTCACTCTATATTAATATTAAATAAAATTCTACAATAAAGAATAAACGTTATGATACAATATTAAGTTGTTATTTGATAAAGTAACTGAAAGATTTCTATAACAAATATTATTAGTAGTATTTAAAATTTGTGTTATATTGATAATAATAATGATATTACAAAGATGAAAAATTAAATAAATAGATAAATCAATAAAATTGTGATTATTATTCTATATTGCCTGTATTCTATATCATTAGTTAGAATTCAACTTTTTTCAATATGTCGGCATTTTGAGAGCATGTGTTTTCTCTCCCTGAAATACGTACATATATGTATATATATATATATATATATATATATATATATATATATATTTATATATATATATATATATATATATATATATATATATATATATATATATATATATATATATATATATAAAATATATATATATATATATATATATTTATAAAATATCTGCCTCTGGGTCTCAAGCAAAGGTTTTGATCCTACCTTATGGTACTGGTTGTTGGATAGTCTATAGCCACACTGAAGAGTTGTAATCCAACAAAACAGCTGTCTGTGGATGACACAATAATTAATTATTATTATAATTAATGCTCCACTCTTTAGGGTTTAGCACTGTCAAGTCGGGCACCCGTCTATTTCTACTATATGCAATGCTCTTCCAACTATATAGAGCACTTTGGTAAATGGGGAATAATACATGAGTAAGTATAAATTGCTTAGTTCGGCCCTACTGACTGTCCAGTTCCGTGTAGGGCAGGGGTAGAATGTCAGTGTCTGGGTCTGAAGTGAAGGTTTCGATCGTACCTTGTGGTACTGGATGTTGGATAGTCCATAGCCACACTGAAGAGTTGTAATAAAACAAAACAGCTGTCTGTGAATGACACAATTATTAATTATTATTATGCATATATATATATATATGTATATATATATATATATATATATAGAGAGAGAGAGAGAGAGAGAGAGATATCAAAGCAACTAATGAAATGATAGATGTTAGTAATTTGAATTTTATGATCAAATATGAGTTTATAGACTCAAATATGAACAAGATCATTTTGCTTGTAACTCAATTTGTTAGAAAAGGTCCTTATCTTTGACACAAATGTAACAAAACATTTTGCAAAAATGCATCAGCTCTCTTCTTTTGATGATTTACAGTATATTTTAGTAAATAAACTTTGTCAGTGACTTTTTTATGACTTACTTAACCCCTTAATGGATTATACCAAGTATAGACATATTTCATATTTAATCATTTTTTAAAAAAACCTGTTCATAAAATAACCTTCGATTTCAGATTGAACAAAAACATTAAACTTGCCTTATTTTTCATTTTAGAGATTTGAAAGAAAAATTGAAAAGGAGATTATTTCCAGTTGCAAAATTTACCATAAAATATGAATAGAGTGAGGCTGTCCTTTTTTCCTTTATTTGCTTCTTCACATCCGTTTTACTAACTGATCTAGTAAGGAGTTAAGGGAGATAGCTCAATTAACAAAAACTGCTTTAAAATTTTAATGATAGAAATAACAATTTTGTTATTACTTACAGATGTTTATATGAAAGTTCTGTTTCCTTTAATAAGTAAACTGTTTTGTCATCACTAGCATCCAATACATGATCAGAATGTAGCTAGTTAGTCAGAGGTCAGATTGTATGCCTGGTAGGTAAATGATATAAGTAAGTTGTAAAAATGAGCATACTAAGCATTTTAGAATGTAAAGGGGTTGCATTGTTGTCATGAGCCATGTCCTGTGCCTCAATAATTCAGATACAAGTTCATTTCCTTTCTGCTGTTTTGACTATAGAATCTGAGAGAAAGAAGAGCTTAGAGCTGACAGTAAAGAAATAGAAAATTAAGGAACAATGCAGTATGAGATTTTAAACCATAGCAGGAGTAGACAATAGCAATAAAAGAAAATATGGCTAGAAGTACCTAGAGAAAACAGAGAAGGAAACCAAATGAAGAGATCACATGAGAAAGCAAACAAAATGACTGAAAGAAAAAAGTTCCAAAAGTATCAAAATGTAGTATGTATGTATTGTCATTCTCCACTTGTACCCTTATCAAGGAGGTTCCAGGGTTGGGTACATATGAACAATTGTGAGTAAGACTCGCTTCTGGCTTGCCTGGCCTGTCAAACCATCATTCTAGAGACTTGAAAATTGGCATCACTGGACCCCTTCTAAGAATGCCTTTTTGATTTTCTGGGAAAAAAAAATGCTCTTTTGACCTTTTTTGAGGCCTTATTCTGACAGATTTATTAATTTTTTTGTTTGTTCCTGTGCTCTTGGGCATACAGTTTTGTCTGCAGATTTGAAATTTGGCATCAGTACTCCACTGGATCCCTTCTGAAAATGTTTTATCTTTTTTTCAAAACTTGATAGGGGCCTTATTTTGATGAGATTATTAATAATGTTTTGAAATGTTTTATTTTGAACTACATTTTAGATGTATCCCAGTGAGAAACACCATTGATGTCATAAATAGAACATATTCTGACCATAATAATTCTATGATGGAATTTTTCTTACATGACTTCAAATTTTGACGGTATGGTCCTTCAATTATTGACTGTGATGACAAGTCTTAAATTTTTTTAGTTGCTTTTTATTGCAACATACTCAGACTATCAGTCTACAGCAGGGAGTAAATCCTGCAGATCAGAAATGAAGAATAAGCCCCAGGGAAGACTCTAACTTGCAACTCTTTTTCACCTTGGGAAGCTGTTATGTAGAGAATCACTCTACCAACTGAGCTATAAGACCTTCTATGGGTGGCTGAAGATCAAATCGAACCCTTACACTCATCCTTCATCCTTCCCTGATTTTCAGTGCTATATTTGTCTATTGTTTTTGCACACACCAGTAGTTGCAGTGATGTCATCCTGATTTAAATTTTTTATTTGGTGAAGTAATGTCGAACACTATCAATTTTTGGCCTTTTCCATCTTAAACATTTTCAGTTGCTTTTTCAGTTTTGATCAGAAGCAACTTAAAAATACATCTCATATCACAAGAACTTACTATGTCATGTATCACCACCTGTATCATTTTACGCTACTGAAGGTGTGACTAGACTGAGTTTTTATTCCTAATCTTACTGTTACTGCAACTCACTCCATGGCACTTTGATGATGACTTTGAAAACCAAAGAATATATTGGGCAAAAGTATTTTTGTAATACTACGATTGGTCTGGAGAGGGTTAGCTTCGTAAATTAATCGAAAAAATCAAGTAGAGGCTTGGGGGGGGGGAGATAGGTTACCAGGAAATGATAAATAGTGGGGATGTACAAAAATACTTGAGATTGGCAAGATAATCAGTTTAATTTTTTATTTGAATTATCAAACAGAAGTTTATTCATGCCTAAGAAATACAGAGGTCCACACCTATTACTTTGGAGCTGGATGTGATAAATCCTTTTCATTGGTCAAAAATGTGATGTAAAAATTGGGAAGAACCCATATGGTGGTGATGTAAGATTCCATAAAGTTTTGTTGATTCTGCAGAATTGCACAGGGGTTTATGCTAATTATCCAGACTATTCATTGATTATCCTCTCTACAGCTGCCCCAGCTCAGAGGTTCCCGAAAATAAACCCCCCAAATTAGCCTTTTAATCCAGTTTCACCGATAGATCGCAACCTGAGATGCTACTTTTACGCACCTCTCCTATAGGTAGGGTAAAAAGGTCAACCATCTAAACAAATGCCTAACCTAACTTTTTAAAGCTGAAATTTAGACCATGAGGATCAATTCAAAACTAGACAACATTTCAAAAATTCACCAGGAGTCACATGATTGACTGCGCTATGGTCAGACTCCCTCGCGTCATTAAAATCTAAAATGAAAACAAAGCAGAATTCATTTCTCCATACAATATTACTCTAAGAAAAACAAACTACCAGTCCCACTTCAACTCCTTTATTAGTAATTCCTGTAAATGCGAGTAGCAAGCTTTGAAAAAACAAGTTTACCTGGGTTGGGCTTCGGAAGTAGAAATGAATTTATCATCAGTTTTTGCGTATGTCTCTGTGTCATTTTTGGTCTGGTTATTATCAACTGTCATTGTTGTTGAATCAATAGTAGGAGTTTGACAACAATGATGGAACAAATACAGGTGTATCATATTATTTAAACAAATACAGCATTGCACTTTTGAAGAATTTTAAAGTACTACAACCCCCAATTTGATAAAATTGTATGATTTTCTTGCAACATACATTAATTCAGAAAGGTCAGAAAGAAATAGATGGTCTTGTGTTTGAGCTTTACACCTTCACTGATACCTGCACTCAGCTTTGAAATCATCACTAGGATTAAATGTAGGCAAATTTGCCCAGGAATTTTTGAAGAATTGATGAAGCCATTTAAAACGCTGCCGTATAACCAATTAACAGATGGCTTCCCACACAATGCCAGTGTTCCAATTGTATCTACAGGGTTGATTTTCAAAAAAGAGTAATTTGACAGCTAATCCTTTCTGTCATTACCAGTTAACACCTTTCAACATTTAGCAAGATTTGATAAAAAAAGGAAGTGTGTGATAAATAGACATGCACTATCATTTACCCAGTGAAAAACAATAAGTCTGATTTATTATTCAATGCAATTCATACATGCACAAATATATCCTTGTTATACTATGTGATCAATAGAAATTCAGTAGGTGAACTTTTATTTATAAAGCTTTTGGGTGAGAATTCACTACCTCTATAGATGGACCTGGGGTTCTTATCTCTTTGACAATGTGCCAGTGATTTGTTTTTATGGCCAGCTCTGTCAGGGTGATGGGGTGGGGGATAGGGGTGGCACATATTGAGGTTTTGGAGAGATTAGTTTTTTGGTAGTTTCATCTTTTTTTTCTATCCATAATTTACCTTCATTGAATTTGGGGTTAGTGGCATACTACAATCGAATCAAATATACAGTTAAAAGTTTAAACTTTTACCCTTGCTAACTCTTTTGGTGAGTGTTCAAGACAGAGGGAGACAGACAGATGGACAGAGTATCCAGGAAGGCATTTACAAATGACCCCCCCCCCCAGCTGGGCCTCTAATGTCATAAATAGAATTTTATTTTGACCATACTACTTCTTTGATGGAATTTCGTACATAACTTCAAATTTTGATGCTATGGTTGTTCACTTACTAACTGTAATGGTGAGACTTGCTCAGTTTTTGCCAGTATCAAGTCCTTCACAAAGAGCATTGTAGGAGGGGAAATTGAGATTCAAAAAAGTTTGTCAAAAGGTCAAACATGTCCCCACCATCGAGCTCATTGTACCATCATGTGGGGCATATTGGGTCAGTGATAAAAAAATGGAAGAAAAACACGAATTCTGGTTCTGAAACCTTCAAGATATATTTCAACATGACAACTGGAATTTACAGGAGTTAAATGCTGTCAGAATAAGAGAATGATTTATTCAAATACTTATTAATGGTAATTACCACAGGATCTTGAAATTTATAGAAATCATAGCTCTTAGTGTATACTCCATAGACAAAAGAGCTTTTAACAAATGTGCTCATGGAGAAAAAATGATATTCAAGAAAAACCTTTATTTGAAAAAAATACAGTGGACAAAATAACAAAATGGTTTTTGCTTTTTTTGTCATGTTCTAGAAATGTCTTACCTATGGCAATATTGACATCACTAAACAATAAGTAGAAATCTTCTCAGAGTTGAATCAGCTGCCAGACATGCCATGTCAAAGATGAAGATCAATGACATGTTTCTCTCTGCAGTTTCCAGAGAGCTGGGCTGCTCCAAGAATATAATTTCAAGAGTTTCTAAATTGTGTGAAAGACATGCCATGATTGATCCCTTAATTAATGTAGCTGGAAATTCAATGCAATCAAAGCTGATCTCAAACAGAAGGTGAGCTAACATACAGTGACCTAATGATTAAATGAATTTGTATTGAATGCTTGCTCTCCAGCTACTAAACCTATCATAAATAAAATGAATAAGAAGGCTAGACTTGTATCTGTAGAACAACATGTTTGGAAGGATGTGAATAAGCCTAAAGTTATTTTCAGCAATGAAAGTAAATTCAATTTAGTTGAACCTGACAGCAGACGGTTCATTTGACGTTGTACAGGCACCAACTTTTTTTGTTTTTTTACATCATCTTATTGAAAAATCAATTTCCCTTCTAATAGTATATAATGATAAGGCATTTGCGAAGGGTATCTTATGCCTGGTGCCGTTTATATAACCAAACAGGAGATATTTCTCCTTACACAACACAGAAAATGAAAAAAACAATTATTTACACTACATACCCTTGAAAAAGTGGCTGTAATGGAGGAAATATTTTGATGCTCAAAGAAGAACAAATGATGTTGTTGTTTAGTTTACATAAGTGTTTCTCCCATTGGGTGCCAGTATGGAAAGGTTAATTGGGGATCCTACTCTAGAACAACCAATTTAGAGCTGTCCATGGGAAAAGCATGGAGAAGTTAGGCAAAGGCCAACAATCTTCAGAGATTGTCCTTGTGCCAACTTACTATTTCCAGAAATGATTTTAGGTGACCTCCAGAATCAACCTTATATTGCCTATAACTTTCGACATGTAGAGATGTTGCCTTAGGAAAAATTTTAGCATCATAAGTGCAATATTCTGGCCAATAACTATCCATCTCTATGCCAAATTTCAGTTTCATAGGTGCAAAATCATGGCTAACAACTTGAAAAATTGGCTACAAATGACCAAATATGATCTCAGGTAACCTGAAATGATTTCTGAGATCAATATCATATTGCCTATGACCTTCACCAAAGAGATTTACCTGTTTACCAAATTTCAGTTATATAGGTATGGAATTATTGCCAAAGTCTTGGAAAATTGAGTAGAAATGACCTGAAATTACCTCTGGAGACCTTGAATTACCTCCAAGGTCAATTAACCTGTTACCTTCAATGTGAGAAGATGTACCCATATGCTCAATTTCAGCATCCTTGATGCAAAACTGTGGCCTACAGCTCTGAAAATTGACTAGAAATGACCAAAAAATGACCTCTGATGATCTCAAGCGTCCTCATAGCTCACGTGGGATGTTGATCTCTCCTCAGTCTACATGTTGAATATTAGGTCAATAGGCCTTGTAGTTTTAGTGGAGAAGAGGCACAGATAAACAGATAAAAGGCCCAAATACTAGCATAGATTAAAAAAATTGATTATGTCATATAAATAACAAATTATTTTGCTTTTTCAAAAAACTCTCTCGAAAAATAATCAATATATTTTCTGAATGATGTACTTGAATTTCAAATATCTATCCAAGTTCCGAATATGCTCGCTCATAAATTCCCAAAAATTTAGAAAAGAAATCATCAACCAAAATTAACAAAAACTGTTTTTTAAGAAAATCAATCATGATAAAAACAATTTTGAAAAGTACAGGTAGCTAGGACAAAGGGGGCTTTTAGGTATGAGTTCCCTCCCATGAAACAAAGTGCATCCAAAAGTCAGTTAAGTTTGGAGAAAAAAGTCTTCTGATATGCTGGAGTTTCTCCTCTGAAGGTGTTGGACCTTTTGTGAGAATTAATGGACAGTAATGCTCATTTATGTCTAAATTTAATGAAGCAAAATGCCACTTCTTCTCTACAAGCATCTCCCAAACATCCAGCTATTTTTATGTTGAGCAATATTCCCTGCCACACTGCTAAACAAGTGAAAGATTCTTTTGAAGAAGAGATCATTGAAGTTATGAAATGGTCTGCACAAAGTCCCAACTAAAATCCCATCAAGAACTCATGGAAGATAACTGGAGACAAGATTAGGGGATGAAACTCAACTCCTGTAACTAATTTATTGGAAAAACTGGAAGATTAATGGAAAAAAATTACACCAGCTCAGCGCATGAAACTTGTAAATATCTTTTGGGTGTTGGTGCGGTGTAGTCACTACACTCCATACTAATTGTTCTGAGTTAAATGATTCACAAATGTTTAATTTTTATTTTGTAGATTTTGTCATAAAAATGATAACGTATCCCTGTTCTTTCGTTTTGTCCGCTGTATTTTTTCAAGTAAAAGTTTTTCTTGAATATCTTTTTTCCATAACTATGTTCATTAAAGCTTTTTTGTATATGAAGTAAATACCAAGAGCTATAACTTCTATAAATTTCAAGATCTTGTACGGCAATTACTATTAATAAAAACTTCATTGGAATAAATCATTCTTTCATTTTGACCGGTACTGTAGCTTTAATTAGTATTGTATTGACTGTTAATTTCTTGTGCAGTTGGTTCTTGTGCTTTCATACAAATTTCTCAGAATCATTCTGTTAACCTACTGGCAATTGAATGCTGTTAAGTCAACAGGAAAATGCTGAACTGACTTCACATGTTTGGTACCTCCAGCTGAGATGGGTGGAGGCAGGGACATGACAACATTCTCTTTGTCAATGTTAGGAATGTCAATATGGAGCTGGGTGACAAATTTACTGCAGATTTTCTGGATTACCTTAAATAGCTAACAACAAACTCCTTATCAGCCTTGTCAATTATTTGAGCTACAGTGAAATTCTTTTAGCAGAGATGTCAGCAACCAATTTTACCAGAATGAGTGCCAGACCTTAGGTTTCTTTCTTTTTATTGTGGTGATAAGACAAACTTCTCCTCCCCAAATTTTAAATAATTATCAGTCTTGTTTTTATAATTAGAAAATATAGATTCATCTCCTTTACTCTATGGGATAGACAGATAGAAAGAAAGAGGGAAAAATTGTCTCTTTCCAAGTCCGTTTGATTCGTATTAAGTATGCCTTGTACCTAATTTTCTCTTTGTTACTACTGCTGCTAATTTCACCTGATTAGCTTATATTCAGTTCTATTTTTTTAGTTGAATCAATTACTTTTTCGATGAAATTCAGTAAGTTATTGCAAAGTCAGTATCATGGTTTATTTCTTTACCACATATATTTTTTTTAATGTTTCAGAGTGCTATTCATAAGTTAGTTTTTTGTTTGATTATCTGTTTGATACCGATGATGAGTTGAGTGCTATTTTTGTTGTATTTCATGTATCTTTTGGGAATTCTAGAATAAATCATGGTTTGTGTCTGCATCTAACTCAAATTTACAACTTTGAATTCAATAATGATTATCTTTGAATTTTATTGTGTTAATTTTTTATACACACAAGAGGCACTTGGAGTATGGGCTTTCACATATATTGGTTTATTAAACTCCATTTAATTGTTGATGTTTTGCCTTATTCTTGAAGATTCCACTAGAACTTAGATAATGATGTATTATTCCTGTAATTTACGTTTGTAAAAGATACTGTGTGATTCACCAGTCTAGCCCTGAAATTGAGTTTTGAAATGATGATATAAAATTTGGATTCATTCAGGTTTTTCTAGAGTGAATATCTGGGCTCTGTAAACGATCTCAGACATTAAGCACTTTGTTTTGTAATGTACTTTCTTTTGGTTTTCTACTGTTGCATTCTGTATTAGTACGTGCTTGTGTTATCTTTTTAGTTTGTTTCTTTTTTGTTGTTTTTTCTTATTTCATCTTGTTATCCATACAGCTACATCCTTTTTTAATTGCGTTTTTGTTGAGTATTTTATGTAATTTATTGCAACGTGGAAAGTGTTCTTAACTAAGTCTTTCAACATTTTTAGCAACATTGGTTTCAACTTGTTTATAGAAATGTTTGTGGGAAATGAAACAAAAACGTTTTTTCTAGTCATAATAAGGAGTGAGTGCTGAATATTTCGGCCCTCTGTTTCCATTAATGCTTCCTGTATGAGTGATACATACATACAGAGCCAGTCAGCAAGACAAATCTGAAAACTGAAGAAACCTATGTTAATAGCTTTGGCAATAGTTTTGATTGAGAGTTTCTAAAAAAAAACATAAGCATGGAAATTCTCTACCTTGCACTTTCAGACATATCTAAAAAGAGGGGGGTATTTATTCGCTGTCCCACTACAGCAAAATATGACACAAGGTCAAGGTTTAATGTAGGAAGAATAGGAAACCATCTGTCCAAAAATGACTCCAGCCGACGCAGCTTCGGTTTGCTAAGCAACCAAAATGACCTCCGCCACGGAAGCGTCCGCTTGGGGACCTGCTCTGTTAAGTGCAATGGAGCAGTGCTGATCCGGGGAAACTGACCCCCCACAGCTGGGTCGAGTAATAATAGGAGGGCCCAAGGATGAATCCAAAGGCTCCCCAATGTGTGTAGCAGTGGCAGCCTCAGTAAAACCTCATTGGCTGACGCACTGCACCGGCGCACTCGGTCTTGACACCATCCACAACTTAATCTCCGGCCCATTCAACGGGCAAGTGTCAGTATCTGTGCCTCGGACTCTGCCGTGGAATAAAAAATAAGGGCGGGGATATTTAAAAAGAGGGGCAGGGAACAAGAATTGAATGTCTGCCGGTCAGACGGTCATTCAGTCAGTGATGTTGACAACACCTAGAGATGCTTGCGCATCTAAAAATATGCTGACATCTGGAATTTAAATAATAAACTGCTACTTGTCATGTTTTCCAAAAAATGCTCATTTTTTGCTGTTCAGTTCTGGCATGAACTGTCAACAAATGAATATATATTTACCTTCACAGTAGAAATGCTACTTTTGCATAAAATCATTCGGAAAGTAATGATGATGATGATACTGTTTTTTCTATTTTTATTTATTTATAACTCACTTAAATCCAGCCTTTGCCTGCCTCTCAGCTCAATGTCAAGTCACTTCTTTTGTATCAAATTAACATTATAATTATTTAAGGAAAACGTCTCTATAATTTGCATTTCTTCCTGAAAGGGAAAAAGTTTCATCACACTTTTGAACCTACAAAAGAAAAAAAAAAATTCCCTCAATTGTCACCCTTGAAAGGGGAAAAAGCAGTTCCCATTCAATTTTGATTGGAAAAAAAGAGAAAAAATATTATCAGAATATGTGGTCAGGTAAAGAAGACAACTTGAAAAACAATATTATCAGAATATGAGTTTAGGTAAAAACACAACATGAAAAAATGTTATCAGAATATGAGGTTAACATTTTTTTCTATGTTGACTTTTTACCTTAGCTCATACTCTGAAAACTTCTTTTCATGAATTGTTTTTTACCCATAGGAATTTGAAGTTAGGTAAAAAACAAATCCCCCTCCCATAAAAAAAAAACAACAATATATTATCAGAAAATGAGCTCTGGTAAAGGACAATTTCCCCCGAAAATGTGTTATCAGAATTTCAGGTGAGTCAAACAAACAACTTCCCAAAAAACTGTTATCAGGATATGAGCAACCCAGCTTCCTCCACCAAAACGTTATCAGATTATTCTGATAATGAGGTAACTCCATAATAGAACATCATGTATTCTCTGATGATGTCAAAAAGTTCACTTGAGATGTCCCTGTACCTGTAATACAAAAAAAAAAAAAAGATCTATCAACTTCTGCCATCATCATCATCATTATTATTTGTACTGGTTGAATTATCACACCAGTAGTGACTGGTGCCTTTAACTAAAGATCAAGTGACAGCAAGTCTGCAAATTCTTGCTGATCTTAGTTGTGTTGTCATCTGGATGGCATTGGTTATTCCACAGTGCTGCAACCCCAACCCATTGTTGGTTCTGTCTGCAAAATTTCTTCCGGAGTGGCCAAATTGGCTATTTTTCAGCTAGATCTGGCTGATATTTATCAATTTAGCTAATGCAAAATCTGTGATAACCAATTTAATCAGGTAAGTTTAATAAAAGTAAATGTTCCATTTTTATCAATAATTCGTTCAGGAGTTTTAGCATATTTTATTTGATAAATGGGCATCAAATGTGTATATACACACCCATAACATTAAAAATGCATAAAATATGAACAATTTAACCATACTTGGCAACAATATCAATTATTTGACCTGCACGTGCACTTTTGTTGTCAAATAAGAGGCCTACACACCCACTTGGTCAGCAAATTAGATGCCTGTACCCCCAAATAAAAATCTATAGGTATGCCCCTGGATTCTGGTCTGTGTGTATACCATCATTTGTATGATCAAAATGCAGCCACTTGCACAGTTCCCAGCGGATCACTCAGCCCAACCAGTCATACCAGTTCAAGTACTCCTTCTGGGCTGACTCGCCACATTCCCTTACTATGTTGCTCATTATCATCATCATCATCATCATCATCATCATCATCATCATCATCATCATCTCTTCTTCTCCACAAGATGAATGAAATGTTCTAAACATCTTATTTAGTTCAATCATTCAATAATTCTGGATCATCATTTTGCATTTTGTCTCTTTAAAAAAAAAAACTACACAATTTTCAACAATTTATTTCAAGTTCAGGAATTAAATATCTTTTTAAATATTTGAAAAATAAAAGATTACACTGAATGAAACGCAAAGAATATAAAAAAGATTGACTTCAAGCTAGTTGACCCAAGCGTTTTATATTTTTTTTAGAAGAACAACAACATTACGTTGAAATTAATATAAGCCATCAGGTTGAAATTATAATTACACCACCGGACCGGAAGTAGAATTATCTCCCTTCGATTTATAAAGGAATTTCGTTTTTTTTCAAATTTTTCTAATAAAACCGAAAAAAAGATAGAAATTACCAGTTATTTTGAAAATAATAGAGTTTTCCTGTTTATATAATTAGAAAGAATATACGAACGAACAACTTTTAATTGAAAATCCTTAAAAAAAAAACACATGACTTGACCGGACCGGACCGGAAATTGTGTCTTGAAATTGCAAGTGATTACTTCCCCTTGGAAGAGATGTCACATGAGCAAATATGGAGGTTAGATATGTTGCTGCAGTAGTTCCAGTAGTTGTTGGAGACAGTTCAAGCTCCATTGTCAGCAGCGGCAACAGTCTGTACCTCCTCATCAATCCCATACTCAACTGTAACGATAAGGATAGTTGTCACGGTCACCTCCAGCTCGCAACTGCCGCTGGACAATATTTACCACCGTTGAGATGCTGGTGACCCAACATCACAACACAACCACTACCATCACCACGTCTCAATTCTTACTATCAACCTAGTGTTATTGGAACTACATAAAGATAAAGGAAGAATTGAGCTGAACCCACACCATTCTCTCTCTCAGAGAGAGAGAGAGAGAGTGAGAGAAAGAAAGTGAGAAGAGAGAAAGAGACTTTAGATAGAGCGAGTGAAAAAAAATCGTGTGAAAGAGGGAGGAGAGAGTGGCTCTGGCCGAAATATACGGAACTTTATTGTCCCCCCCCTCCCAAAATAAGATAAAAAACGGTCATTAGTGATCATTCAACAACTGTTGTTGTTGAACGCTAATAATAACACACCCCCTCTTCTTCCTTTTACAGGTGGAAAAAAGGCACAGGAATCTGAGAACAGAGTAAGAATAGGTGGCCAACACCTAGGTAAGATCCTTCAAAACATAAGGTTCCCACCCACTTCGGCGGACCCTAAAAGTCGGCTGCTGACATTTTTGAACACACCTCCTTTCGATTGTGTGTTGAAAAAATGGTAGGAAGACGTTCTAGGAAGTGATCACTGATATATAAGGATTTATACGAATTGATAACATAAACCTCGACAGAACCCAAAATTTGAACAACTAGAGAAAAAAAAAGTCACCCTGTTTTCATACGCAGGGTTAAAGGTCCTGGAGGACTGTACGTATAGTGACCACTCTAAAAAAAAGCCCTGGAAAAAGGAGGATACTATTTGAAGGTGTCCAGCAAGAAAGACTTGGAGGAAGGAGGGTCTGGAGTACCCTGCATGTAGTGATTTACCAATTTTACAACTTAAGGTTCGATTACACGGACACCAAAAAGCATCAGGATGGGTGGCGGTAATGCAAAATTATCGGCCATCACCTACGAGGAGGCCTCAAAAAGGGGTATGTATTTAAAAAAAAAAAAAAAATTCCTTGATTTTTCTCGATAGGATTGGTCCAGCTTATTTACGAGATTGGCGATCATCGTTTTAGATAAATTAAATAAATTACTACCAGTCTTGACATTTGAAGAAACGAGTGATCAGGTACAACTCGAAAAGGGTGGGGAGTATAATTGTTTGTGTTATTCAAGTTCAGCAAAAACTATAACGCATTTATTAGTTGTTTATGAAGAATGTTCGCCGTTTGATATTCATTTCGAATTCAAAAAATAACCTTAATTCTAAACACGAAAAACAAAAAAGTCAGTATTAGAATGTATCATGTATGTATGTTATGAATGGGTTTTAGATGTTTTCTGCATTTGTTGATTTGATTTACTTCCTTTTTCGAGTAATCATAATCCCGTTACTTCTTCTAAGAAAACAACACCTGAACCTCTTATCTTTTTATTTGTTCTAAACCAAAACAGTCATTTGATCGAGTCTTATGACAATTAGATACAAAACTATAATTCAGATCAATTCTAAAATGTAAACTCAATACCAAAGTGTTTTCTTTTCTTCCCAAACGAATCTATGAATTACTCGGTTGTTTTTTGTCTCCTAGAAACAAACGTTTCTCAAAATCATAAGAAGGATTGTTTAATTACTAACTGAACAGTTTGGTTTAAATTCTTTGAATATCTTGAAAGAAAAAAAAAAGAAAAAAACAAAAAAAAAACTAAAGAGTTTCTTAGAGATCAAAGAATTGATTGCGCATCTATTTTTTATACCTTCAACCTATGAAGTTTTAAGCTATAGAAACTCCAGCTAAAAACCTGGGCATTTAAAAAGAAAATCCAGTTATAATTAAAGTAATCGTTCTTTTTAACATCGACTAGACTAAACCTCTCTCATCTGAACCGGCCAGTTTTCTTCACTTTTTTTTCTTCAGTCTCATACCTGATTGTCCTACGCAATTCCTATTTCTGTGCTATAAGAAAACATCTAATGTTTTATTTGTCCAATAATAACATTCGGTTGTTTAAAGCAAACTCATCTCACATTTTTACGTATAAGATTCTAAAAGCATGGAGACCAGTTGAGTTGATATAGTAGTCATGCCTTAATCCTTCGATGATGGATTAGAGTAGTGTGCTTCCTTTTTTGACATGCCTACTATTGTGAAATTCTATGCTCTTGGAAAACTCAACTGAAGTCTCATTAGTTTTCAAGTTATGAACATCAAATTCTAGTTTTACTGGCCATAAAAAAACAACTTTAGAACTATACGTGATTGTAAAGTCCAAAGTAGTTAGAGAAAATCAGGGATTATGTTCAAATGAGACCAATTTGTCTTAAATGTATTACTAATAGTCTCAAAAAATTAGATAAGCGATGGTACGAAAATTTGTCTCTTTACGAGAGAATTCTCCAAGTATTCAAAATTCAACTCATTATTTTTAATATTTGGCTATGAACCTTAGGGGAAAAAAATTGTTGGCAAATATTATTTAAAAATTTTTTTTTTTTTTTTTACAAAGAAAGTTTCATGTATTCATTAAGCAAGGGAACATCTGTTTGCTACCGTTTTTTTTTATGGGAAAGAGACCCTCTCTTCCCATTCAGATATAGTACATCCGAAGAAGGTCGTAGAGTGGATCGACCGAAACGATATCATGGAAATAACAAAAAAATTAGTCCAATTGCTCGAGAACAAACCCTTAAATGTAAACTAAAACTTGTGTGGTCATGAAATACCCCGAATCAATGGATAATTATAAAAGATATATTTTTTATATTAATACTACTACTACTACTACTACTATTACTGTTCCTATGGTTTTTGACACTACTGCGTAGCTTATTTTTGTGTTTGTTATAATACATTAATTGCGCAACTGAACTTAATTCTAGTGCTAGCTTAAAATTCAACGATAATACGACGAATCCTCGGTGTTTTTTGATTGTCAGTGTTATTTTGGACGACTACATTGTCATTGTTTGTCAATTATTGTCAAGAATAGGTTTTATTGAAGATAACAAAAAGGTCTGCCTTAGTGATTTTGACTTCACACTTGTCAACTCAGGGAAGAAGTCTTTCTGTTCAATGGAAAGAGGTGAGGTGACAGAACCACGGAAGTTGCAATTAAAGCATTAGCAAACCTCATTATTAACCATTACTTAGCTCTCAATTATCGTAAAGGGAAAACAAAGCTAGGAAACTAAGAATAAAAATTTCGCACGACCCATAGATGTCGATGTGCCACTAGAGACAATTAATGTTCGCTTCAGAAGATCTCTCTCTCTCTGGTTAGACGACAAGTATTATAACATTTTTAGTTGATTATTTATGGTTTGTATTAGATGACTTCCGTCTAATGTCCAACATAGAATCATATTTATTTTCATTTTTCTTCTCTTGCCTTGTACTTTTAAAAATAGAACGATGTGCAAAAAGAAAAAAAAATTTACACTTGTCGCTTTCTGGCCGGTAGATCAATATAAAAGAAATTAATCTAGTAACTACACGTACTGAACACTAGTTTACCGATAGTACCGATTGGTTATTCCTTTATAACTGAATTGTTGTTGCTATATAGTGTACTTTTATGAGTAGTAGTCAATCTTTTACCAGTGAACCATTTAGTAGTAGTTAGTTGTACTTGGGTTAATAGTTCAAGTCAAGTGGTCCACAATAATTAAAATATTAAATGCCTCCGATCATACGAACTGCAAATGTCATCGAAACTATTGTCTGGGGCAAGATAGCTTCGGTGTAGTCCATTCATTCATGATTTCAAATTAATCCTTGTTGGACAATATTTATTCGGTTCGATGTTGCTTTTTAACAACAAAATAGCAGGAAGCATGTGGTACACACTGATGCTGACAATCTCAGGTTTTTCTTTGTTAAAAATGGTTACCTCCTCAGAAAGACTTCGACGTTACGTTAATTATGTATAATTCGAAGAGATATAATGGGTCGAAATTAAATCCTTTGATTATCCCACATTGTCGGGACTAAGATCTCTCCTGATGGAATTAATAAGAAAATGAATTAAATACCTTACCTAGTATACTGGTATAAGTCCAAAGTCTGGGGAAAAGACCTGTTCGATCGTGTAGCAAAGGATTTGATTAAAATCATGTTTTCTAAATAATCTCATTATAAGGATGGTCTCTAGTCGAAATTAGCAAAGAATTTTGTTGAAGTTTATCATTAAATCCAACTCCTTCGAATTGGTTATGTTGTATTTCAATTTTGAAAATACACATATAAGATCTCACAACACTGTAAAAAAATCCGCTTTTTAGATTTTGAGGTTTTTATTCATTTTCTTTTCGCAATTAGTCAACTTGTTAAATTCCGTTAAAATGATTCGGTGATTAGTTTTTCTTTCTGCAAAACGAAGATTTCCTGTATAAATTTAGGTACTTGACATTGTGGTGATAAATTCTGAAATGAAATGCCATGAGACTAGTGCGTCGTCTGCAATAATTTTATGGCATCAAATGTGCCACATTTAATGATATTGGATATTTCTTAAAGACTATCAATGGGCTTATTATTCGTTTTATTAATCTGATATCTCGATATATGTACTCATTAATTATTCTTGTTTGTATTCAAAACGTCATTCCATATTTTTTTTCATTGTCTCTCACTGAAGGTAGCTTTAAATTCGTGAAATTACAGTCAGCCTTCTGTCTTTACTATTTATCGTTTTTTTTTTTTTCTTCATTGTATTTCTGAGAGCAAATTTTATTTTGTCAGTTTATTTTTTCTGCATTGCATGTTTCCTTCCTCATATCATTCAAGATCAAACGTCTATTTTGGGTATTACGTTTTTAAATGTCACCTGTTGTGGTTGATGGATGCTGGAATCGTCCAGAAACAGGAAAATTCTCTACGTGAAGATTTTTCTGAAATTGTTCCTACTACACTGTTAAAAATTCCTGATTTTTCCGTTCAATTTTTAATGATACTTCTAAGGGTTTGCACGTGAAAATGACTTTCAAGACTTCACTTATTACTACCAATGTAAATTTTTACATCAATTTTCTAAAAATCTGCTTTAAAAACTTTCTTCCATTAATCGGTAATTTTAACCACGGAAATATCTTGATTGCGAGTGCTATTAAAAAAAACATGAACAACTTTTAACGCGATTGTTTTGAAATAATAATAATTAAAAAAAAACAGAAGGCTATTCCTAAAATATATTTATGGAGTTTGAGAGAAAAGTATGGATTTATTTAATAGAGAAATTTAAAAAAAAAATGCGTTCAATTCCACGAATATTGTCATGTCCTTATTTTCCATAAGAGAAGAGATGTCAAGAATCTTGGTACAACGGCGCGAAGTGTAATCATTTGGTTTATTTTTGTAGAAACCCTTTTTTCCCCCTTCTCTTTTCTGGTGAATTCCTATACTTGGGGGTTAAAGGTGAACTGCTACACACGCCACATTGCCTAGAAAATTAAGTTACTACTGTATTACTGTTGTTGCTCCACGTATATTTCATTTTTGTGAAACTATCTTTCACTATAATACATGGTTGAATTCTTATAGATCGATTCCGCTTCATCGCCGACACACCACTTATGTACAAGGACTATATTTCGGTACAAGTAGTGTGTGCCCTTAAGAGGGGTGTGGTCCTTCCTATAGCGAGTAGTATTGAATACATGTACTAGCTCTGGGAGGGACCACACTACTTAACCAGTTCTTGTATTTTTTTGATTTGAATTAAAAAAAAAAAAAATTACCATTATTTTGAAAAGATCTTATTTGCTTGAATTTTTGTTTTCACCATCGCAACGAAATCAAATTGTATTTTATAATGGTCACATGCCACGATTATAAGTGTAAATATTACTAATTCAATTTGACAGTGTCGTTTCTTGCTGTCCTTTTTTGTTTCAACATGTTTAAAACAGAAAATAATCATTCTCTCATTTACTCTCACCCCTTATCTATGGACAATACTAGAGTACCCACTATTAGCTAGTTAAAAGCTCTCCCAATCGGCAACAGATAAACGAAGTCACCCCCTTTTTACTCACCCCTCCCCTGTCTGAATGATACAAAGTCCCCACTACACTTGAACAATTTTCCATCAGTAACCAGGTCGTTCAGTTCAAAAAGTAGGCACAAAAATGCAAACATTTTTTATATGGGCCAAGATTGTACCCCCTCCAAGCCCCCCCAAATAAGCATGAACAAATCCCCAAAACAACAGAAATTGACAAAACAACAATTTGGGGATTGATTTTCAAAAACTCATTTGCTAAAACCTGATGTAGGGTCATATTAGTGCACAGGAAATTTTATGGGGTTATGTTGTAAAGTCTCTGTAAAGTAGGTTGTAACAAATGGACAGACTGTCAGAGAATTATAAGATTTGGTATTTTTGCAATATGAGTTGAGGTAAATATCAGGAAATTGTTCATTGTTTAAATCCCAGCAAAAATTCAAAAAGTTTTTTTGGACAAATGAACTCTTTCTTTTTGTTATTTGTTTTTCCCACAGCGTTTCATAGGATCAACATAAATAACAAAGAGAATGAGTTCAATTGTCCACATAACTCTTTGAATGATAATGGTTTCTCCAAATTACAGACAATCCCTTCAATAATGTGCTTTTGTTGTTAATATGAACTTTGATTTTGATTATTATCTGTATGAAGGAATGTCAGCGCATTTTGCTTGAAGACAAATTCTTCACAACATGGGAATCAAGACCTTTGGTACCTCTTTCATATACCTTGCTTACTGAAGTTGAATCATATTGTGTAATTATAAAATCTACAGGTCTCAGAAATTTTGTCTGAAATTGTCCTTTTTTTTCTGTGGAAAGGAGGGCAGAATACAAAAATATTTAAAATAAAACAAGAACCTCTGTCCCCTTTTGGATAAATGCAGTTAGCTGCTTCTGTTTTCTGTGCAGGGCCTCTGAGAAGGGGTGTAGCTCGTGCATTGCATTGTTGGCCTGAGAGTTCTTTGAGTAGAGCTGTATATTGGAATGTATAATTTGAGATTTGTCTATAGTATGTCCTGCTAAAGGAGATTTAGCAGATGAAAACAGGATGGCTAAAGGTGTTCGTGCAGTGTGCACTTTGCACTGCCTTATAAAATTCCTCTCAGAGGCCCTAGAAATGTGGCTCTGGGCTAAATGAGACTCCTTAAAGATCTGATATTACTTTAGTTTGGAATATGTTCAAGAAGCTGCTCCCTCCTTCCATGTCGGATTGTTCCAAATCCAAACTTTGACTCTGATACTTGTTACCTTTTTTCAAGTTCTCTTTCTATAAATGACTCAAAGTTCAGATTTTGTATCATACAATTTTATTGCATAATTCTAGGAAGGTGGAGATTAGAGTGGTGTAATGGTTACTTTCACAAAAAAATGGGATTGGCAAGCCAAGTTCAAATTCTGATTCGGTTGTTTGCGTTCACTTTGGACTGATCCCCTTGGGAAGGGCATGTATCTATCTTTTACTCAACTCCTTTCAGATATGGGTAAAATAACAGGGCAGATTGGGCTCTCAGCCTTGGTTGACAGCCAATCTAGAAGGACAACTGTGAATTCAAAACCAGGGGTGGAATCAACTCCACCTGTCCGCTAAAATAGTGGGGGAAAAAAAAAAAAGGTGGGGATGGGGGTTGAAAGAAAATCCACCTCCTCTAGCTAATTGACTCGAAGTTGAAAGCCCAGGCAGTATATCTTACTAGGATGTAGTTAATCCTTATGTCAATCCTTACAAGTTTGATATTTTGTAACAGATGCAGAGTTGTTTTGAAAACAAGCTGATTGTCCCTGAATATTTGTATACATGTGTGTACATTGTGCGATTGCACTAAGCCTGTGTATTACATAATGGGTTTTTCCTGATGTCAATTGAGGTATTAGATTTTGAGTATGTATGTCTTAAACTGAAGCAAAGTATCTACATAAAAATGCTAATCCCGGTTATCATTTCCACATCCATTTCTCATTTAATCAAAATAGATTAATCGCCGTCTCAATGAGGCAATGCATTTACTTTATCTCTGGTTAGATTATGACTGGAAATATGGAAGAATAATTATCTTGCGCTGTCATAGAAAAAATACTCGATTGCTGATAGCACACATTACATAATGTCAGCGTTTCTTGAAGTAACATGAAAAGCACAATATGCTAAAATGAATGAATATACCAACTTACAGTCCAATTCAGATGATTGTACTTTCATAATTCATTTATATTGTATTTGTTACCATAGATTTGATTTTTTCCATAATAAGCTTTGTTTATTTCAGTCTCTGCAGATTCAAACAAAATAATGTTACTGCTCAACTTTGGTATCAGGATGAAAATTCTTAATGTTTTTTTTTTTTCTTTTGAAAAGTTTGTTGGTAAAATCCTATTTTCTTTATTAATCGAAATTTGATAAATTAATTGGCTTAAGACTAAGAAAATTCCACCTTAATTACACTAAGGGTATTGCAAATACTCTGGTTCAGTGGAAGAGACAGAAGTGACGTCCGGTTTAAGGCTCCAACTTTCCACCACCAGGACACGTGGGCTAGTAGTTATCAGATTGAACTTCTCATAGATGGGCTGTCTTGCAGGGCTAAAGGGCTGCATTTGCCTAGCTGTTCACCTATAGCTAGCAGGAAAGTGGATTCATGCATTGCCCAAGGGGGTTAGTTTCAAGTGAATGCTTCTGCCACATATCACAGTTCCCCCAAAAGCTATGTATATACCGAGAGAGAGAAAGAGACTATAGCGATTTCTACTTTCACTGCTATTTGTGAATATTTATTGTTAACCCAACGACTCACTTTGCTTGTTTATTTCCCCATTACTCTTGTTAGAGAGACAATTGGAAAGCGTTGTGAGAGCCGTTCCATGATGTTTAGATGGGTAGACTGCATCATGACTTGATTAACTGCAGATCATTCAAATCTGAGCTCCTAGCTAGCATGTAAACTAGAGGAGGTTTCTGGTAATGATCGAGAACTTCAGTACTTGCACCCCTGGCATAATGCAAGTGTTGGGGTCCAAGAAAGCCAACCAGGCTATAATTTATTTAGCTAGGTTAATATTTTTGGGTCCACCATCCATCCATGTTATAATGAGAACTACATTATAATGGGGGAGGCCTGTACTGAGCACTGCCAAATAAACAGCTTGAGTACTTGTAACTTGGAGTTAGCGTTTCAATTCCTATTGCAAATAGCAGTATTGCCCTGTATCAAATTGTATTCTTTGATTATCACACTAGTATTTATTGTACCTGAAGTCAAATTGGAATATGATTGTTATCTTGGGGAGTAAAGAGGACCACCCCCACCCTCCCCATATCGAGGACTGACTCAGATTTTGACTTGTTAAATTTTGGAAAAAATAGGGGTGAATGTTTACTTACTATAATCTCATTATCATAAGACTGCTTATCAACATTCTTTTCAGTCTTTTAACAACCGTTGTTGGACATAGACCTACCCCAGGATTCACCATACTCCTCTATCGTGGGCGTCGTTGTGCTAGTACTTTCTGAATTTGTCTAGTTCGTTTCTCCATCTTGTTCTCACCTGGCCTCGGTTGCGCATGTGGTCTCTGGGGATCCATGTCGTGAGTCGTGATGTCCATCAGTTGTCTGTCATTCTTGCAACATGGCCAGTCCATTGCCATTTGAGTTTTTAATGGTTTCTATGATGTCTCAGACTCCTATTTTCTCCCGGATATGTTTTGTCATCTTGTGGTCTCTCCATGTGAGGTTGAGCATGATTTTTTCATGTGCATGTTGCATAGTTCTCAGTTTTCATGAAAACATTCAAGGATATATTTGTATTTCCTATTGACTTTTCAAGGACTGAAAATACCTAATTCATCCAAGTGGAAGAGTCCATAGTTATGGACAGAGAAACAAATAGAAAAATCATACCATTATACAAGGTGCACCAGGTTATTGAGAGCAAATTATGATAGAAAGGAAACTGAGATATTCAACCGAAAAAATCTATATATTTCTATGAAAATTGTTACACATGTTCAATTAGGTCTAAAGAAACGGGTTATTCTATAAAACTTCCCTCAGCCTTGAATGCAGCCTTGATGCCCAAATCAGGTGGTTCTTCATGTTAGCCATTATTGCATCCCTCAACAAGTCCTTGATATTGATGTGGTAGTTCAGGGGATTCAAATTGGGGGGAAAACTAGGATGCCATGTGTTTTGGTTCTCATAGGCCATATGGGAAGGAGCAGAGTCCCGCTGGAACATTGCCTCCCTTGATCCACCCTCCCCTCATTTCAGGGCTTGAAACTGTGTTCAGCACCTGGTTGTAAATGGTAGCATTGACCCTGGTGAGAAGTGAAGCTGCATGATGTGGTCTACATTGATTATGACACCTGGGATCATCATAGATGGCAGGAACTTGGTCTGCATCACCTTTGGTATCTCTGTGCATCCTGTGCACAGCCACCTGTTGAAGTTTTCTTCATTAGAGATGAAAAACCCTTTTAACAGATCCCTGTTTCACTTCTCTTGTCTCTCAATAATGTTTTCTCAAAGTCAAGTTTGATTGAAGAGAGTGAAAATACTGGTAATATTGATATACAGCATCTTAATTACTATTATTAGTCTGTTTGTTCCCTTACCACAGTATACTGATAGTGGAATTGATTTTTATTGTAACACAATTTTATATATATATATATATATATATATATATATATATATATATATATATATATATATATATATATATATATATATATGATATTTTTGTTTATTTTATATTAAGTATAATTTATTCACTTCATTCAGAGCTCATATACAGAAGTTCTGATTACTCTCTATATATGAGGAAAGCAACTATCAGCTAGTAGGATGCAGGGTAAATTTTCAAGGCTTGTTTCAGAGGAAAAAGTGTCTTTGATGCTGGGAGAATATGGTAATTTCTGTTATAAAGTGTCTGCATATGTATCTCTGTGGAATACAAAATTCCTGCACTTAGCGTACATTAATAATCATTAAAAGTTGTTTTGGGAAGAGATCTTAATATTCATTTTCAACTTTTATTAATTGCTTGTACAGGTTGGCGCAAATGTCTCTTTCCATTTTGAAATTTGAATAACTTTTAAATAAAACGGTGAATTACTTCTCCCTTTAAATATATTTGTTTTGGACCTTGAAAATGACTTTGAACTAATTATGGGATATTGCATCCTGCAAATGCCTTCCATTTTCATCTTTGCCTCACCAAACCTTTTCTAGACAATGTTCCATGACAGCTTGTTATTCATCTGGCTCCAATGCTCTAATATCTTGTTGAAGTAACTACGTGAACTTGTTGGCTCAATATATCCTATAAGTGCTCAGTGGAATTGAGATCTGGAGTTTGGTGAATTCTTTTTCATATTCCTGAAACCATTCTTGTTCAACTCTTGCTGTGTGGCAAGGTGCATTGTCCTGCTGAAAGATGCCACTGTAATCCTAGAAGACAGTTGTCATGAATGGGTTAGTGGTATTTGACAAAGTACCTTCCTTATAAAAGATAGGACCCAGCGTTTCCCTGGCTTGTTGTTTCCCCACAGTTCATCCTTGTGTCATTGCTTCATCAGGATAATGATGCACAACACTATTCTGCTCGTCTTACTAAGATGAAAGCAAGACTCAACAGACCCGGTGACTCCCCTCTGTTGATACAAGGTCCAGTTATATTGCTCACATGCCTATTGAAGAAGCATTTGGCGGTGGGCATTGATTAGAGTGGGTACTCTGACTGGCCTGCAACTATGCAGCCCCATATATAACAAGGATCAATGTTCTGTTATAGCTACATGCACCACAGTAACCCTTCTATTGGCTTGTACTTGTCAGGAAAGCTTCCGTTGATTTCTCACATCAATGTCTTGGTTGCCCAATGCCTTGGAGGCAGTTGGCTATGTTTTTATTTTTATTCCTTTCCTTTTTTGGACCAGTGCCGATAGGTACTCACCTCAACTAAACATGAGCACCCCACAAGCTCTGCCTTTGGAAATGTAGTGACATAGTCTTCTGGTCAGGCCAGCTTAGCTGCTTGTAGACATTGACTCTTACATGTGCAGCTGCTTTGAGACACTTGCTGTCATTTTTGCCAGATATCACTGGTCACAATGTTTTGCCTCATTATGTTAGCTTAATTATGACTATAGACTTAGACTAGTGTTTTTAGATATGCTATTAAAATATATGAAAATGTCACGCAAAAGGAGATTGTTTTTCAGTCCCCTGAATGACGCTGTAGGTGGCCGAATCATATTTGTTACATTGGTGCTAAAAGAATTCCTATTATTTGTTATCTATTGTCAGTTTATATTACTTGTTATCAATTTCATGAAGTTGATGAGTCATTTTTCTTTGAGGTTATAAAAATGATATATCATCTGTATTACTCTACGAAAAAAGAAAAGAAAATTAGTTGAAAGCAAAGGTTCCCCTGGGTGTCTTGGATTGTTGTTCTTTTTTTTTTTGTTTTGTTTTTTTTTCTCATACATTACTGCATTTTTCACTGGTCTCTTGATACAATATCTCCAAAAGTTCTTGCTGAATGTCAATGAAATTTTGTGGAAAGGTAAGGCATATTCCAAGGAAGAAGTGATCAAATTATGGGGATGATCGAGGGTTGTTTTTTTTTTGATTGAGAGATATTTTTGAATATCTTGTTTTTTAGCTTTATACATTTCTGTATTTAATCATGTTTGTCCACACAATATCTCTGTAAGTTCTCCATGAATTTTGATGAAAAATTATGGAAAGGTGAGCTGCAGAGTAATATTAGATATTAGGGTATATCCAGAAATTTTTCAATATAGTGAATACTGTTTTACAACCATTGAAGTATGTCTGTGATCAGGCCTTTATACCCAACCTTGAAAATTAAACCTTTCTGTGATCAGACTGTGGTAGACTTTTAGTATATCATTGATAATACAAAAAAAAAACTAAAACATTGAGAAACCTTCTGCTGTGATTTTCTTCTTGGGAGTAGGGTGTTTATTTTTTTCATTTTACAGTTTTTTGTTTTATTTTTTCATGAATCCAACTAATTTGGTGGTCATTTTGGATGTTATCATAAAAATCATACCTTTCCAGTGGTCAAACTGTGGTAGTATTTCGATATGTCATCAAGTACATGTGATATTACAAAAAACATTGAAAAAAACTCATCTAAAGTGAATAATGAATCAATTATGGGCACTATAAGTGTTTGATGGCTATCGAATATTATACACACTGAAAATTTTTCTTTTAAGGTACCGATATAAAGGATTCATAAAAACCTTACACTATGCTTTTAATAAAATGTTTTTATTGGGTTACAAATCAGCCCACACTAAAAGCTTTTGATTAAATTTGTTTTTGCTTGTGGAGCATAGGTCCACAATTTCTCTCCTGTGGCTACAGTAGCAAGTAGGTTTTATCGCCAGCTTCATGTTCAACCCACTTATTTTACCTGGGGCTTAGAATCCACCCACATACAATGATCACAGAATGTATTCTTGTCATATGAATATGTTCTGCAAATTTAGAATGTCTGAAAGAAGTGATCAACTCAGTGATTGTAGATATTTACTGGACTCATTTTAATCTGGCACAGTCATATATGTGTAGGTCACCTAGTAAAGATCAAACCTACTAGCACACCATACTTACTACGACTGTGTGCCATACCGGGCTGAGCCTTGTAAATGCTTAAAACCATTAAAATGATCTGATTTTTTAAATTTTTTTTTTTGTTAACCTCTGCAAATAAAGTTGGAAGAAATGTATTCACTCGTAACTGTCCACACCATATCTCCATATGTTCTCAATGAATTTCTGTGGAAGAGTGGACAATGGGCTATAGAAGAAGACATTAAATTTGGGAGCAATTTTACTGTTACTTCCCCTGCATCGTAACTATTTGTGAACTGATTTTCATTTGATTTTTAGTGACAATGGGGAAGTTGAAGAAAATACAGCAGCAATCCAAATGCCCTTTCATTGAAATGTTTTCTGGCCAATCGTGGAGCCTGTAAAGCTATCAATCTCTGTGCGGTATGCCTGATAATAATCTCTTTAGTACAACATCACCATTTATTACCATATTTGACAATATATAAGCCCTCACCTCCCCGCTTTTCTTTTCTCAAAATATGTCAGAAAAGCTAAACATAACATTCATGGCTTAATCCCACATTGGCTAAGACTTGAACTAAAAAATTGGATGAGGAATTTAGGAAATTGTTTTTTTTTTCTTGATATTCTCTGTTCAAATAAGGGGAGTCTTATATGCTATCAAGTACAACACATTGGAATTGATATGTCATAAAACTGTTATTCATAATTCAACAAAAACCTACTTTCCTTTTTCAGGTTAGCACCTCTAAATGACAATCTTTACACTCGCACACACACATTAGTTGCTTTTGACTAACTGAGCATTATTGTAAAATAGTTTACGTATACGTGTTTGTATGTGTATTGATTCTTTTACATTGTTTAGGCAGTATAGTTGGCAAGTATTTCTTGATCGCTCTTTGTAAAAAGCTTGTATTGAAAAGTAACCATTTTTCTTTGGAGATATTGACACATGCAGAGAAAGCAAATAATACCAGGATAAAAACGCAGAGTTCATTTATTCTTATTCCATTCAAATTTCTATTTTTATTTGCTTCCATCCATTAGTCACCCACAAGCAAATTGATTACAATTGGTTATCTTTGAGAACAATTTGATTTGGTCTAAAAAGATGTTTTTCCATAAAATCTATATTATGAAGATTGGATTTTTGTATGATTGTGGGTTTGTTACCCGTAACACAGCAAAAGCGGCATATTGTGGTGCAATTTTTGTTAATGTAATGCTTTTAAAATGCTATAACTCGGAGAATAGAGAATAAAGCATTTTCCTGTCCAATCGGGCTTCTGTTGTCTGAGTAATTTCATTGAGTATAGATTAATGAAAAAATATCTGCCTAAGGGGTATAACTCCTTGTCTATTGACTGCTAGTTACACTTCATTATAAGAAATCAGAAGAATAAACTTATAATTTTAATACAAGTTCTATAAATAAGGAGATTAACTTTTGATTATGCAACTACTTATGCACTACTGGTGTGGATAGAAAGATGTTGTTGATCAGAATTAAGAGGAAGCTAGAATAACAATGAGTTATTGTGACTGCTGCATTTCATTTGAAAGGAAATAGTTTTTGATGAATAATACTTAGTATCTATTACAGGAAAGAATTAGTCAACATTAAATTTATATTCATTATTGTTTATAACAATTTATGATTGTTTGAATATTTATGAATAGCATTTTTCTGTCAGTATTACTTATCACGCTCTAATATTTTTCAGGAGATTCGTATGTAATTTTACTGTAAAATCTGAAATCAAGACCTTTTGTTTTGTATATCCGGGAAGCCTTATATTAAACTAAAGAGCACTCAGAGCGCATATCTCTCCCAAATACAGTAACTAAAAACTTTATGAAAATGAAATGTTAAAAAACAATGGAAAGAATTTAGATGTACTTATATTTAATTACTTCCCTTGAAATTTAAATTTACCCTTTTATTGATTGTTGATTTTTGTTTTACCTGTCTAGTAATAAAAATATATCTCATTCGGGAAACAAATTCTTCTATCTGCCCCCAAATTCAATCACTTCTTTTGTAGCCCATAGTTCATCCTTTCACCAGATTGAAATTCATTGAGAACCTTTGGAGATATCATGTGAACGGAGTGAATACATATAAATTTTCCAAATTTTTAAGCAGAGGTGAATGATATTGTTGGGAAATTCCTTTCTTAAATGAGATGAAAAAAAGCAGACTGCATTTAAATTTTGACTGCCCTAAATTGGGAAATGAAGATTAAACATTCTATATTTGAATAAACTTTCTCTCATTGTCTCTCTTTTTGTCCTCGCCACTCTCTCTTTTTGTCCTCGCCACTCTCTCTTTTTGTCCTCGCCACTCTGTCTTTTTGTCCTCGCCACTCTGTCTTTTTGTCCTCGCCACTCTGTCTTTTTGTCCTCGCCACTCTGTCTTTTTGTCCTCGCCACTCTGTCTTTTTGTCCTCGCCACTCTGTCTTTTTGTCCTCGCCACTCTGTCTTTTTGTCCTCGCCACTCTGTCTTTTTGTCCTCGCCACTCTGTCTTTTTGTCCTCGCCACTCTGTCGTTTTGTCCTCGCCACTCTGTCGTTTTGTCCTCGCCACTCTGTCGTTTTGTCCTCGCCTCTCTCTCTCTCTCTCGTTTTGTCCTCACCTCTCTCTCTCTCTCTCTCGTTTTGTCCTCGCCTCTCTCTCTCTCTCTCTCTCGTTTTGTCCTCGCCTCTCTCTCTCTCTCTCTCTCGTTTTGTCCTCGCCTCTCTCTCTCTCTCTCTCTCGTTTTGTCCTCGCCTCTCTCTCTCTCTCTCTCTCGTTTTGTCCTCGCCTCTCTCTCTCTCTCTCTCGTTTTGTCCTCGCCTCTCTCTCTCTCTCTCTCGTTTTGTCCTCGCCTCTCTCTCTCTCTCGTTTTGTCCTCGCCTCTCTCTCTCTCTCTCTCTCGTTTTGTCCTCGCCTCTCTCTCTCTCTCTCTCTCGTTTTGTCCTCGCCTCTCTCTCTCTCTCGTTTTGTCCTCGCCTCTCTCTCTCTCTCGTTTTGTCCTCGCCTCTCTCTCTCTCTCGTTTTGTCCTCGCCTCTCTCTCTCTCTCGTTTTGTCCTCGCCTCTCTCTCTCTCTCGTTTTGTCCTCGCCTCTCTCTCTCTCTCTCTCGTTTTGTCCTCGCCTCTCTCTCTCTCTCTCTCGTTTTGTCCTCGCCTCTCTCTCTCTCTCTCTCGTTTTGTCCTCGCCTCTCTCTCTCTCTCTCTCTTTTTGTCCTCGCCTCTCTCTCTCTCTCTCTTTTTGTCCTTGCCTCTCTCTCTCTCTATGACCTCCTCTCCTCTCCTCTATCTCCTCGCCTCTCTCTCTTTTTGTCCTCATCTTCCCTTTTCCTGCCCCTCTTTCTCCATCAAAATGTATCTTCCCCTATATATGAATTGATATGAGAGAAAATCCCTGTTTACTTTTGACATCGACTTATTTTTTGCAAATTGTGCAGGTTTTCTTTTGCCAAGTTCTATTTCCATAAGATTCCTGGCTTCTTCTACTTGTGCACTGTTGTCTACTGCCAACACAATTGATCTGCTGATTGACCCAATGCAGCAGCATCAGCAGACATAATTACTTTCTTCCTTTTCATCTTTCAGTGCTGTCTATGTTTAGAAAATTAAGCATTATGACAATAATTAATGAAATTTCAATTGGATGGTGACCAGTCTTTGGAAGAGTCTCTTTTTATATTTAAAAGAAAAAACAAAAATAAACTTTCTATTATAATTCAGAAGAGAGATAACAGTATGACTGGCATACAGATCACAGAGTACACATATTCTCTTTAATGCTCTGATAAAATCTATGATTGTTCCAAATGATTTTTTCTATTCTTAGGATATTTGATCAGGGTTCAATACTCGGCTTCATAACAGGTGACAAAAGGATGAATAGTTGGTGTATCGAGTATGTGAAACATCTTTGTAAGTTGAATGTTGATATCCTGGACAAGTCTGTCATCTTTTGGCTGAAAACTGCAAACTTGACTTTAGTTGACAATTATAAACCACTGCTATTGTTTAAAAATCCAACCTTCATCAAGACATGAATAAATGATGCTAATATGTAAAGTAATATGAAAAGTGCCAGTTATCTAGACATGGGTATGAGAAAGGCGAGGTTTACTTGTCGGTTCATCAGTTATTTTCTGGACTAAAGTAGAGCATCATGTATCTATGAGAGTTGATGATCTTCAGTCAATTATTGAATCTAGTGGGCTTCGTAGTACCTGCCTGGTTTTAATTTTCCATGGCATGATTGAATTGTCTTGATCTTTTTGAAGTTGATAAAGTTTTATGCTATGAACAGTTTAGTGCTTTACTTTTCATTCAATTTTCTTCATTTTATATAAATGAATTTCAAGTCATTTAATAAAGGTTTAACAACCCTTTAGAAGCGTATTAATTCGTACCTAATAAAGACGGTTTCATTGTTTGTTTAAATTTAAAATATGTTACGTTTTGATCCTGATATCTGGGTCACTTGGTATTATTTCAGGATGTGACATCAGTTGGAAAGTCTATGAATAAAAAATTGATGACACTAGTATCTGCTAATGACACTTGAATTTCGTAGAGCCAGGGCATGAAATACTCAAGTGTGGTTTTAGCCAACACAAAATAGATTCAAAGCTCATTATTTACTTGAAGTTGACTATTTTTATGTATTTACTTTGCATAAGATTGGTTGAGTTAGAGGTCTGGGGAGTAAGTTTTGTCCAGTCATGAATGGGGCGTCAACAAAAAAGTCTGAGAACCTGGGTAATTAACCAGTGTTTCTTGAACTGATGAATAAAATTATTTCTGAGCTTAATGAAACTATAGAGGTAAGTGGAAGGTGAATGCAATATGAAGGGTCAAAAACTTAATTTACTCGATTATTTATATATATATATATATATATATATATATATATATATATATATATATATATATAGTGTTTTTTTTGTTTTTTTTCTCATTCCAAACGTATATAATACTATCCTGGCTGCTCAGGGTCAAACTCCATTCCAATTTCTATTCCATCTGAGGATGATGCAACTTTCGTATCTTATATAAAAATTCTGAAAATATATTCTTATGTAAAATGTATTCATTCATTTATTGGGATGAAATGAGCCTGTGCATATCTGAAGGATTTTTTGCTAATATCAAACACTTGTCAATTTAGCTCCGTCAGTAATCAGTTGTGAGTTCAAATGAGGGGAATGTAGGTTTTATATGTCAGTTTAACCCTCATCATTTTGGTGAGGGTGATGGTTGTTGTTGTTATCATGGAAGTAAAACAAAGTCAACTCCTGACTTTTTACAGGAGTTTGACACAAACGTTATTGCTAAATTAATATGAACTAGAAAGATCCTAATATTTTGTGCTAATCTTTTCGTCACCCCAAGTTTTTTTTAGCACTTACAGCAGACCCATTATAATGTGGAAGTCAGGGTCTATAACTTTTTACACGTTATAAGTGAGTCTGTGCTGAAATGAATTTTCCATTTTTACAAGAAGTGATCCAGGTTCCCCAACCAAAACTTCTTCAGGACCAACTAGAGTTGACTGTGTTAGAAACGGTTTTAGCGACAGATGAAAGGGAAAGGGTCTAATTCATTTGTATTTTTACAGTAGGCATAACCTGATTCAATGTGTTTTTGACTACTTTTAGTATTTTTTTTACCTATTTTCAAAAAAATTCAGCACTTTTTTTGCAGTCAAACTAGAGCAAAAAATATTTTTTGAGTTGGCAACACTTGCCTGATTCATCTTCCTAGTTTGAATTGTCTGTGCTACTGACAGATTTAACGTTGATGGTGCCAGTACATATTATTTCTTCAGGGGTCTTTCTATTTTTGTATTCAGCTATTATTTTGAGAGCCAAATTTAATGTTTTGAAAATTGGGGTCCATGCTCAAACTGTGTTATTAGCGATTCCACATTATATTGGGTCCAGAGTGTTATTTTAGGATGTTAAATGAACATGGATAAATAAACACTAAAGAAATGATTTTATTTATGCTTTTCAATGAATTGATTTATTTCTGTAGTTCAGTATGATAATTTACAATTTACAGGAACACAATTTTAAACTATTTATCATGATACAGCATTGTTTTCTTTGCGGGTTGCTTGTTATCATCAACTTAGAAAGAAAACCACAAAAGTTGGAATAATAATTGGTTTTCTCAAAGTTATAAACAATTCATTTAATTATTGTTTAGTTCTTAAATGCTTTATGTTCTTGTAAAAGTTGGAAAGAAGAAGTCAGAAGGTGAACTGCAATTAATCAAGTGTATTTTCTGAATACTTTTAATTGGATCATTTTGAACATCTTGTACAGTATAATAGTGTGAATTAACAACACTTAGTGTGAAATTAGTGAATTCCTTTGCTTATGGCTTGCAAAAGATTTATTTTACTCTCTTCTACTTTGACAATTTTTCCTTATGTTTTTTCAGAAGCATCAGAGGAATGAATTATGCATTAATAAAATAATGGAAAAAAAAGATTACTTCTTGCAAAAAGTAATTATTGACCATAAATAGAAAATATTTTAAATGTGCATAATAATTTTCTCAAATAATTGGAAAAAAAAAAAAAGGAGATTTCAGTTTCCAATTATAATGACACTGTATAACTTAAAAGCACTCAGAGCGCATAAATCAAATAAAAGCTGACTGAAAATCTGTTCAAATCTAGGTATGATGCAGGGGAGGTAACTGTAAGATTGGATTTTTTTTCTTTTTTTGTCTGTTTTGGACTATTGTCTTAACATAGAAAAATGTAACAATAGGCAAAGGATATAAAAATTGGAACTATTGTTAAAAATTCATTGTAATAAACAACCGTTTCTTTTGAAAAATTGATATGAAATTTATTGTCTTTTCGGTAAGACATGTTTGAGACTGATAGATTTTGATAACAATAACTGTTTGATTACATTATCTATGATTATAATGAACGGCTTCCCCTGTATATTCAAAATAAGTGTGCATGCATACATGCACATAAGATGCATATTTAAGATTGAAACAAGTGAAGAAGGCATTAATGCTTCTATTAAAAAGCTTTGTGATTAGTACTTATACACAGTCAGATTTTACCTAATTTTATTTATCTCATCGTTGTTGTAAGAGGTAAATTATGTAGAAAATGTCCCAATGTGAACTCCAAACTTGAAGTTGACACTAAAATGCCCTGAATACACAGGTTTGTATCAGATATTCTTTTGTGGTTTTAAGATAATAATATAATTAGGCCTGCTTGCTATGTTAAGATTGCAACTGCATGTGTCTTACTTTCTTCTTTTTTTAAAATCTCTAATAAAATGAATTGACGCTGGCATTGGTCATTTTTGCAACACAGTTACTAGAGATGAATCTACATGGCTGGGTTTGGAAGGCTTAAGAGACTTCTGTGTATCAAAACCAGTAATCTCTCTTTTCTGCTCAAGCAGAAACAGTGCTTTTGGCACAGAATAAGCACTTTAAAGAATTCTTTCAATGCAAGATCTTCTCTCTGTTGCTGGTAGGTGCTTAGAAAAGTCTTTTGAGAAATTGATTCTAGCTGAGAGATCAAACAAAGGTTGGGGAGGGCACTACCTTTGCTCTATGCAGCTTGATAATGCTAATTAGATGTTTTCTTGCAACTAATATTATGCTGATTACAAAGGTTACCTGGCATTGCCCTGGTTAAAATAGAGTCCAAATTAATTTAATAAAGATTTGTTGGGTAATACAATTTTTGTCTGAATTTCTGAGATGAATTATTATTACTAATACAGTGGTTTACATTTACTAATGGTTTTTATAGTCGCAATATTTTGCTGTTGTACGGTCTGTTGTGTCTGTTGTAGTTGGTGGCCTGAGAATTTCAAACTGAACCTTTTATTTGATCTGTAGGGATAGATTGTTCTCATTCTGTTGTCTATTCTAGGGATACGTTGTATCTGTTGATTCTTCTCAATGATGTGTGTCTGCCTCTTCCACTGAATCTGAGTACATGACTTTTTCACGCAACCTGACCCAGGGATTGATCTCACAACTACTAGGTATGCCTTTTCCCTCTAGGCCATTGGCTTGGAGGAAGGTTACCTACTATGACAGACACCTGATGAAGGCTTACAACAGCTGAAACCTTATGACTGTAACAACCAAGATAAAGACATTAGTCAGAGTAAATCAGTGTATATAATAACAATTTGATTTTATTAATGTGTTAAATATGGAACTGGGGAAATAAACAGAAGTGAGGTTTACTTATTTAGGTTCATTATCTGATAAAGAAAGACTGAAATTCTGTTCTGGTTAGTGATTAATTGAGGTCAAAGTATCATATTTTTTCTTTTATCTGAGGAGGGGAAGGTATGTTAACTTAAATCTTGACCTTTCAAAACTTTGATGTTCAAAAGATGTCAGAAATCAGTTCATTGTCTGGATTTTTTTCTTTGAAAATGATAATAGTGCAGTCCCTTGTATTTTATTGTGTGTGTGTGTGTGTGTGTAGATATAACTTTTGCCCCCCCCCAACTTGCACACTTTGCTGTGTAGCCATGAAACTTGTACACAATTGAAATCAAGCAACTGACCAATGTAACCTTATGAATGATGATCATTTAATCATTTATCTAGTGGATCTGAATAATAGAAGAAATAAATAAGAAATTGAGATAACTAAATTTAGACATCTACAGAATTTGCTGACATTGTGATGTTTAAGGGAAATAATTTTTCTATTAAGCATTACAATATTCAAGTACATTTTGTTGACTATAAGTGAAGATTTAATGGAAAATATTCTCTAAATCATTGGAAAAAATTATTCAATATCATATAACAAAAATAACTTTTAGTGTTATTATTCTAGAATTTAAAAAAAAAATTAAATCATGATGGTCTTTTGTAGACTTCTTTATATCCAACGATACTTTTTTTTTCCTTTAGTACTAGTGGGGATTTTTTTTTTTTTTTCCCTTTGATGTACGTGTTTGGGCCTGGCTTCTTACAAAGAGCTTGAAAACTTATTCAAAATGAATTTTGTCCTTGGTTAGATATGTACTGAAAATCAAAAAAAGAATACACTGAAAGTATTTATTTATTCATTAATTTTTTCCTTCTCGATAGAAGTTTTTTTTGTAAGTATGAAAGGCTCGAGAGGTCAATTTGTAAAAAAGAATATTCGTATGTTTTGATCCTTATGAAGTTTTTCAATTGTTTATCACTGTTATGCTTTCTTCAATTGTAGGCTTGATTTGATTTAATTTGGCTCTTGACCAATGAAAAAAGTGAGCGAATAGTTGAATCTGCAAATTTCAAGTTTGTGAAATTGGAGGGACCACTGTAGTTGAGTTTCATTTATAGAACAGTGTAGTCTGATAAAACTACTTGACACTTCATGATTATCAAAAAAATCCCACCTGCAACAGAAAATGTACGTGTAAGTTTCTTTACCAAGATTGATATTTGTATAGCTTTCATATAGTGTTTCCCCATTGGGTCCATACTGCTCCCCTAAAATAGCTTTAAGAGCCTTGAGAAGAGGGGGGGTGAGCAAAATTATTTTACATGGGAGATTTAAGAGACTTGAGGGGGATAGTGGGCAAGATTCCAGCGCAGGCTGCTCTGAAAGGCTGTTCGGCAATAAGAAAATACATATAATGATTTTATTTCAAAAGAATACATATATATATATATGGCAGGGCTCCATTGAATAAGATAGAGTAAATATACTTTTCAACATATATTCTTCTCCTGCTATTTCTTTGTATAAATCTCTCTCTGATAACATTTGACTGATCAACACTCATGAAAAAATTATGATATATCTGATGTTATTTTCTTTTCTTTATTGTATTTAATTTTTTTGTTAGGTATAATTTGAATTCAATTCAATTTTTCATGTCAAGAAAAAATGCAACGTAGACGGTAATTTTTTTCAAAATGAGCCTGTGAACTGTTTTCAGAAAACTCCTCAATTTCAACCAGCAGAAACAAAATGAAACAGTTCTCTACTTGACTCGTATAATAGTTAGTGTGCCAGAAAATCAAATCTTAATCTTTTATTTGTATTAAAATGTTTTTTGGACATTATAATATTATTTCATAGACAAAACATTTACACACAGCTATTTTATTGGAATTTATTTAATGGAAAATGTATATTGTAATTGTATATTGTATTTATATAAATATATGATGCTATCTAAAGTCAAGTTATTAACTTCGTGTTTTTCCTAATTGTTTTTTTTTTAGTCTGTGTTTGAGATTCATTCTTTTTTTTCCTTCCCCCACCTCACTTAAAGATATCATATGTTATTGCATAGGTCCATAAACAGCTTGTGTTTCTTCAAGTTCAAAGTAGTGCTATCACAGCAACAAATATTAATATTGAAAGGTCGTTTTTGGTGAAACCTGGTGACAGTTTTCTTTTTCTGCGAATTCAAAATTTTCGGGCAATACTAACCTTTTCTTTTCTAGTTTTTCATGACAGTAAAACTAGAACATTTTTGTCACATTATTACATAACATGTATGTATGTTAGTAGAATGCACCTGAAAACTTGAAAACTAATCATGTTGTTAAACCTTGTTAAGACTCCTGGGACATAGAGGTATATGAAGTTTCTATAACTGCTGCTTGTTTATCTCTTTTAGATGTCTAATTTTTTCCCTATTCTGATTGTCTATTTCAAGAAATCTTTTCGTTTGGAAATGTTACCTAAGTGAGTTTAATTCTAAAACGTGTGATATGAGTAAGTTGAGTTTTTACACATGTCAACAACTTTTTGTGATAACTTTTGTGAAACTCAACCAATTTTATCAAAGTTTTTTTCATCTTGTGGAGACCTTTTTAGTGAACTAGCTGAGATATCCAGTGTTGCCTGGAAATATCTTTTAAATATGACAACCTATGAAGCACATTATATTTTATCAAGATTTCATAGAATGCTGGTCAGACCTGCGCAGTCCCCTCTTTGAATCTTGAAGATTAACAAATTTGTGAATAATTTTTATTTCAAATCTAATATAATGCTATGCATGCTTGAACGTTGTAAGTGTACTACATCAAACTTTTCACACAATCAATTTGACCCTGCAAATGTTTTTCATCAAAAGAAAAGAATCTCCGATTTGTAAACATTTAACTAGAGTTTGTATTGGAAATGAGAAAGATTCAGAAAGTCAGGCACAAAAGATTTAAGTTAGAAATAAATTATTTCTAGTTCTTGAATCTTCATACCACAAGTGGTTGATATGTTCTTGTTGTAATCGAGAGATTGGTGATTTAAATCTACTCGGGAACATTTTCTTTTTTTTTTTTTCCTGGAACAATAGTACTTATAGTTGAGAACATTGTGTGTACATATCAATATCAAAATTGAAGAAAATGGAACGTTAAGAAAAATACGTACCTACATAGTGTTGATATAACTGTAGAAATGTGAAAAATCCTGAACAAGAATAATCTAATATTAGAATAGATAAAAAATGTTGATTCAGTGTCAAAATTGAACAATCTTATTTTACAAAGTTTAGTGAGATATAGGTCCATGTCACTGCATTAATATTTCATCTATTCTATGTTAAAATATTCTCATTCAGTATTAGTTTTTACAATTCCATTAACTCATTGTGTAGAATTTAGATTATTTTCAAGTATGGTTTCAAATTAGGGTAAGATATTGCTCAATCTGCAGATAAATCTAACAAGGCTGTAGTAAAAAGTTTTTAAAAAAATGGGAGAACCACAAATCTCATGGTGTCTATCACACCGCACCTTTTTGGAGGGAACTTCTACCAGCTCAACATCAGAAAATGAACTATTTTCTCTTGAATCTTGATATACCAACAACATTCTCTGACTGGAGTCAAATCTGAAATTGGCTCACTCCTCGTAATCGGCTGCTTGTATCACTCTAAGATGATTTAAGTGACCATATGTGAAGTGGCTGTTGCAGCAAAACATGAGGGGGAAGCTCAGATGTTCCAGTAGTGCCCCCCCACATAGTGTTTTCTACTGTGACTGTGTGGAGGTTTTTGAATTGATCTTGTGGTCGGCACCGTTGGACTGAACCCTACTAAAGTGCTCACAGTTCAGTTTTGGTTTGATAGGTTTAAGTTTGGAAATACAGATCCCAATGATAAACCTTGAGGGAGGCCAAAACCTATTTTTAATGATGAATTATTGACTGCAGAGGCCAATGGCCCAAGAACAGCTTTTGCAGATTTCAACAGCAACCATATCATGTCATGTCAAGGCAATAAGAAAGGTTAAAAAGTTAAAAGAAATGGGTCCCACATGAACTGAATGGAATAGTACTTGTCAGTTGCAAATCCCACTCCTCTCAGCTGACTGTGTCTGAGCTAAGAGAATTGGGATATGAAGTCCTGCAGCATCCGGCATTTCCTCTACAGATTATTTTTTCAGACATTTTCAACTTCATATCCATGATAAATTTTTCAATAACAGGGAAGCCATGATTTGTGAACACTAAACAGCTCGATTTTTATCGCGATGGAATATTATCATTCAAAAAAATGTTGTCTTGAATGGGTCATATTTGATTGAATGATTGCTTTTTGTTGTTTATATCACCCTCCTATGATATTTCTGGAACATTTTTCACAGATGGCAACTTTTTTTTTTTTTTTTTTTCTCCTTAAATTTTGAGACCTTCAAATTTTGATACGATGAGCAAAATGCTGCCATTGCTGCTATTGTATTTTTGAGTTACTGCTATCAAGTAGATGACAATGAATCCATTGGTTCCAGTCTGATAATTATATTTGGTCTAAGTAGTAGCTAATGAAAAAAACAAATTAGTAGTATTGTTTCTATTCTTTAATCTGCACTTTAAATGGTATTTGTTTTATAGTCAGATCCTGTATTTGACTTGAGGTAAGGAAAGAGCAAGAATGTTACTTTTTTATCAACAGGTGTTATTGATCTGTTGATGGACTACCAACAGTTGAACATTGTTGTTGCTTATTTTGATGGCACAGATCATCCTGTCCTTATTTATATGAATTCTAGCATTAGTGTAATGAAAATATAATTGATATTTTCCACTTGTAGTGTAACATTTCTGGTTGACTCCTCACTAGTCTGATCGGCTTCCTTTTGATGCTATATTTAGGCACTTACCTATCAGTTAGTTGGTAATTTCCTATTAGAACTAGTTAATCTGTGTTCTTGAGTAGATATATTTTACTCCTGACACCCGATTGGGTGAAAGAGTTTTTCTCCTCTCAACATAACTTGCTGAGAGGTCAGTGGCATGATGGTTAAAAGCACAGAAAATAGAATCAGCGAGCTGAGTTCAAATCCCATCAAAGGATGTTTGTGTTCATTTTGCACTAATGCCCTTGTGAAAGTCATGAATCCATCTCTCCCCCCCCATGCTATGTTTAAAATAATGACTGATGAGGCTCTCTAACCTTGAGAGGCAACTCTGAATTTGAAACCGAGAATGGAATCCACCTCTCCCTGACCCCCCCAGCTAATAGCAAGAAGAAAAAAAATGTGAGATGGGGCTTGCAATACCACTCCTTTAAAACACACTTGTTGAAGATGATTATTTTTCCTACAGAACTACCTGATGAACAGAAAATTGTAGTTAATATACCAACTTGGTTCATTTCCAGCAAAGCAATCCACTCAGACCATACAATTCACAACCATCGTGTTACTCAGGTGATTCTAAATTTATACACAGAGGTGCTCTCCAATTTGAAACATTGTGGTAATAACATAAATAGTGCGAAGGCTGACTTCAATTGTTCCAAAACTGTTGGAATAATAATGATTCCTCTCAAATTCATAGTCAATATCAATTAGGATTGAACATTTTGGTCTGGTTTCTTTAGGAAGAGTAAGACAAACGGTGGCAAATGAAATAGGAATTTCTTTTCTTTATTAGCAGCAGCACATGTGAAGAATTTCTGTTGGCTTCTGGAAAAAATAGTCTCTCTCTTAATATACAGTAGACCTGAAGAAGTCTGTAAAATGGATTGGCTGAAACATTGTGAGAACAACAAAAATTAACAAAGAATGAGTTCAATAGTTCAAAATATTCTTTGAATGTTTATGATTCTTTTCAAAATCATAGACAATATCAAAACTGTCAGTTGAGTGTCACTTGAATGAATGCACTAGAATACTGGTTTGGGAATCTTGAATACATACAATGAATGTATTTCTTTAATGACAACTTTGTTGATTTGTATCAGAGTAATGGAATCTGGCATTAGTACTTACAACATCCCAGTGAAATGAGTTCTGTATTCAAATTGTTACTTGCTTTAATTAGTCGAGTGTAGAATTGAGTTAAATATTAGTGCCATATAGTCTTAGCAATCAGGATTACTTTGAAACCGAGTGCGCCGGTGCAAATGTTGGCCAATGAGGTTACACTGAGGCTGCGTTTGCTAAGCGCATCGGGAGGCCTTTCGACTCGTCCTTAGGCTCTCCCATTATTACTTGGCCCAGCTTTCGCAGGTGACGTTGTCTTTTCAACGGTAACTGCGTCGGCTGGAGCCATTTTTGGGGGGGGGTAAGGTACTATTTCTTCCCACGTTAAGCCCGACCTTGTGTCACATATTGCTGTGGTGGGACAGTGATTAAATAGATACTTTGAATATTTTTTATTTGTTTTTGCTTGTGTGATAGTGCATATGAACATTTTTTTTTTTTTTTTTTTTTTTCTTGATCAGGGCATTACAGCGAAAATCCACTATGATAAGTAATGGTGCTAAAATCTTTTTGCAAATGATCTGAAATGTCTACCCGAGATATTCCTACTCACTGAAGGTCCCTCTAGCATGTCCAATTGGTTTTATTAGTCTACTCAAAAATTCGTAAGGGGCTCTATTACAGTACCAGGACTGCCAATTGTGGCTTTTAGAAATTTATCTCTGATTTTGTGAGGCAGCACTTTACATTTGTATAACAATCTTCTTGAAAGTATTGGTTATAAGCTATTGTATCTGGTTCCATAACCCAGTACAGGGTTTTCCGTCCTTTGTACTGGATCATTCGGGTACCCATTTCCACAGGTGTGTCTTGAGTGAGATATCCTGACAGAACAGATCTCTCTGCAGATTTCTTCAATCCTACTCTCTATGCTGAGTGCCCAGCAGAGTGTCATTGAGGACCATTTTTGAAGTCTTTGGTATGATCGGCTGTGGATTGAACCTACGACCAACCAAACTGGAGGAGATCACACTATCACAATGATTTGTATTGTCTGAAGAATTCTATATTTATTTAGAATACTCAAGGCTCCTGTAATTATCAGAAATAAACTGGAGAGCAGATCGATAGAAATTAAGCTGAAAAGCATCAAATAAATTTGGAGTAATCCAAAGAGTGAGTAATTTTGTTAATTAGGTTCTGATGCTTGTCTGGTCCAATGGGCTAGATTTTCTGTTCGTTTCTCTCAAGTGTTTCTTCTAATCTTGACTTTTTTAATTGTTTCACATGCTTCTTCAGGTAGATTTTGTGTGTCCCTACTTGCTGATGATATATTAGACCTTTATTTTTTTTTTTTTATTCCTCATTACTGAGTACTTGAAGAAACAAAAAGAAAAGAATGAAACAAGAACAACCAAACCTCTAGACAGAACATAACATTTGATTTATTTGTACCTTAGCACTAGCAGATAAAATGTGCAGACCACTTTATATAGATCAAAGGTAACTAATTTGCTGTACTGAGGTATTCAACCCAAGATTAATGAAAAAGCCTAAATAAATCTCAATTCTTTATATCTAAACTTTTCTGTTTCTTTGTTTCTCTGTCCATGGACTCTTTCACTTGAAGGTAACAATTTTGCTGATAAAAATATCTCCTACCCGCCATTTGAAACAACTTTTTTGCTAATTTCAGTTTCTTAAGGCTGTTAAGTATTTCTTTTTCTTCGGTTATTCAAAGTACTTTACAATTAACTTAGTATCTTAATTGCATGTAGTAAATGAAAATCATACTAATTTTCTTGAAATTGATTAGAATAGGGATGATGCTTTATTTCGCACAAGAGTCACAAATTCAGTAGCATAATTTTTTCCTTTTTATTTATAATACTATTAGCAAGACCTGCGAAAATTTTCGCGGATGTAGACAACAGATATTGTCTTCTTATTCTTTTATCTGTCCATGATTTTTTTTCTAAATTCCATACAAACAGGGAAGTTTCATGTGTCCACCGTCCCCTATAAACTTCACAACTCTCCTCTCTGCCTATCTTTCCTCCCCTCATATCAAACTAAAAGAATTTCTTTTCTGATCTCTCCTTTTCTACACTCCCATTTACCTGAATGACTGTACTTTGTTCCCACTTTCTCTCCTCACCCACTCAGACACTACACATTTTTTACTCCACCTCTCTTCCTACCCACTTATTGAAACTACCTAACTTTCCTTTCTATAATCTTATAAACTACTTTTCTATTTCTCTCCCTCTTATTAAACTGACTTTATCTTCTCCCCGCTTTCTTTTTCTATCCCCTCCTTAAACTATCTAACCCTTTCCCCTCTTTTTCCGCACCTTCAGAAAACTATCTAACTACTTTTTTCTCCCCTCTTTTTACCTTTTTTATCATACTACTTAACTCGAGTTTACTGTGAAACATATATATTCTAATAAAATGACTAATTTTATCATTCATTCAATAAAAAAAAAAAAAAATACATTTTCATGAGAAAATTCCTCTGTTAAACTGGATCTCCCAAATTTTTTCACGAATTTGTAATTTTGAATGAGGAAATGAACCTTCTCCTGAACCACATGAATATATCTCCTCTGATTCCCTTTGGGTGTATATTTCCCATTCATATTTTTTTCATTTATTGATTAATTTTATTAGATGAAATACTATAAATCATTATTTATAATTTTTTGCTATTATTTACCTCTATCTCAATTCTAAGACTGGTTTCCCTTTCGGCAGTGATGTGATAAAATCACAGCACAGATTGCATTAAAGAATAATTAATTTCTGGGTGAAAATTGAACTCACAACCCTTTATGGCAAAGAGTAGTAGCCTAGTTAATGTCCAACCTTTGTTACCACTGTGCTACAGATATCTGGCGAGCTCAAATGGCAGTGGGTTGGCCATGTTGCACGAATGGCAGACAACCGATGGATATTGCGACTCACGGCATGAACCCCCCGAAATCACATGCAGAATATTAGATGGAGAGACGAGCTAGACAAATTCAGCAAGTACTGGCTCTGCGACACCCATGATAGAGAAATGTGGTGAATCCTGGGGAAGGTCTATGTCCAACGACGGACGTTGAAAGACTGATGATGATGATTCCAAATCAAGTACTTAAACTTATCTCCTATCTAAATCTCTTCTCCATCATGATTCTTATTAATTTGCAGTTCTGTATCAATAATCTAATTTATCTATTCATTCTATCAGATAAAGTGAATCATTAACTATTTTTTTCTATTTACCTCGTGGATCAGAATGAAGTTCTAGGTGAGAATCAAGCTCCTGGAACTATACATGAAGGTGGCTCAGTTGATGCGCAACTGATCTTGCCACTGAGCTACAGGAATCATTTTCATATTAACTGGTAGTTCAGTATCGGTAATCTAATTGATCTATTTATCTTATTAGATGAAGTATTATCTCGTATCAATAATTTTCTGCTACTATTTACATTCATCCCAATTTTTGTTGCTTTCTATTGTGACTTAACTCAGGCCAATTTCCCTATGGCAGTCTGTGCATAAATTAAATGCATTGATCGGTATTAATTTCTGGTTGAGAATCAAACTTAACGATTGAATAAATTTATTTACAGCAAGCCTTGAAAGCACCCTTTGGAAACTGACTGAGAGGGAATGGGTATAAATATATTCCGTGAATATTGAAACCAGTTTGCCAATGACATTTCCATTGTGTTAGAAGTATTGGAAAAATTATAAAACATGTTGACTTATCTAAATAGGGAAAGTAAAAAATTAGGTTTAAAGATGAACAGAACAAAGACAAAGTAATGTTCAATAATATTCCTTAACAAGACCATAAAAATAGATGGTGAAGCTCCATTGACAAATTAATTTACCCAAGACAGGTAATAGAGAAGGAACAATCATCTGGAAATCATTTGATATGAATAGACATATTAAAGAGCACCTTGCCAATGTGCATAGAATATACAATGAATGCATAATACCTGTGATGACATCTGATGTTGAATACCTGGTGTCCTATATCAATAATTAAAGCTGTCTTTTGGGTGGTATTTTTAATAAAATATTAATATTTAATTTATTTCTAAAAAAAAGTAAAAAAAAGTGATTCATTTCCATAAAAAAGTATAGTTTGTTTTTGTTCTATGTAAATTTTCTCTTCATGAATTCAAGTTGTTCATGAAGTTATCAAATTATCATTATGGTTTCAGATTTAAATGAATGACCATGGTCCAGTAATGACCACTCAAACTCGATAAATATTTATTTTTGAAATTTAAAATGAATAAATAAATGATAGGTGCATAAGTCAAGTTGTGATCGGTTATTGATAATTTTAAAAAAAGAATTTTCCAATAAAGTTCATGCTTTTTTTTTTTTTTTTTTCCTTCCAAAATTGAATCTATTGATATGCAAAAGCAGTCTGAAAATAACCATGAAAAATATTTCATTGAATCATATTAATGAATTATTGTCATTTTTTTTCTACATAAATGATGAAATCAAAAGATTCAGACAGACGTTTTACTTCCTTTCTCCTTTCTTTGCTTCCCCTCTCCCTCTATTTCCATCAGTATAAATATTTGTTCTTCTTTTCAGCAAACGTACCACTTTATTTAATTTTTTCTATTGGTAATATCTCTGCCTTGCTGGTCAACTCCATTTTCAAACTGAATTGACCAGCAAGGCCGAAATATTTATTACCAATAAAAATAAAAAAAAAATTAGATAAAGTATTTTGCCGAAAAGGAAAAGAAATATTTGTATTTGTTACTGCCAACGATACAGCCAGCATTCCTCCTTTCTCCTCCTCTCTTTCCATATTTCTTTCATATAATTCATTTCCCTGTCTTCCTCTACTCATCTTGTATTGAAATTCATATTCTGTCTTTTTTTCTCTACAAGACTTACAATACACTAAGAGTTGTGTGGAAGTAGTGGTTACGTCTAATAATATATAGACTAGTTATTCCCCATGGAAAATTCATGGATATATTTGAATTTCTATGAGATTATTGTCTTAGAAAAGCAAACTAAACATACATATTTTGGGAAAGAAACATATACTTATACGTAATATGTGATGCGTTTGGTAGAAGTACCTACTTCTGCTTCTGTGGAGTTTGGTTACTTCACATTCTCTTGTGAATCTCAAGACTTGATAGTTCATTACTTCAAAGCTGTTAATGATGTGAATAAATGTTTACATCTCATTAATTTCATCCGAGATTTTATCAAAATGTAACTGAATTCAGTAAAGTGGAGGAGTCCACTGTTGCAGATTGTGAGTAGGAGATATTTTCATCAGCATCATTGTTACCTTCAAGTGGAAAAGTCCATTGCTACAGATAGAGAAACAAACAGTCGCACTGTTCATTATTTAGATAGATTTCTTCATAAAACTAATGAAGATAAACTCAATCATCTCACACTTGTGCAAACTTCTTGATGGTTGAAAGGAATATAGGTGCTGTCTTAGTGTCCAGATATCTTTCCTTTTGAAGGAAATTGAAATCTTGTTCTTGTCTTTTAATATTTCTTGGTTTTTCTTGCCTGTCTTTGCAATCTTAACCACTTGTTTTCTCATTGATTCAAAACAGAGCTTCTATTGAACATTTTTTTCCTATCATCACTGCTGTTAATGTGCGTGATGTCATCAACTGGAGTAGCTTCAGTATGTGCCACTAGGTGGCAGTACTGGTGGCAGCCATATTGGAATATGTATAAAATGGAGATGGCCATGTTGGATACTACTAGTTTGATCAGAGCAGTCGGTGAGATTGCATTGGACTTTTCTCTGGCATCAGATTGCGTACTTTGTAGAAATGATGAACGCAAATATGTCAATATTATTACTAAGGAAATGCAATGATAGGGCCGTGAAATGGTCTTATGGTGCTGATGATAGATTATTGAACCTATGAGAAATGAAACAAACTATGAGGAAAAAAAATGATGATAAAGATGCTGTAGAAGTGATGGTGATGCTGAAGCAATCACTGATGATGCCGAGGTAGTTGTTGAAAGTGCTAAGTCTTTGGCAGCCGATAACAAAAATAAATCCAAAGGAGATGACTTATAGGTTACAAAACGAAAGCAAATACTGAAGATTCAGAACTTCAAAATAAGAACTTGATTGAGAAGATAGAGCAATTAACTGAGCATTTGAGTTGGCATATTGGAATGAAGATAAGGAAATCACACATGAGAAAAATAGATGCTCAGAATTAGAAAGAACTTGTGGAACTTCAGAGAGAAAATTCTTCACAGATAAACAAATATTCATCGTTTAGTGAAAACTCCCTAGCTTGGAAAAAGGCATGTGAAAGTCATCCAACTTCTGGAGGGAAAACCAAAAATTAGTGAAATTGAGAATGTTTTCATTGACTACATAAATGATTGTAAAAGGTTGTGCATTTCTAATTGTCCAGACTACTGAATAAATTAGAAACCTGTATGCATACTTTGAAAGGTAAATATTCCAGAGCTGTGGAGAATTAGAACAGAAATCATCTAAGATGGGACAATGTTCTTCTGGAAAGGAAGAATCAGCTTCAGCAGGAGTTGGAGAATATAAATGATTCAGTTTTTTAGTGGAACACACAGATTCTAAAAGCAATAAAATGTGTAAGTCAGTAGTTCACCAAATCAAAAAGAAGCCAAGTTGCAATAGAAAACTAACCCCCCTTATTTTTCTTTTCTTTTTTTATATCAAATTCGCATTCTTAGAGTGTAAGGAAGAATTAAATGAAGTTAGAGAATCCATAAGTTTAAAAGAGATAAAATGGATTGGAAAAACAATGTAAATCTTTTCGTTAACTGGAAAATGATTCAACGACTGGAGAAACCTGGTTTGTTGTAAGTGTAGACAGAAAAATAACTTTGATAGAGCACCACATCTTTCTAAAAATGAAAAAGAATGTCTATTTAAGGGAATGGAGAGGGACAGGGAAATATGGCGAAGTTTTGTAGACCTAGTTAATTTTGTGATTTAAAATGTTACTGCAGCAGATATGGCCATATGACCTCTGAATGCCAGTCTGGCAGACCCCTCCGGTCATTGTTACAAATGCTGCCATATGGGTCACTTGGCATGCAATTGCTACACTTGACTGATTTGTTGCTATCAATGCAATAAGATTGACCACTACTGTTATTCTTTGAAGAATCGCTGCTACTCGAATACTTGCTATTAATAATAGAGCTCGTTACAACTGCGGAAACCTTGGTCGTATCCGGCAAGATTGCCTTTCCAAATATACTGGTACTTGTTACCAGTATAGAAAACCCAACCACATTGCTAAGTGTGTTTGGAATCATGGAAGTTCAGATATACCGAAATTTTTATTCTTAGTAATAATCTGTAACATCTGTTGAATTTTTGTTGCAAAGTGATGCATTTGCTGCTACAATTTTGCCAAAATATAATATTTATACTAAAGATTGAAACTTCTCGGAGTGTCAGGTGTGATGAGGCCTGGACAGCTTTTCATTTTGAGTCTTAGAAATCTAATGTATCACTCATACACAAAATTGTCTGAGGAATATCTTGTAGAAAAAATGTGCTGACTTTTGCACAGCAATTCTTTTTTCATTATTGAAATCTTCAGAATTGTTTGAAATCTCCATTCAGAAGTTTGTGTGTGTATATATATATATATATATATATATATATATATATATATATATATATTAAATCAGAAATGGTCTTCATTTTTTTTTTTTTTTTTTTTTTGTTATATTATGAAATTGAACTATAAAACTAATCCGCAAAGGATAAGTCTGATAATGATTGTAAGTGATTGGATTCTCTTTACTTGCCACCTTTTTTTTAGCATCTGCTTACAGGCTCAGAGAAACCATATAACTTTATAGGTGTGTTCTTGTTGGGGATGTATGTGGTTTCCATTTTCATTCGATTATAGACTTGTCAATAAATGTGCATCAGCCTCAGCCGTTAGCCTCTGCTTCATCTGCTCTTCATAACAAAAGTGAATTTGCTCCGAGTTCACTGGTGACAGCGTCACATCTGGTCAGTAAATCGAGTAGCCATGGCAAAATGGTAACTAACTGCAATCAAGTTAGGGGCTGCTTCATGTCCTCTCGTATCTGTTCATTAGTTTCATCTTGCTGTTTTCCGCCCACAGTCGTTAGTTCCAGATTACTATTCCCCACCCCACATTTTTTTTTTTTCATTTTCCGCCTTCTTATCTGAATCTGCCGAAGAAAATAATAGACTAATGACCAGTAGAGAAAAGAATTTCTGATAAAAACCTGTTTTGTCTTATCTTTTCTTCATACCTCGTTTTATAATTTCTTCAGAGCTACGAGTAAAAATTTGCGCTTTTGGCAAGTTAGCTGGTTTATGAAAGGAAATAGAAAGACAATTTAGTTTGCCTCATCTAAACGTAATGAATATGAAAGAATTCTGTCAGTATTTTTGAATAATGATAAAATCTGGGTTTGAATTTTGACAAAATGGGCTGATACATAGTGAGTGAATTATGCCTGAATGTTCATTTAAAATCTTACGATAATCAGGATGGAAAAAAATGTGCTACCAGAATTTCACAACATTGTGATAAGTAATTTACAGACCAGAATTTATGACGTCATCATTTGCAGTGTTTTGTTTTTTTTTTTTTCATTCATCACATATTTGGGTGCATTTTTTGGCAAAAAAGGAAATAATAATCCAACTTTTTTTCTTTTTTCAAATTTTTTTTTCTTTTTTTGTTGTGGTGGTATCAAGTGTTCTCAATAACATTGTGAAGTATACTGCAGTCAGACCACTGGAAAGGTATAATTTTCAAGATGGCCTCCAAATCATGAAATACTCTGATTTGGTGTGACCTTTTTTTTTTTTTTTTTTTTTTTTTTTTGTGGGGGTAGGGGGAATTTTTCTTGATAACCAACTAATTTGACTATCAACATAAATCTTGAAAATTATGCCTTTTCTGTGATCAGACCATGGTAGACTTTTGATATGTTTCCAAGCACAGGTGAAAACTTAACTGGTGTGAATGATTCTGGTGATCTCAAAACTATCACCAAATGAATGGGATATACCAACTTAGTTGGAAATGTCACCTTTAATGTTTTTCTATACTTTGATTTCCAAATTAAATGCAATTGAACATTAGACCTGGTTGACTGGCAGCCATTTTGAATTTGACCTCTCAAGGTCCTCAGAGGTCAAATCTGACTTCCCTCCACATCTGAAAATTGATGTTATGGTATGTACAATCCAAAATTTCATGATGTTATTCAAAAAATGCACAATTGGTCATAATTTGAGAGCTTATATGCTGTACTTCTAACTGGGGATCAAAATTGATGCCGTAGAAAATGTGTTTGAGAGGAAGAGATCTACTTTGGGACGTTTCTGGGACAAAAGGAATTTGAAAAAAAAAATTGTTGCTTCAACAAATTGGAAAATGAACCAATGCAGAGGGATATTGATTTACTTTAACTATCAATGTCCCTCTGTCATGGTTCTTCTACCACTGCTTTCACGGAGTCGTCAGATACAGACGAAGAGGAAAGTGAAAAAGTATATTTTTACATACATATATATGTTGTCATCTACCACTGTATATCTACAGTTACATATACACCTTCCTCTCTATCTGCATATGTATGTAAATTTTCAATATTTCTCTTACCTCTTCTTCTGAATATAACAACCCGTGAAAACAATGGTAAAGCAGTGTGGCCATTTTACTGACTACTTCGGCCTTTTTAAAAAGCATTTTGGCCATCAACTTCTTAGTTATGCCTTATTAATTTTCCTCTTTGTTCTGTTTCTAAGTTAAAAACAAACTGTAATGAAACAAAATGACAAAAAGTGCTACCCAATTATCATTTGTAGTAGTAGTAGTAGTAGTAGTAGTAACTTTGTACCTGCTTGGAAATTCATGTGAGATCAAAGATTGCATGAAGGGGTCAGTGGTCTTAAAGGTTTTGGGGACTGTTGCTTGAGGACCTTAAAAAAATATAGGAACAAGAGGGGCAAGTTAACTTTGTCTTAGAAGTATTTTTAGTAAATCCTTATTTTTGGATTGAAGTGCAGTATTGCAATGTTTTATAACCAATTTTGGTCTTCAACTATCTAGGTTCTCCAGAATTTAGGTTCTCTTATTTATTTTTAAAGTTCTTCTAATTCTTTGTTTTTTACAGTCTACTTGGGTTGCAACTAACTATTCTTTTTCATTATCGAATAATCTGTTGAGTATTTCTGAATGGATGAGTAGTTTAGAAAATGTTTTTTTTTTTTGTTTTTTTTGTGTTCTATAAAACATCAAAAAATCGTGAAAATGGTCGATCACTGTTTTCAAAGCCTGTGATGATGTCTTCAAGTGTTTTGTTTTGTCCACAACCCAAGGATATTCTGTTTACTTGAATAGAGGACTTGGTGATTGATTTGATAGTTAACAAATCAATTAATTGCTGCAACTCTACTGTTTACAGATACCTCTTCAGTTCTGTTTAAAACCAATTTATTTGAATGGAGCAAAATCAATAAAATCGGTAGCACTTCATGGGGACTGTGGGGCCACAGAGAAACCCTGAAAAAGCTGTAATAAAATAATCTAATGATTTGCAGGGAAACAGATTTGGACCAAACACTCACCACTGTTATCATTACTCCTTTCCTCATTTTGACAATGTTTTTATTGTGCCACTAACAACTAAAGATGATGGTAACAAAGTAAAGAGACAACTTCCTGAGAGAATCATGATCAACATCAGATGGAGCGATCATAAAACAGAGCAGTATTTTAGAGAAAAAATAAGAGTCAAGGATATCATAGAATTCATTAGAAAATTCAAATGGCTGGTCATGTTACATGAATGTCAGACAACTGCTGGACATTACGACTCACAATGTGGATTCCTAGAGATTGGATGCAAAACTGTGGTCAGCGAAATATAAGATGGTGTAACAAACTAGACAAGTTTAGAAAGTGTTAGCTTCACGATGCCCATAATAGAGAGGTTCGGCGAATCCTGGGGAAGGTCTATGTCCAACGACGGATGCTAGTAGGCGCTTGATGAATGACATTTCTTCTGGAAGGGTCCAAATTTTTTTTTTGAAGCGGTTAGGGGAGAAAGTCAGTCTGGAGCCCTGCTAATAAATCTTATAGAATTATTTAGGCATGAGATGTGAAATGATTTGTTCATGCTGCCAGCACTTGCTAGAAGATTGTCGGTGGGGGATAAGCTTGGAACAATTAGAGGTATTATTTTCTCTCCTTATTTTTAAGACAATATCTATAGACTTTCATTTGAAAAAAATGTTTTGTGATGCCTTTGTATTTAATATTGAAAATATTTCTGTAACTGCTTGCTCATTCAAATGAGGCTACAACTGCTCGCATCCAAAATACCAATGAAGAGGTTTGTTCATGATTACTCACTTGAGGACTGTAAATTTCTGATTTTAAAACCAGAATGATTGTAGCCTTAACAAAGTTCTGTCATTCTCACAGCTGAAGGGACTTTCAGTTAACTGTTCTAATATGCCCAAAGGCAGCAGAGATAGATTCTGCGTGATTTTCAAGCTACTCTCTACCACCTCCCGATTAACAGCCATTTTAATTAATACTTCATTAGAAGTACCCCAATAACCCATTGTACTTATTTGGATCCACCCCCCAACCAAAACAAAAACAAAAACAAGAGTGATGGTTGTTGCTTGAGTTTCTTTCTCTTTATCATCAGCCTTTTAATGTCAGTTATTAGAGATAGGCATTTCCCAAGATTAGCCAGACCTTCCCATCATGAACGTTGCAGTACTAATATCTCTTGAACTTATCTAAACTTTCATGTCATTTTATTTTTTGCCTGCCACATTTTTGCATATAATCTCTGGGGATCCATGTTGTGAGACGTGATGTCTGGTAGTTGTCTGACATTCTTGCAACATGGCTTGCCTATTGCCATTTGTGTTTTCTCATGGTCTTTATGATATCTCTTTCTGTTTGTTTTCTAATTTAGCATGCTGTCTTGCAATCTCTCCATGTTGAGCAGGGTTCTCTTTTGTGCATGTTGTATATTTCTCAGCTTGAGAGTCAATCTCTTGGTTAAGTTTCATATTTCAGCTCTGTATGTGACTATCAGGGGGAATGGTTTAGCTCAGTGTTTGAAGAATGAAGAGTGAGCCAAAGAGTTTGAGATTCACAAGTGGAGAATTAACCAAACTAGATTAAAATCAATAAATGGCAATTATTTTATTGCATAAATTTATTTATCTTTTCATTTTTTTTTTCATCATCATCATCAGGTTTTTAATGTCTGTCGTTGGGCATAGACCTTCCCCAGGATTCGCCACAATTCCCTATCATGGACATCGCAGAGCCAGTATTTCCTGAATCTATCCAGTTCATCTCTCCATCTTGTGTTCTGTCGGCTTTGGTTTCTTATGTGATCTCTGGGGATCCACGTTGTTAGACGTGATGTCCATCGGTTGTCTTTCATTCTTTCAACATGGCCTGCCCATTTCCATTTGAGTTTTTTGATAGTTTCTATGATGTCACGAACACCTGTTTTCTTCCTTATATACTGTACTGTCTTGTGATCTCTTCATGTAAGGTTGAGCATGATTCTCTCATGCGCATGTTGCTTACTTCTCAGTTTGCAGGCCTGTCTCTTGGTTAGGTTCCATGTTTCAGCTCCATAAATGACTATTGAGAGAATGCATTGGTTGTATACTCTTCTTTTTAGGATTATTGGGATCATCTGGTTCTTGAAAGTTGAGCTTGCTCTGCCGAAGGCTTGCCATCCCAAAGTGATTCTTTGCTTGATTTACTCCTCTTTTGAGGGTCTCATGGAGATTTGTTGTCCTAGGTAGATGTAGTGGTCTACCTTGCCGAGTTTTGCAGTTTCTATCTTGATAGTTATGTTCTTATTCTCAACATGATCATTGCACATGATTTTCGTTTTACTGAAGTTCATGTGTAGGCTGACTTTTTTGCTCTCTTTGTTTAGATTGTCAAGCATTAGTTGGAGATTGTGTAGGTTCTTTGCAAAAAGGACGATGTCATCTGCAAATCTAAGGTTGCTCTAGTATTTGTTGTCTATTTTGATTCCTCTATTTTCCAAGTCCATGTTCCGGAAGATCATCTCAAGGCAGGCTGTAAATAGTTTGGGTGAACTGGTATCACCTTGTCTTACTCCTTTTTGGAGCTGAAACGGTTCAGAGTCCTTATGTAGCCTAATGAACGAGTTGCTAATATCAACTAAAAAATGTTTGGTTTATGCTAAATCATGAATTTTCTTTTCATCGATACTTCTTATAGCAATTTTAGTATCAGGGGGCCAGATTTAGGGCTGCTAGATATATTAGCCCCCTAACATGTAAATAACCAGAATTGATCTAAGGAGATTAATCCTGGTAAGCAGTGTGTTCGTTGTTTAAGCACAAAAACAAGGTTAGTACACAGTTGAATCATTAACAAAACGAAGAAATAAGAACAAAGAAAGAACTAAACAACAGTGCCAGGTTTAATTCATGAGTGAATTAAAATAAACAAGGACCGGAGTTTCTGCCAACACAGATATGTGGAGGAATCTACCAGGATAAAGGATGTAGAGATAGGAAGGATGAAGGGAAAGGAATGTCACTTAGTAAATGTGAGATAGTCTATAGGATGTCCGTCAGTATGGTCATCCTAATTGTAGCCACTAAGAAGTTATCTTAGGAAGTCCAACCTAACTACGATGAGAATGCTTAACTTGGATAGAATGTGTTCTTGAGATGAATACGTGATGATGCGTGTGTATAAAAACTATACTAACTATCCTAACTAAGAGAGAGAGAGGAGAAGAGACGAGTTTACCTTGAGGCCGTCAGAACACAGAGAGAGATTTACCGCCATAGTTTAAGTACCGTAAAGATAAGAATCGGCTATCTGATTGGCAGTTCTGTATGACGTCAGAAAGGGGAACAAGGAATTCACCATTTCTACAGATATATAGGGGTTAGAAGTAGATTCTTTCCGAAGGGCAGATAACTCCGTATATGAATAATTTTTTTTAGCTGGAGAGGTGGGCACTACACAATGTTTTTCATTGAACTGTATTAGTTTGTGTTGTTCTGCTACTTGCACTGAGTTATTATTCAGTTTTTATTTTATCTTAAATATATATGAAAAGCAAAATGTATTTGTGCAGTTCAAATTTGGATGATTGCTAACGGTTGTCCTAATAAAGAGATTGGACCAGTGTCATAAAAGATGTTGATCTTTTGTTTCTGGCTGTAAGCCATCTTTGGAAGCAATTATGGAAGGCCAGAATTGATTAAAACATCTACGTCATGATACGTCTAAATTCATAAGGATCAAATGAAATATTTGAGACTGGATTACACCATTTGTTATATTTATTTACATATGTTCATTTTATAAAAAATATCAAATCATTGAATTGAATTAATTTAAGTATTAGGGATGGCATTAAATAGAATAATGGTGATGGGAACAACTTTAGATGTATTTATCAATATTTATTTATGATTAAATCAATAAATTGAAATGAAAAATCTTCTGTTTTTTTCCCTATCAATAAGGTGAAATTCTTTAATTTCTTTCTTTTTTTCAAGTTCTATAGGAATTGGAAATTATTGTTTAGCATAGACAACTGATAAAGAAGAAAAACTTCAGAGTTCATAAATTGACTGAGATGGAAAAAATAAACAACAATAATTCTTGAGTATGATAAAAGTAAAGACTAGGTATACAAGAAATATAAATGTAAATAACTGAATGAGAAATAATGTTAAACTTTTATGGTCATAGATGAATGAATACATCCAATGTTGTTCCCGTCACTAATTCTTAATTCAATTGAATAATTTAATTTTTTTGTAAAATGTTGTGGACAAAGACATCATGGTCAAAATCAAAAACACAGAGCTGAGAAAGTAGACCACTCCACCTACCTTGGACAATGACTCACCATGAAATCCTCTAAAGAAGGAATCGAATGAAGAATCATTTTAGGTTGGCAAGCTTTCAGTAGAGCAAGCTCGACTTTCAAGAACCAGAAAATCCCACTAATGCTAAAAGAAGTGTATGCTACCAATGCATCCTCTCAATAGTCACCTATGGAGCTTAAACAATATTCCATTTAATCCTTGTAAATTTTGGTGTATCAGGACGTTGAGGTTTTAGTCAATTCCGGCCTTCCATAGTTGCTTTCAAAGATGGCTGACACTGCTGGAGACAATCTATGGAAGATCGCCAAGAACTGATCTTATATAAAAGCTGTTGTCTCTTTTTTGTTTGCTTGTTGGGCACTGTTGTGCTAAAGCAAACAAATTTCTGAAATTAAGGTAACTCTGCTGTGATTTGAACATCCAACTTGGAGTTTGGCAAGCGATTAGCATACTTGTTAGCCCAATTTTACACTGCTTGAATATTGAGTGAATTGAGATTCATCATCATCAGTCTTTTAATGTCCGTCGTTGGACATAGACCTTCCCTAGGATTCACCACAATTCTCTATCATAGGCATCGTGGAGCCAGTATTTCTTGAATCTGTCCAGTTCATCTCTCCATCTTGTGTTCTGTCGGCCTCGGTTTCTTATGTGATCTCTGGGGATTGATGTTGTGAGACGTGATGTCCATCGGTTGTCTTTCATTCTTTCAACGTGGCCTGCCCATTGCCATTTGAGTTTTTTGATAGTTTCTATGACGTCACGGACACCTGTTTTCTTCCTTATATACTGTACTGTCTTGTGATCTCTTCATGTAAGGTTGAGCATGATTCTCTCATGCGCACATTGCATACTTCTCAGTTTGCAGGTCTGTCTCTTGGTTAGGTTCCATGTACTCGACCATGGACCATCTTCATTCAGTAATAAAGTTACATGTTAGCAAACAGCATATGAAAGTTGAATGGCTGCTGGTAATTGCAGCTTTACTCCTTCACATGACAGCGCATTCATTTATAAATAGTTTGTACTGCACAAAGCCAAATGGAGGAAAATGGGGATCCAAAGAGTGTAGTGCACCAATTCATAATTTACCCATTCATAATATAGATAATCTTGTCATTTTTTATGGGTACTATGCTAGTTTTTAATGTTTATATAATTGAATGTCAGATATTTCATCCGACTTCCATTCCTTTTCTCCTTATCACCAACCAGTCTGGTGACGCAGCTGTTGCTATATCTCCAGTTTGCTTATGAACATGGTCAACTGCAACCAAAGTCAAGTATTCCACTTTGAGCAAATTGTTCCTGAAAGTGGATTAGATTCATGTTAACTTCCTGTAATGGCCTGCCTCAATTCCTCTTGTCTGTCAAAATACTAATGGCTCCTCTTCATTCTTCCAATGAGGAAGCAAATGGTTTAGTTAAGCCTTTATAGGTTGCCGTAAAGAATTTTGCTGTCTTTCTCTCTTTTTTTTTGTTTCCTCATTAAAAGCTACCATCCATAATTTTAAAGGATAGAAGTCTGAAAAGATGGGGTAAAAAAAAAAAAAAAGAATGTATTTTCCTTTGCTCACTGAAAAAGACTGAAAATGCTGACTTTTTTTGTTAGTCTTGACTATTTAAACAAAAAACCCAATCTCTAACCCTGGGGGGCAAGATTGATGGGGGAATAATGAAGTAAACTTAAGCATATCAATTCTGGTAGGGACTAATGAATAAAAAAAATCAAATGCTATGCCATATGTTGCTATTTTTTTCTTATTTCAAACTTTTGACAACATTAGCCTCTTCGTTGGCAAAACTGCAAAGATCTGACAACTTTACTTAATCTTGAACCCAACTAAAAAGATATAAGAGACTCTCCGCTTTGATCTTCCAAGATGAAATATCCGTTAAGAATTGACCTCAAAGTAGTGCCACAAATTAAATTTCTAGTCGTCAAGAAAAAGAAAATGCAATTTAATCCTTTTTAAAAACATTTTTCTTCAATTTCCATTATTGACGTTAGCTTTTGGTAGAGAGTAATGAAAAAATTTTTGATTTCACTTTTGAGAAGTCGACCGCTCAACTGATTATAAGAGTAAAAAATCGACCCTAATGGTATAAGGACCTGTATCTAAGTTTCATCATTTAATCCTTTAATCCTTTCAAGGAAAATGTTTTAAATATCACATCTATTCTTTGAGTGGTCAATGTATTAAATATGTTGAAAATATACTATGAAGAATTCACATACCTTGGTATAAATTTTGTACAAGTTGTGAAACTTGACCATTCTGCTACCAACTAGATATTCTAATACGTATTTAATTTAACATTTCTTTTTACTAAAATTGATAAAAAGTGACAGAGCAGCGAAAGAATTTACTTTTACTCCAACTGTAAAGTAGTGTATTTCCAACCTTCAAGAGCTCAAGCCTCAAGAATCCTCCCCAATTTTGTTTTTGGGGGTAGGGGGAGGAATATCATCTTTGATGCCAGGGAAATAGAATAATTATGTGGTACTGTTCTACTAAAAGTGATGGAAATATTTTTTTGATTATTTTTTTTCTTCTTTCCTCAATTTCAGGTTATACGAAATGTGGGATGAGATGAATAAGACACGATCAGTCCGGTCATTTTGCTTCTTACCCTCTCTTAAGCGAAAGTACTTAAAAATAGGTTGATCTAAAACAGAAATAATTGTCTCTGATTTTTTTTTTTGTTAGTTTAGGCAAATCTATTCATTCTTAATCTATGAACCTTTGATGTTGGATGAGGTCAGATTCCTATCACTAACCCAAATTTTGAAGTAGCAGTCCTTAAGCATTCATCGGGGCAAAACTGCAACATGTTCTGATCAAGTTTTTTTCGTAGTAACCCTAGCAACACCGAGTTGTTCTACCTTTAGCTCTTGCTTGGAAAATGTCGGAACCGACACAATCGATGTGTAACAACAGGAAAGAAAAAAACTGCAATCAGTATAAGGGAGAAACTGTTTTTACTATCGAAAGTATCCGTTCAAATCAATGATGGATCGATTCTTCCTGACATATGAATCCTAAGATAAAACTAAAAACAGATTGATGTTGGTCTGCAAATCGTTCGAGAGCACTGTCTCAGTAGAAGTAAATTAACTGTTAGCACTTGACATTCCTTTTTTAAGGGTGCCAAGATTTTGTGCACTTATTAACTTTGAAAGCTTGTAACTTGTGTCTGTTGGTTTCTGTATGACTGAAATTGACAAGACAACACAACCTTTAAATTCAAACACGTTATCGTTCAGTGATGGAGGCCACTTGCATGCAGTGTCAGGACTAACTTTTTGCTCGGCAAACAAAATCATCCACTGAGTGCTAAGGATTAGACCCCCCCCCCCAAAAAAAAACCAACCACATATTATTGATCTTCATGCATGGCTATCTTATCTTTATTGGTTTGTTCATACATTTCAGATAGGTTTACCATCAGTGGGAGTAGAGTCTGTTTGAGGCAGATGATGATTAACAATAACTTTTTAAATGATGGTAGTGGTGAGGACAACGAAGAGATAGTGTATATTGGGTGGATGAAAATCCCCCTTGCCGTCGGAATTTCAGACTTTTTTTTTTACTGTTCACATATACCTTCATATCGCAATTTCTTGTCAATGATTAGTACACTTTACACACCCACACCTGTGCATGTATATGTACATACTCACATACACACGCTCAGACCACACTCTCTCTTCAAATTCAATGTAGATTCAATTCCTAAAAATAAAACTTTACAAATGGATTTTTAAAAAATGACAAATTAGTATCTACGTTTATTGAATAAGAAAATTTGATGTGTCTACTACTTGTATAGTATACACACTGAATATTTGTCTGATTATTCACAGTGCACAGAACCAGTTACACAAGTTCAATTTGTGTTTAATTACAAATATTCTCAAGTTTGGGATACTTTCCAGTGAAAATCGAACACACAATTTCCTTTTGTTGTATGGAAAGAATTGAATTGCACGAAACTCTTTTAAGTGAAATTTGCTGACAAAATCTAATTGCTCTGGCATATGGTCAAGTAAATTACACCCTCATAATAGACAGAGATATTGATTAATTCCTTTGATAGATCCGATAAATTTTATTGTTCCTTTCAGATAAAGATTTAGCATAAACTAGTTGCAAGTGATGTGCTCTTTCTTCTCTTCAAAGAAAACTTTGAAGATTTCTAAAATGTATTCTTTGGTCTAATGTTTTTTGCTAAATTAACTTTTCTTTTATTTTTTTCTTCTCTTTTTAAAAGCAGGAAACATTAGATTTAGAGGTTAATTTTATGACCTGATAATATTTTTTTTTTCTTTTAAGATGTTTGTTACCAACTTTTCTATTGCCATCATGGTACACAAATTGAAATTATGCTTTTTTTAACATTATTATACTCTGATTTACTTGGTTTAGCATCCTCATCTTGGTTGTCATAATTACATTTTGGTTGTTGTACTCTCTGACCTCTTACAGATGTCTGCAGCAGTCTATAACCTTCCAGGGATTTTATGGATAAAAGCATTGGTTAGGCACATTTAGTAACATGCTTGGCAGTTGCGAGTTCAATCTCTGGATCAGGTTGTGCAAGAAAGTCATATACTTTGATTCAGTGGAAGAGGCAGACAAGTGACATCACGAGGACAAATTAACTCTGAAGAAGTGATATGTGATATCTTCTATCATGGACAACAGAATGAGAACAATCTGACAGTGATCAAAATATAGATAAGCTTTTTTCTTTTTTTTTTTTTTCTTTTTTAAGCTGTACTTTTGGTATGTCTCTGGATATGACTGATCCTCTCCTCAAGTGTAGGAGAGATGAATGAATTTGTTCAGCTTGTGATTAACTGCTTTGAGTGACAGCAAAGAGCCTTCACCTTCTGTGAAATACCAAGGTAGGAAATGGCTCTAAGCAAGATACTGATGACAACTTATTCTTTTGCTTAAGGAAGTTGTGCCAAAAATACAAACCATTAACCTTTAGCACCCCCGCATTCTTTTTTGAAGAGCACCAAGAGTTTGTGCACTCGGTAACTTCGAAAGCCCGTGACTTGTGTGTCTGTTCATGTATGACTGAAATTGGCATGACAACACAACCAAGAATTTCAAACGCATTATTTTGTTGATCAGTCCCCTGCAGTGTCGGGACAAGCATTTTGCTTGTTGAGTGCTAAAGGTTAATTCTATCTATCTTCTAAAGGTGCATACAAAAATATGAAAATAAGTGAGAAATGATCACTGTAGCATGTAATCAAACATTATTTTTTATAAACAAGATCAATGTTTCATTTATGGAAATTATAATTTGATAAGTTCCGTATGCTACCCTGCTGACAGTTGTTGCAAAATGGTTTCATTCAACTCGCTGAGCCACAGTATCTTTCATTCATTCATTGACTTTACAACTTTGAATTGTAGGCTGTTAGTATGATGAAACTACAGCCATCTTTTTTTTCTTTTTTTCTTACTGGCTTCTCTAATGCTTGCAGAGCGCTCACACATAAAAATAAAAATTCCAGTCTGTGTGTATATATATATATATATATATGCACATTTCATCTTTTATTTGATTTGTTGCAAAACGTGGGGCAAAATATGATGTATATAAAATGTACATCAATTTGTTCGTCTGTAACTGAATTTGTGACTGCAAAAACTTGGATTTTTTTTCTCTCAAAGTGTCAAACGCTCTCTAAAACACTTTTTAGTTGGTCTATCCTTGATGTTAAATATCAATTTTCTCGGATGTATCATATTCGATTGATATGATTTTTCTCAAACTGGATGTTTTTCTAAAAATATTTATTCATTTATTTATTTAATTATTTTTTAGATAGAATCTTGGCAATCAGGTTGAATTATATCTCTAAAGATGTATCTGCAATGTGCTTGACGGTTTTCTAACACTGTACTATGATTAGTGCCCAACTTTTCTATCTTTAAAAAAAAGAGAAATTTTTATTCATTGAAGCATTATCAACCGTTATTATGTTATATATACTAACATTTCTTTGTTTTGATAAGACTTTTTGTCAAATATCACTCAAAACTAGGATCTGATGGTTCCTTTACCATAACAGGAAAAAAAATGAGAATAACAAAAGCGGTCCTTACCAAATTTAGAGGAGTAAAAATCAACATTCCCCTACCATTAGTTGAAGTCACAACTGACTGATTGGTAGTCATGTCTCTTACTGACTGAGCTAAATTGACAAGTCTGATGGCATAAATTTTGGTTCATATATAAATATACAAGGGCTTATTTAATTCTTATGAATTAACACATCTATCGAATTTGGATCCCCTACTGAGATTTGAAATCACAACAAAGTGATTAGTAGCCAGGCTCTTTTACCAACTGAGTCAAACTGACAATTCTTACATATCTACAAACTTGTTTCTTACTGATATGCAAGGGCTTATTTCATTTAATAAATAAATACATTCATGGTAAAAAAAATGCATTTTGGCCTTTTGTTCTCTATGTGAACAATAAAACACTGCAGTAATCATCTTAAGTAAGGGTGGAGTTTAACCTTATAGTAGCCAGGCTTGTCATTACATGAATTCAGAGCTGTCAGACTCCTTGACTGGTTTACCAACCAAGGTTGCAGAGCTCTGTCCGCCTTGCTATTTTTTTGCTCATTGTTGGGTGGGGAGACGGATTCATGACTTCCCCAAGGGTATAAGTATGAAGTGAATGCAGATTGTATCGGTTGGAGTTAGAATTCAGCTTTTTTGTGCTGTTGACTATATACACCTCTGAGGCTATAATTATGAATATGATAGGCAGTGTGTGTGTGTGTGTGGGGGGTTAATTGATGATATTTTTGATGAAATCCCTAAAGCATACGTGTAAAATTTTCATGAAAAATGATGTAATTTTCAAGTTGATCGAGGTTAAAAATGAATTTGTTGCTCGAAGAAGAAGTGGCCCAAAATATAATGCTATCCTTACTCAAGTGGCATGAGGCAAAACACTGTCCCCAAATCTGTTTTTTTTTTTGCTTTCATTCTTGAAATATTTTTTTTATAGTTTCTCTAATCTGACTTTGGGGACCTGTGACTTATTGGCTTTTATCATATTGTCATTACTTGGCTCTTTTCCAGCGGCTGCTACAGTTACTGCATGGACGTGACTGCAAAGACACAAATTGGCAGTGTGCAGAAATAGCCTGTGTCCATTATTATTAGATTCCTTCTATTTAGAAAAGGCACTAGAATTTCTCATTGCCTGGTCAATGTTATCTTGATTGACAAGAAAATGCTTTTGCAATTTTTATTTTTATATATATATAGAATGGATAGAAAAATTGAAGATGGAAATATCTGTATAAATCTTTTTCTATTTCTGATATTTAGTGCTCCTATATTTTGGTCAGATTTGTGATTTCTATTTCTCTATCATTTTGTCAAATAACTTGTGTTATGTGAACAGTTTACAATTGGTAATAAAAATCAATGAAAAAGCTTTCTCTACTCCCCACCAAATTTTAAAATGAATTAATAAAAAAAAATAGATATTTGTGAATGGTTTTGCTTTTAGTCTGGTCTGATGGAAGATGTAAATCTCTTTGTGTGTGTGTGTGTATATATATATATATATATATATATATATATATATTTTTTATTTTTTTATTTTTTTTTCAAATACCCCCTCACCAATAAGCCAGTGCAAGTCACCTACAAATAATTTCCACCATGTGTGTGTCAAGTGCCTTCACACTAGTTTGGAATCTAAGTTGTTGGACACCTAGACTGGTTGCCAACCATAGCTAGAAAGCATAGTCTGCCGTACTAATACACCCACAGCAGGGTGGTGGTGGATTTGTACCTTTCCCAAGGGCATTAATGTGAAGTAAACACTGTTTGTGCTAGAGTTTGAACACTGCTTGCTGATTTCATTCTCGGTGCTTTTCACCATGCGGCCATTCCATACCCCATTCCTTATCTTCACATTAGCATAAAAAAGATTTACAAAATTCAAACCATAGATGAGTCTGTTTAACCTTTGTTACCCCCCTTCCCCGGTGTAGCAGGTAATAAAATGGCCTTTGTAGTGTCAGGTTGTTGAGGGAATTGGGGGTGTGGGGAGAAGTTGTTTTTTTTTAATGTAAACCATGAAGTCTGAAGGTTATCAGTTCAAGTACCCAATGCTTCGTGTTACAAAATGTACATGTGCTCATTTAACAAGAAAAAAAAGAAAGTTCATTTCGGGAAGAAACTCCATTTAGCTGTTAATAGACAACTATTCTAATTCTGTATTGTCTATAATTTTGAAAAAAAGAGTTATTAACCTACCAACTTTTGTTTGAATAATCTACTCTCTTCCCGTCTTTGTTATAATTCCGGTTTATGTTACTTTTTGAAAAACTAATTGAAAAATTTCATATCAGATTGTTTTCAACAAAGGATTTATAACAGTGAATGTAATCTGTCCCAATTTTTATATCTTTTGTTTAATTTGCTGGTTATTGTTAGCTAAACAAATTTGAAAGTCAGACCATAGACACGCTGGTTCTGATCTCCTAGATTGCCCTCCCAGGATTCTTTCAAATGAGACCAATCTGTCAAAAATACAGGTAACATTAGTTCTCTCCCTTGCACTTTCAAACTTATGTAGGAAGGGAAAGACGCAAGGTTGTAGAAGTGTTTTGGTATGTCAACCAGTCAGTGACAGGCATCAGTACTACAGATGCTCGCACATCCAAAAAACATGTCTCAAAGTGATCACAATAAGTGCCATCCTCTGTACATAGTGCCTGTAAAGTGAGTATGTGCTAAAGATTTATTTTTTGTATTTTGTGTCAATTTGACCTCTCGAGGAAAATCCCGGAATTATTAAGTATGAGGATGGGTCAATTAGCCTGACACAGTCATTAGCTGAATCTTTATAAAAGTCTCAACAAAATCTGATCTTAACTATTACAAATGGTTATTGTATACATGGATCATCCCAGAAACTGTTGTTAGATTCTTGAGCTGTTCTCGTGTTACTCGTGTCCAGATGAAAGCAATTGCTTGCCTACCAGAAAAAGGAATTGCTTTACTGCATTGATTGTTAAATTTCTTATTTTCAAATCCACAAGGAGCATATTTGTGATACAAATTATTGGATATTGTGGTCTCTCTCAATTGTATTGATTTAACTTGAACCAACTGTTATGCAATAGCTATGCAGTAGATATAATTTTAGTTGTCTCTCTTCAGCTCTATTGAGGCTTTGTTTTATGGCTTCAAAGCATGACTTCATTCTGTGAATTGAATGGATTTGTTTTGTTTCCTCCCATTAATTGCCTGATCTGAGAGCTTTGATAGCTGTACAGTGACACTGGCTGGGCAATCTGAGATAGCTTTGAATCCTACAACATGGTCTTTGAGTTTTTTTATGAATAAGAAAGCTGACTCTGTTCGGTTTTTCTCTTCTAAACGTTTGTTCTTTAGTTTGTTTAGTTCTGGGTCTCCTCACTTTGCTTATACCGATGAGGTCCCATTTGATGTTTTTGATTTCATTTTCAAGATCGGTTAGGTGCATGTCTGTAGAGTGTTCTGATGTGGTAGGTACCAATGCATAGTGTTGTTTGGGTAGTAGCCCTTGGTGCATATCACCCCAACCCAAAGCTGGTGATGCAGCTGGTCCTTTTTGAACTGCTGACCCAGCAGGAATATCTTGTACATTTTTGATTGTGTGAACCATGGTGAGTGTTAGGTTTCAAAATCTAGCAGAAATTGGGTCTAAGAGTGAAAAAAAAATTCCCGATATTTTCACCCCCCAAAGTGAAAAAGACAAGCCCCCCCCTATAATCTAAATAACCTTCAATCCCTCTAGTTTGTGTTTTTTCAAAATGATGTATCAATCAAGTATGGTTATATTGTAAATTTTACAGCAATACTTTGGTGCGTGTTTTGATGTATGGTTGATCAAAACAGCAGTATTCATGGTATTCCTGTACAACCAATAAAGTGATAAGTGGTATGTTAAAAATATATTCTAGCTGCTCCTTCAATAAAGACCGTAATCTTATGTTGCATTTTGATTTCAAGAATTGGTTTGAAAAAAAAATAGATCTTTTCATTATGACATTAAAAAGGGTAAGAGATTTGTGATGAATTATCATATAAATTGACCCCACCCTGAATCTAACTCCTTGAAAACATTTTTTGGGGGAGATGGAGGGAAAGGGTTAGTTATAAAGAACTGATTTGCTAAAAACATTACCTGGGGTCACATCTGTACCCAAAGACAATTTCATGGGTTTATGTTGAGTAGTTTTAGTGGTAGGTAAGTACAGACACGGTTAGACAGACGGACAGACTGACTTAGGTGAATTATAATTAGATTAGACTAAATACCTGCCCTAACAGGTAGAGTAAACTGATCTCCAAAAACTTCATTTATGAAATAGGAAAATCCATCGATGGAAATCAGATAGCATTTAATTTAGAGAATTACTGATGGAAACCCAGAAGTAAATACATCAATTTAAATCATATTTTTTATTGATAATTTTTTCTACCAATTACTGTCATCTTGATTGTTGTTGCTTTTTATCATAACTAAACCGGGTACCGTTCGGTTGTGAGTAAATAAATCAACTGCATGGATCAGAATAAAGAATAAGTTCCAGATGGCGATGGTCCTTTTGTTAGTATCCGGCATTGGGAATAAATCAGACGCATTCAGGTTGTTACTAGAAAAAATGAGGTGGCAACCACAAGAAATTGATTTTTTTAAACTCAATTTTAGTATTTGTCAGGGTTTGAGCACAACATTTGTTGAAATTTGAGAAAAACCTTTTCTTCAATCCACCCTGCAAGTACACCTGAAGACGGATTGATTCTTCTAATTTTGACCTATCTCTAATTCCTCTGCTTCTGTTTGAAGGCATAACTATTTTTTTTTATAAGCATCAATCATTTCACTTTTTGTTGGGTTTTGACCTTTGGGATTTGGGTTAAAATTCTTTTGTATGTTATGTAGTTTTCTAAGCAGCCACAAAAAAGATTACTAATGATGTGGAATGCCCTAGAACTGAACTTTCCATACTTTTTGGATTGACAATACTTTTTAAAAATGAAATTTTTTGAAAACACCGTTGAGGATGGCTACTGAACCACATGGCTATCAATCCAATTTCACGCTATTTTCCTGTATTAGTCAGTATTTTGGTTGTAGCATTTACTGTGTGTTTGTATATGGGCTACTGGGGAAAATTTGAGATTCTTATAAGGGTTTATATTGTCTTTTGCCATATTTATAGGAAATTCTTTTGCATCAACTAATGTCCCTATTGACCTCCTCTCTTTTATTTAATCTCTCTATCAAGATATTGGGCTCAGTATTGTGTGGATCTTTCTGAAAACTTGAAATCAGTATTCATAGTAGAATGTTTTATTCATCTCAAAAGAATGTGAAACAAGCTTAGGAGATTCTTAATATCTTTTGAAAGGTGGTTATCTCCTGATAACCCGATTACTGATTACACAGCGCAATGTCTAGGTCAGGGCTTCTCTAATTCTTTTCATTAGCAACTCCTTTTGATGAGACAGTTTTCTTTTTTTTCATGACCCCTCACACATTGTTGTAAAACCAATAGGTGCTAAGATAGTATATTCGTCTTTTTAGTTGTAATTGAATAGTAACTAAATATAAAAGTAAATTAAAACGACCCCCCCTTGTCAAAAATTGCAGTGTACTTATCTATATAATAAGCTTTACAGTGTTTGATGAAAAAAAAAAATTATTCTGAAAAAAAAATTAATAAAATATATCAGAATAAATTTTTCAAAATTAGTGAATAGTATCCACCTATTTTATGATACACCTTAGACGAATATATATATATATATATATATATATATATATATATATATATATATATATATATATATATATATATATATATATATATATATATATATATATATATATATATATGTGTGTGTGTGTGTGTATATAAATCCTAATTACATAATTATTCTTTCAAAAAAGATTTTCCAATATTCCCTCCACCTCTAATAATCTTTACTCAACATCTGATCTGAGGAGTGGTCCTAACCTCTACTTTGAGAAGCCCAGGTCTAGGTTATGTCAGCTTTTGAATTGATAAATTTATTTTTATTCTTCAATTTGAACGTGAAGATAGGACTTTTTCTTTGTTTCTCTTAATCCACTTTGTGATGATAGTTGCTTAGTTCATGAAATGATTACTTATCATTCGACCTAGTTAATTGTTTTTAATCCTACCTGAATTACTAATGTAGTTTTCTAAAGGAATGTTCTCAAATGGGTTTGGTTTACTCACCCATCAAATATTTGAGTCCCATACCTTACATTGTGGGCATGTTGGGGAAGATTACATTCTCCTTGTCAGAGGGTACTCATTCCCCTTTCCCACAGGTTGGAATGTGATACTAGGCTGAGTTTGAAGTGGGGATCCTGATGCATATCTGTGGGTGGTTTCAAAAATTCTTTACTTCAGGTGGCTTATCCCTTTTTGGGATGCCTCAGGCATCAGGTGATGAACCTAACCCTCCTACTGTGGGTGCATTGAGGAGGTGCAATCCTGAGGGATGGCACCCTGAAACAAAGCATTCAGTTTTTTTTTCTTTTTTTTTGTTTTTTTTTCCAAACCAAATTTTTTGAAAGATTGATGTAATCCATATGTGTTTCTAAACTAATAAATCTCACTAATCGCTCCAAGATTGTGAATTGTTACCAGAAGGATATTTTGCTGTGAGAAATTTATTCCCCAAAATGTGTAAACATTATAAATGTTTAAATGATCTAAAAAAGCTACTCATAAAAACATTACGAGCTGTGGTACAAGTTCAGTTGAAAAAAACCTCTCCTTTTGAGCCAGTAGTATATTTGATTTTTTTTTTCTTTCCTTTTTATTGCTCAGACATGTTCATTTGGTGGGTTATCAAGAACAGCTGGAGCTATGGCCACCATATCTTCAAGGGGTTACTAATGGGTTTCTTTAACAGCTTTTTGATTTTAAGAGTTAATTTTTGAAAAATACCCCTCATATGTTTTTAGTGAGGGATTCAATTTATTACGTCAATTTATGCTAAATTGGTCACTTATTTTGTGTCCAGCTGCATTCATACATTTTGACTTGTATAATGGCCTATATCATATATATGCACAGGGTCGAAATATGCTTTTATGATGTCTGGGGCTTATTTTTTTAGGTAGCTGGAGCTCAAAATATTTTCTAATGCAACTCTGAAAATTGGCAGTTTTAAAAAGTTTAAAATGGGGTCCCTTCTGGACTGCCCAAATGTGTGTTATGGCCAATTTTTCTAACAAGTTATAGTGTTACACATGAACTCTGCAGATCTGTTAATAAAATGCAATTCTGATTTAGTGTTTGACCAAAATTCCGAGAAAAGTATTGCCATGTCAATTTTTTTTTTTTTTTTTTTTTGAGAATTGTTACTCGGTTAGTCATATTACTCAGACCAGAGCTCTTCTTTTTTTCTTTTTACAAACATTGTATTTTTCTACTGCGATTCGTTTCTTTCATGTGACCTGAGTATTCACATGATTGTAATCAATATAAATGACCTACTGAGGAAAACACAGAAAACTGTGACTTTGTAGATTTAGTGCAACATTTGCCAAACTTGCGTAGGTGCATATGTTTTTGAATAGTTTACTAACTTTATATCGGTTTATGCAGCATAACATTTTTGTTCTTTTTGGGGACAACTGAATTAGTAATTATGGAATTCTTGAGGTGTGAGTGTGTGGGTATGTGTAAGTCAAAAATGTACAAATCACTTCCCACACCATTTTATCTCTTCTAAATAAAACCATTTGATTTTCCAGTTATTGCATTTTTCAAGTGTTATATAAATGTTTTGTTTTGAGCTTCTAGTACATGAAAATTGAGAGTGCTATTCTATTAGAGCTAATATGTTCATATTAGATTGTATATATTTCATATGTGTTCAGGAATGTATTTCTTTAAAAACCTTATGAATAATCTAAATAACTACATCATGTTCAATCTTGGGGAATTTATTGAAATGTCTGTAGTGGTCCAAGTTACCACAACTAGTGTTACTTTGACCACTGGTGTTTTTAAAAGGAATACAGCAAAGAAAAGATGCTTTTAATTATTGAAGTTCCATTCTAGGAAAGAGATGATTATTTAAGTTCTTTAGACTACTAAATATTCACATTCCTCATCACAGAGGGGAAATTATGTTATAAATTTAAAAAAAAAATGGTCCAAGTAAGCCCATTACCTAATATACAAACTGCTTTCATTTTTCAACTGTTTCACTTGGCTATTTCTTTCAGTCAGGTATCTAAATATATAAAGTTGTGGTATATGTACTTTTATAACGCAGGGACTATGCATCCCAGAACAAAACTAAAGGCATATTCAGAATTAACACGTCTCAATTTACCCTAATGCGCACATTTATTGGTCGAATTTTACAAAAAATATTTTTTTTTTTTTTACCTGTTTCTATTTTGTTGGTGAACAAAAAAATAATTCATTTGGAAGATTATATTATCGGGAATTTGCTTTCATTTGTAAAAAGTACATAATTTCTGGTGATGTTTTTTTTTTTTTAAATCCTTTTTTTTTCTTTTTTTCACCGTATAATATCATACAATTTTCCAATTTTACTTTTATAATCACCAGCTAAGTGATGGGTCTGGACTACTTTAGATACAAATACATTTTGTTTGTTTTCCATGACATAATAAAGATTTTTTTTTCTTCAAGATGTAAAAATCAACATTCTTGTGTCTGAAAATATCTGTTTCTGCAATGTTGAAGTCCTTCAAATCCCAGAATGCAGTGCTTGTTTTTTGTTTTTTTTTAGCTGTGGGAAAGAAACAAGACTTGAAGAAATTAGAATTGAAATTTTTCCCTTTAATTCTTGTATTGATCATTAGAAAATCATTCACTAAATCTTGACTTTTTTTTTGCTGATAAGGTTTTGAAATTACTGTTATCTCAAACAAAAAGATATCTGTATCAGAAGTGAAAAAGCTGTTAATATTGTATTTTGAATTTTTACTGTTCACAGTATCAATCCATTATATCTAATATTGTTTGAACTACAAATTTAATTTTAGAATGGCCCAAAAATAGATGGTATCCTCTAGTAATTATGCAAATCGGACCATTTTTCTCTCTTATATGACTTGGGGCAAAATAAAATTAGCATTTTGCTCTTTATTATGAAGCCTTTGTATATTTTGTTTACACAAGGTTTAAATGATGAGCACAAATAGTCAAACCAGAATGTCTGCTCTATTCTAACAAATTATTTATATCATAATTGTGTGCATTGTTCACTGTGGCCGATGTTGGGTCATCCATAATTCAATCCACTGCTGGGTTATACCAATGAGTTTAAAAAAAATGGTAGGCAATGCCTCTCAACTAAGCACTCAGCACAAGGACTAGGTTTGAGGATTGTCCCCACGAGGTCAAGGCATTATGGCTTAATCATGCTGGATACACCAGTTCTGGTGAGATCAAAGTTCTATGTCAAGTCTGGTCAGTACGTAGGTAGGTGACTGTTGGGGAATTCCGGGTGCCAGAAGCAGAATGAAGTTAGTCTGGAGTGGCTCTTACTAACAGTTGTCAGTGTATACCTAACCCGTGACACCCTTAGTGAGGGTATCAGCTGAGAACAATGATACATATTTCTGTACCATTTACTTCTTTTGTTGAAGATTCTATATCTTTACAAGAATAGATTAACCAACTTGTGAAAACTTTGTTCTGCTTATCGCACCGGGTATTCCCCAATTGCCTTTTGTTGGGTATTACAATATCCAAATTTTCAAAAAAACAAGGGTGGATATCATCTAACGTACCAATTTAGCATAAACTTACATTGAAAATTGCCACCCACCAATATCTTATTTTGGGGAGGAATAAAAAAACGAACAGAAAACATTTTCCCTACTCATTAAGGGAGTGTATGTGCAAAAATCATCTATGAACGGTCAGGACTGGGCAAAGTCTAGATACAATAAAATGTCAGAATGCATGAATAACTTAAACACTATGTCTGTGGGTAGTGGTGATTAATATGTAGATGTTTCAGGAAATCATGGTAGTCTCCTTTCATAACATGCTATATTAAAATTTTATGGACTGTAAAGTGCAAATTTAAATATCTGAAAACTAAATTATCAGGGTTTGTTAAACTGAGGATTTACTGTATTTAAAAAAAAATTAAAAAAAAAAATTGTATTTTCAAAAAAATATATCACCTGCTTGGTGATTAAAGTAGTTGTCTATTTCCAATGGTGCTAACACTAGTTGGTATTTTGAGCCTAGATATCAGCCTCCCTTCCCCATATAACATGGTTTGTTATAGCATAGTTCACGATATAAGGCAGGTTGTTGTTGGAACTCAACATTTTCACCTGGTATACTATTAATGCCCAATCACTCAAAACTCGGAATGAAACCAGAGTATCCCTTTGAAACTGTAGGCCTGATATTCCCTCACATGCCCCCAGTAAGAAATATATTTGACTTATGCCAGCAAACCAACTTCATAAATCAAACCAGAACATTCTAGTGCACAATGAATAGGGAAAAAAAAAAATATTTTTGAGCTTTTTGACTTAGCCCCTGGACTTCCAGATGTCCTCTACCTGAGGATCATGTCATTGATGTAAATATTTTGTTTTTAATTACTGAAATTTGGTATACTTTGTGATACATAGGAGTTATTTTTGATGGTATTATTTGATAAAAAACTTGTGTTGAAGAATACCTTTGTTCATTTGTTTAAATCTCACTTTTTATATGATAAACAATAATTGCAGTCTTTCACCTATTGCCACCCTTTAATCTTGGCGATTTCCAGTCCACAGTTATCGCGGCTTGGTTATAATGTGGTTGGCTTTCTTGGGCCCCCAACACCCACATTATAACAGGACGCCTGTTAAAACTAAAATTTTGCATGTTAATTTTATAAGTTAGGTAAGACCTTCCAACTTAGAAGATTGATGCCTCGTAATTTTTCTGTCTTCCTATCCCTCCTATCTAGTCATGTGCTTGGCTCAACTAAGTTTATTCAATGTAGAGAATAAACCTTCGCTATAATGAACTGATGTGGGGAGGATGTTAAAGTTGGAAGTCTATTGAACCTAATGTTTGCCTCTTGTCTGGTGAACAAAAAGTAGGCTCGGTAGTTTGCCACTTTTATCAAGTATCATTTGGTAGATCCAAAGACTGTTTGGTTACCCCCATTTTTCAATTTACCTTACATTGTATGGTTAATCTCAATCAGTTCAGTTTACAGCTTCAGTGTCAGCATTCAGCATCTTTCCAGTTATAGTTTTGTTAACAGTACTATGTTGCCTCATAAAATGCCACAACCAGCCATCACTGCACTAGAAATTCTCATGGCCTAAATGAGCAGCCAGCCTCTCTACAGCATGCTGAAGTTTCGAACCTAGGGTTGGCACCCTCTCAGCTCTCTTTTGCTTGTGCCAATGAAATAGGTTTCTTCCAGGCATCAAAGGGTAGCTTCCTTGACTTGAATAGTACCATCCCCTGAAGTCCAGACTATGGCTTCTTCATGATCTCACTGGTCTTGTCCTTTGCCTTCAGAATAATGTTGACCGTTGTCTTTTCAAGACTATACTTTTCCACGAGCTCAGGCTGGCTCTTGCCTCGATAATTTTGAGCTTCGCCCTCAGAGACAATATATTCCTCTTTTGTTTATAGAAATAGGTGCACTCCATCTAGGAGCTATGGCAAGAATGCATGCAAAAAACAATGTGGTGAGCACAGAATGAAAAACGTGTTGATGCAAACAAGTATCCAAGGAGACTATGCCATAAACATGCATGTGCATAAATTTCCTCACACGAACAGTTCTCATTAGTCTTTGCACATGTGCAATTGGTCATTGTTTTTAACATTTATCGAACCTCATCTGATAAATAAGTCGTTCATAATGGTCTACATGTTCACCACATTTATGTGGTCCATGTATTTGCCGCTTTTAACAGATTTTGTTTGGTAAATAAGAAGAAAGTTTGTTATGGTCATGTTCTGCCACTTTCATTAGATACTTCAGAAGTCAGTTTTGATAGATCCATGAGTTCGTTAGAGCTGAAATTCATTATATTAAGGTCCATGATAGTGAGAATTTACTGTACTTATATAAAACATATTTATTAGCTATTGCTGTTATTATTATTTTTTGTTTACTGTTCAGTTGAGAGAATATCAGGGCTTTAAATACTTTTATTTGAGATGGTATCCTTATGATTAGATCAAGTTTCAACCTTGTACAGAGGAAGCTAGTTATAATAATCAATTGATCCCGAACAATTTATTTAAAATGATCACAAGTTGCTTTCTTTATATATCCTCCATTTAATGTCATCAGCCAATTATAAATTCCATCTAAAAGAGCCGTCCCAAAGTGATCACAGTAAGTGGCTTTCATTTTTAATTGATCACTAAATCAGTACCTGAGCAATGCATTGCTTAATTTCTTGATGTCACTATGAGATAATGAGAGCTACTTGATTGAATTTATCAACCGTTTACATAAATGCTTTGGTCCTTAAAGATTCAGAATTGGAGAGGGATCAGTTGAAACATCTCGAACCCAAACAGATAAAAAATTGTTGAAGCATGTTGATTGTTTTGCTTGATGACATTTCTCTGATTTGTTTCAAGTTTATCTTTGGTGTATATTTACACAGTTTGTTCTCTAAATATTTTCTTTTTAATATTTCATGTGAAATTTCAAGTATTCCCCCCCCCTCAGTATTTGTAATATTCAATGTACAGATAAAGAGTCGGTTTCTGTAATTTGGCTGAATACTATATTCAGTTTCTTTTCTCTCCAAGTGTGGAAAAACCTACCCATCAAGAATATCCGAAAATTAATTCTTTGTTTTTTTTTTTCCTTGTAGGTAAGTAAAATGAACACTGGTGCCAGAATGTGATTTTATTTTATCGAGGTTACTGGTAAGGTGATGTATATCTTTTTCTTTGTTTCGAAAGATTTGAAATGGTTCTCTCCCAAGATCGATTTTAAAGGTCCCAGTAGACATTACTTGATTTTAACATAAACTTTGGATGAACCAGCATCTTCAAGATTTACTTGATCAGAAGAAATTGGCTTTGTATAGGACTATGTCTGATTTGGTGAAAATTGAAGCAGACCATGGCAAACTGTGATGAATTACCGAGTCCATTTGAGATACAGATTCCCAACCTTTTCTGTGCTGTTTATCCCTTGGAAGATTTTAAAAGTAAATTTAGCCTCACCCTATTTTATTTGAGTTTACACTTCTCTCATTTTTTCTTGAGTTATTCCTCTCTGAATCATTCAAACAAAAAAAAATTAAAAATATATATGAATACATCTAGAATCAGGAGATTAGCCCACTAGCAAGGCAAAATTTATACTCTGAGGATAAATTTACCCCTTGTTTGGAGGCCACTCTGACAATAAGAATAAAGTTTAATAGTTGCATTGGCTATTTCATCCAGCATAACTACTGAGGAATGGCACCAAGCCTGGATGTTCGACAATGTGGAAAAAAAATCAACCAGTACAGGTTTGAAAAGTGTCCACCCGTCTCACAGGTGGAAAAATAGGTGTGTGTGTGTGGGTCTATATGCATGTGTGTGGGTGTATATATATATGCATGTGTGTGTGTGTATATATATATGCATGTGTGTGTGTGTATATATATATGCATGTGTGTGTGTGTGTATATATATATGCATGTGTGTGTGTGTATATATATATGCATGTGTGTGTGTGTATATATATATGCATGTGTGTGTGTGTATATATATATGCATGTGTGTGGGTGTGTATATATATATGCATGTGTGTGGGTGTATATATATATGCATGTGTGTGGGTGTATATATATATATGCATGTGTGTGGGTGTATATATATATATGCATGTGTGTGGGTGTATATATATATATGCATGTGTGTGGGTGTATATATATATATGCATGTGTGTGGGTGTATATATATATATGCATGTGTGTGGGTGTATATATATATGCATGTGTGTGTGTGTATATATATATGCATGTGTGTGTGTGTATATATATATGCATGTGTGTGTGTGTATATATATATGCATGTGTGTGTGTGTATATATATATGCATGTGTGTGTGTGTATATATATATGCATGTGTGTGTGTGTATATATATATGCATGTGTGTGTGTGTATATATATATGCATGTGTGTGTGTGTGTATATATATAAGCGTGTGTGTGTGTGTGTATATATATATGCGTGTGTGTGTGTGTATATATATATGCATGTGTGTGTGTATATATATATATGCATGTGTGTGTGTATATATATATATGCATGTGTGTGTGTATATATATATGCGTGTGTGTGTGTGTATATATATATGCGTGTGTGTGTGTGTATATATATATGCATGTGTGTGTGTGTGTGTATATATATATGCATGTGTGTGTGGGTGTATATATATGCATGTGTGTGTGTGTGTATATATATATATGCGTGTGTGTGTGTATATATATATGCATGTGTGTGTATATATATATGCATGTGTGTGTGTGTATATATATATGCATGTGTGTGTGTGTATATATATATGCATGTGTGTGTGTGTGTGTATATATATATGCATGTGTGTGTGTGTGTATATATATATGCATGTGTGTGTGTGGGTGTATATATATATATGTGTGTGTATATATATATGTGTGTGTGTGTATATATATATATGCATGTGTATGTGTGTGTGTGTGTATATATATATGCATGTGTGTGTGTATATATATGCATGTGTGTGTGTGTGTGTATATATATATGCATGTGTGTGTGTATATATATGCCTGTGTGTGTGGGTGTATATATATATGAATGTGTGTGTGGGTGTATATATATATGCATGTGTGTGTGTGTGTATATATATATATGCATGTGTGTGTGGGTGTATATATATATGCATGTGTGTGTGTATATATATATATGCATATATGTGTGTGTATATATGTGTGTATATATACATGTATGTGTGTGTGTTTATATGTATGTATGGGTGTGTTTGTGTGTTTTTATATATATATGTGTGTGTGTATGTGTACTTATATATGTATGTGTATATGCATGTATATACATGAGTGCATATGTATGTATGTGTGTGCATATGTATGTATGCATATATATGCATGTGTATATGTACGTGCATGTATATATGTACATGCATATATATATGTGTATATATAAAAGTATATGCACATATATATGCATGTGCATATATATGTATATATATGTTAATTAGTGTGTATATGTATATATGTTTGTGTGTGTGTGTATATATGTTTATGCATTCACTCTCCCATTGTTGTGACATGAATACATAAAAAATCATATAAGATTCAAAGCATAACTTATAAAAGTTTTCCATCATCATAAGAAGTAAGAGCATAATAACTGATTCAGTTGAAACTTGTTTTCTTAGATTACCGTAATATATATATATAAGTGTGTGATCACAGATAAGCCTGTGAGTGAAATGCAAACATTATCAGGCTGATTTCATTCCACGGAGTAGTTATGGTTTTGGGTTCGGTTGTGGAAGGTTGGAGAAGGCTTTATACATAAGCAAGATTTTCTGGATTTGTTCCAGTAGCCATCGGTTTATTAGACAAGAGGCCTACCTTCATCCATCTGTAAATAGATGATTGCTATGATTGATGTGATAATGGGAACAGCGATATCAATAATGCCCTTTCCTCTTATTGAATTATTTGAAAAAGGAGGGGAAAAAACAGATTCTTCGAGACTAGGCTTATTTCACAATAAATAACTTGCATGTTCTGTTTAGATGAAAGAGAAGATGAAGCTGAAGAAAAATCAATTAAGTCATGTGAACTTTCCAGAATGTAGATGCTAAATATCAAATATTTAAAAAATTTCTTTTTTTTTTTTTTTCTCCCCATTCATTTTTTTTTTTTTTTTTAATCAAATGAAGAAATATGATGTAAATAATGTACACACTCTAGGTGATCTCTTTTTGAAATATTAAAATCTAGAAATTATAAAATATCTGTTGGTTTCATTTTTCCTGTTTGAATTTTTTTTTGAGTCATGTCAATATCAAAAGTAGATTTTAATATTTGAATGTGTATGTTTGTTCAAATAAGAAATATGTTTTGTATTTAGGTGGGGCCGAGTGGCTGAACAAAGGAGAATGGGATCGTCTCCCATGAGTTCTCTGTTCATCAATGCCTTTGAAAATGTATTAGTCAACCCTTTCTGCCCCAGGTATAGGTTAATTATGTGTCTAGCAGATACACTTCTTTGATTCTAAACCAGCCTGAAGAGGGTTCACCCATGACACACCTATGATGAAATGATCTGTGGTACCACCCCTTGACTCCGTGTTTGGTTACTGGAAATTAAACAAGGATGCATCCACCATCCTTATGTCCATATCTGTCCGTGTGGTTGCCGCAATTACTAGCAACCTACAAGTAGTGAAGAACTTTCTATCAAGGCACTTTATAGGAATGCCCTATAATTAACAATTAGAACCATTAATGACCTTTTTTGTTGTATAGATCCAACATGATATGGCTGAGAAAATCGATATTTAACATATTAGGGACAGAGAGACAGACTGACCAACCAATCCACCGCTTTCTTGAGATGCGTGAGCATATCTAAAAAATTTACAAAAAGATGAGACATGAATTTTAAAGCAGATGTTCCCAATTTTTCTTATGTTTTTTTTAAGTTTTTATGCAGTTAAATTTTCTGTGACTTAACTACATAGAATCAGTGATTGTCGATTTTATGAAAAAGAAAAAAAAAAAACGTGTGAAGTTATGTCTACGTAAACAAACCAATTCATGTCTTTTGGCAATTTTCCACTCTTGCTATGAGTCTGAAAAAAAAAATTTCAGTCTGGCTTGGTTCCTCTCCTGGCAATTAGTTTGTACATGTTAGGTTGAACCGTCACCTTCAAGGAAGAATTGACCTTAGGAACGTTGTTGTCCTAATAACTTTCGAAAAATGCCACCATATTGTGATCACTTGTGATGTCATGTGCAGGAACAATAAGTCATGTAATAGTTAGATATCGATTTTTACAGGTCGATAGCGCTGAGATCATTTAGCGATATAATGATTAAGGTTCCAAGAAAATTTTCTTGGGTAACAAAGAAATAGTGTGTAAGGTGAAAATACAGACTAAAATTTGTTTCAGCTGACCTTTTAATGGTTTTGCTAATATTAGAATGTATTCAATAAAAATGCAATATTTCAATAACTCCGTAATATTTGCTGCATGATGCATAATTATGTCTGTGCGGTACCTCCATGTCTTCAAAGTTGAAGAATATCAAGTTCTCATTCAATATCCAATCTAGGATTGCAGGAAATTTAAAAAATTGATTTTGTGATAATTAGAAATAGTTATCTTTGTGTATCTTGAAAAGATAATTAATCATATTACACTATGAATGCATGAATAATCAATCATTGACTTCCTTCTTATTGATAGCCAAGTTAGCCCAGCTTGTTTTAAAAGTAGCACCATAAGTCCTAAGTAGCGAAACAAATCTAGTAGCACTGGGCTTTCTGAAGTAGCCCTATTCGGCTACCTGAGTTGAGTATGTGATCTTCTGTGGAGGTTGATCAACTGCTCACCGACAAGATACGAGGTTATCTAGTCTTATGTTATTAACCTATGTAAAAAGTGACAAATTATGGTTATATAGTTACAATTCCTATATAGAATAGAATGACCATTATATCACTCACTGCACTTCAAGTAGCTTACATGGAAAAGAGTGGATAACTTTTCTTGTTTTTCATCTCTTGATGATTTTAAAATGGCTAATTTTCATTCAGCTTCATTGAAGAGGCAGTTTAAAAAAAAAAAAAAAAAAAATGACAACTTTGCTATTCATAGTATCCCTTGGTTCTTTCACTAATTATCCACATTTTTAAATGTGTCCAACATTCGTAGAAGTAACTTGGTCATTTCCTCTTTTTTAAAAAAATTGTTTCTCTTGATGTAGAAAAACAATATCTGTGGTTTGTCTTTCAGTGGTACAGTTTTTTTTTTTGTTTTTGCCATCAAAGAACAATCGTTTATTTATATTTTTTTAATCAATTCTCTTGATATAGAATTACATCAGTGTTCACAAGGATGAGATTATAGATTAAAATCATTTTTTTAGATATGATTTTTTTTTTTTTCTTCTCTGTAGTCTCCCCCTCATCTGCGATCTCCCTTTCAGTGGTCTTCCCGTATCTGTGATTTCCCTCTTGGCAGCCTCCTCCTTAGTCTGTGATTTCCCTTTTGGTGCACTCCCCCATCTGTGGTTTTCTTCTCAGTGGTATATTAACACATCAGAATTGCTTTCTTGTTTTTCTATATAAAAGGACTGGTAACTTCGGACTGCATGGTTCCTATTGCAGAAAACCCATGAATATTTCAAACATTCCGCATGGACACATAGCGTAGTGGTCACAGCATCAGATTAATTTCTGCAAAGTAATCTGATGGTTCTAGGTTCAATCCTAGTGTGAGACAATAATAATATTTCTAATGCTAAGAGGGGAGTGCGGTCAAAATACCCCCGTCGGATAAATAAAGGATTCGGTTCGTTACTTCCCCACACCTACCAGATGATACCTGATGAAGGCCGTAGATTGCAATGACCGAAACGTTGTATGAAAAACAACCAAGATGAGGATGGTCCGAATATTAATAGAAATAATAATAATACCTCATCTCAAAAATTCAGAGATATTCTCATTTTTATTGCAACAGTTGTAGAAGAAATCTCCTTTTTTTTTTTTTTTTTTTTTTTCGGTTATTGCTTTTTTACTTAAGTGTTGAATAGTCTGATGGTGGTGTTGTTTTCATTTGTGGTTTGTTTCCAGTTATGATCTGCAGGCATTCATGATGTCTAGTGACTAAGTCAATTAAATGAGTATTGCATGTAAATGTCTCTGTCTGTCTGTCTCTCTTTCGCTACACTTCAAGCAGCTGCTCCATCCTATCAAGATAAAATCTTTACCAGGCCTTTCCTTACATCTGATAAAAATCTTACATTTCTGATTTGTGTTGGTCTTGAGCAGTGGTTGGTCTCCAAACCTTTTAGTACGAAAGACCACATCCTATATTTTAAACATTTTCACGTCAAAGGAAAGAACTAGCTTTATGAATGAATGAATGAATAAGTTTTATTTGGATCTTCTGTAATCAGCATGATATGGTTTAGAACAATAAGAGAATTGTGACAATTAGAAAGAAACAATGCTGTGCTTACACAGAGAATAGATATATAAGGAGTAAAAATGTCAAATATTTGCAATGCTCTGATAATGTTATCAATAACTTATTTGCATGCATATGCAGACCAGCCCCTAGGCTGTACTTTGGAGAACCTTGGTTATCATATCTATATCATGAAGTACTGAAGTATATATGGATGGGTTTATATATTCTAAGATGTTGAGAACTACGCATCACAAAACAGAAACAAAGGCATAACCGGGATCAGTAGGTTTCAAATCATCTACAATACACATTTTTGATCAAATTTTGCAAAAAAGATTTGATGATTCTTCTTGGGTCTGTGTTGGCGTTTTCTCAAAAACTATTGAGTTAGATCCATGAAATCAAACTATATATCATGATTTGACATCCCCTGGTGAAGGTTTTTTTCATCATTTATTTGAATGTACTCATGTGTAGAGGTAGGGGGGGGGGTCAATGCTTATTAAAAAATTTGCAAGGCTGGCAAATACTGTACTTAGCTTTGGTTTCATTGTTGTATAAATTCTTTTGGAAAAAAAAAAATACTTGCATCACCAAATGAAACATTGTTTGTTTACAGTATTATAACTTTATTAAGAATAGATGGTAACAATTATTTGAAATTTTTCCATGAAGGGAATTATACAGTATTAGGTAATTACCGAGTAAGATTAACCTGGATATCAGTCAAAATTGCAAACATATAGATAATAAATTATGATTAATCTTTGTTCCAGAGTCACTATGATTGAGCTAGTTTAAAAAGCATAATAGGAAGGGTGGATTTGACTAGATTTGTTAATTCTAGTTTGTTCTACAAATGGTTCCTTGGGCTACATTGCTTGAATAGATAGTTACGTAGAAAGATTTCTTAGATTGTGTTATAGCATTTATGAGCAAAACATATTGGAGTGGGCAGCGTTGTCCTATTTAACTAGCGTAATGATTTGGGAGTCCCCCGTGAAAGTTCAGGCCATTTCTCTGCCCTTTTGCATGAGGTGAAAAGGGAAAATAGCTCCAGTGATTGTTTTGTAGCAAGCTTTAGAGAGGCAATGCACACCATCTTCTTTCTCTCCTAAACACCAGTCTCCTGACAACTTGGCCTATTATACCATAATCACGATTTTGGGAGTGTGGGAATGCTCAAAAATCTTTCCCTTATGAATTATAGGTAATCACTACTTCGCTTTATGCAATTTTGGCTTTCAAAAAGATTTTTTATTGGGACATTCTACTTTCGGATGCTGTGGGGAGGTACTACCCTCAAAAAGGATGTAGAATTTTTCTGGAATTCAATTCATAGCATTGATTGTAAAAAAAATCAAAACAAAAAACTCCCAAAAACAAAACAATAGGCATAGATAACTTGTTAATAATTGGGATCAGCTGATTTCAAATAGGATTGAAAATTACAAAAGTAATAAGTAGATGAAAGATTGATCACGGAGCAGTTGAAACTGTAGACATGTCACGCTGTTGATTCCCTAAGTGGGCTTTTTCACTGAATCCTTCATGAAATTGAAGATCAAAAATCTTCTATTTTCGTCCCTGATTGACTCGCATCATTATTATTTCATTATAAATTACCGAATTTTTGTCTGTCCCCCTGTCTTCCCATACTTGCCTACTATAAAAACCACACGACAAACCCATAAAATTTTTTGTAAATATCAATGTGACCCCAAGTAACGTTTTTGGCAAATTGGTTTTTGAAAATCACCCCCACTGCCAAATGTGGGGGGGGGGCATTCATAATGATAATGCATGCCAAACTGATCCGTCCCTTTAAAAAGCAACTCTTATTTAGTGATTTGAAGAGAAGAAAGAAAGAAAAATGCCTTGTCCTTCGTTGTTGCTATGGGAACAAAACAAATGGTGAAAAAGAACTATTTGTTACTTTTATCTAATCTTTTTAAAAAAACGAATCCATGAAAAATTTTCTGGCATTTAAATGTGTACTGCTTTTTTTTTTTTTTTTTTTTAATCAAGACAGGAAAATCAAGAGCAAATGCATGATTTTAGAAAATGAAAATAAGTGGTATTCACATTGTATATCACCCATTTCTGAGCCAATTCACTCAATTCCCTTTTAAAAATTACCCCCCCCCCCAATAAATTCCAAGCTGTTCATGCTATAGACGAAAAATATTTTTCATAATGTATATTTGCTCCAATGAATTTCGAGAGGTGTGTATGTACATTTAACATTTTTCTGAGATCATAAAAAAATAACTTTGAAAGTCACAAATATCTTTTTTTTTTTTTTTTTTTTTTTTTACAAATAAATCAATTAAAATACCATCTTATTTCCATCCAGCCTCTCATCTATTTGATTAATTCATTTGTTGCTGTTTTCTTTTCATTCTACCCCTTAGAGTGAATATTCAGTCTAGTCTATACAATGGATAAAGCATTCATTTTCATGTACAAATCCTGTGATATACATTTTGTTTTATAAATTTGGTTATCAAAGCTTATGAAATGAAATCCCATTAGTTGTATCATCACATTTTCATGGTGGTAAAAAAATTTGGACGTTGAAAGAAATTCAATCTTGTACAACCTTTTCTCATTGTTTCTAATAAAATTTGATTCTTCCTGCCTAGAAATGATTCAGACATTTAAAGTTTTTTAAAATAATCATTCAGTTATTGATGGTATGTGTATATTTAATTATATTTTTTACTTGCACATATTTATCAATGTTTACAGCTAGGGACCCTTCTGGTGTCAGTTATTTAAATTGTTGATAGTTATCAAAACATTTCAAATGGACTTCAAGTCGTGTACTAACCTCTGCCAACAAAGTTGGATAGAGCTTATGTATTCAGCCATGTTTGACTGTATGTTGATTTGTCTCTACACACAATATTACAAGAAATTATCTGTGAATTTCAATGACATTTTGTGGAAAGATTGGCTGTGGGCTAATGAGTAATAGATTAATTTTTGGAGTGGATCCAGGAATATGATTTTTGCAATTTCTATATTGTAAACTAGGACGTTGGTGGAGGTATGAACTCTGAGTGCTTTCTAGCATACAGTAAAATGTTAAGTAAAATATTTTTTAAAGCCATGTGACCCTGGTGTTTCATGTAACTTTCTGAGCTGATAGAAGTTGGGAGTGCCGTCTGCTATATCATGCTCATGAATAAATCATGTAAAGTATGAATGTACACATTTACTTCTCCTACGTAACTTCTTGGTCATATCTGTAACCTTTAAATGGAAATAGTTCTGCGTAGGAGTTTATGAAACTTATTTGGTTCTTTTGTATATCATTTCTGCTTGTTGTCAAGAACTGGCTTCAATATTCATTAATTTAATACAATACAATACAATATCATTTGTCTGATCAATAATCATATTTGCTCAGGGCCTCTGAGTGGAATTTCATCCGGAGTACTAAGTTTCTTTCTTCTCTATTAGATGTCCTGTTTTATATCCACTCCTATGAGATCCAGGGATTCCAAAATGGGACCCTGCAGGCTCTTGGGTACAATGTACTTCCTGAACCCCTCCCATAGGTTCTGTATTTGCTGTTTGTCAGTACTGAAAGGAGTCTTTCATTGAAGGGAATGTCTTTAAGTATAAAACGAAGTATATGTCTTACTTATTGAGTCCTATATGTCTCAGTGTTCTAAAATGCCATCATCATTTACTTCTGTCAACATATGATGTTACCATAGTTCCATATTTGTCTACACAGTATCTCCAAAAGTTTTCTGCCAATGCCATGATCAGGGAGAGTAGAGATATCTGCTCGGAATGCTTTCTAGTTTAACAAGTATCTTGAAGATGATAATCTATGCAGTTATTGTGCATCAAACTTTTTATTGCTTTCTCAACTGTCAAAGAAAATGATACCTTTTCGAGAATAACAAATATATATGCCTTACAGGAACAAGGAATTGTAACAGAAGTTTACACTCCATTATTAATTTTTGACTAGTATTTTCTTTGATCTGAAATTTATTAGTTACTTTTTATTGCAACTGACAGACTTTCAGTCTGTGGTAGAGAGTAAATAGCACATATTGGAAATCTAACCATATAATGAGCCTCTATGCACATTTTTTTCTGTTTAATTATTTATTTGTTTACGCTCAAATAAAATAACAAGAATTTTGTCATAGAAACTCTTAAGACTTTGTCTGATCATCGTGTACACAACATCTTGAGATGAGTTGAGACGTAAAAAAATCTTGATGTTAGGATACTTGAATTACAAAAAAATAAATTAACCAATAAAATAGCTTTAGGCTCCTTCGTGCCAATCCATACATAAATTCGTCATTTCTGATGGGTATATTCTTGTAAAAAATGAAGAATAATCTCTTGGCAAGAGTCTAACTCTACTTTTAAAACCTTGGTAGGCATTACATTTCTATAGTATCAAAATTGATGTGTAATTACTATGCTTTAAATCAACCAATGTTTGCCATAACTCTTAAATTCATGAACCACTTAAAACCAATCCTTAACACAGTGAAACACTTCAATGAACTGAATTTGAGAAAATGGAACTTTTTGAAAATCAAAGAAAAAGATTACCTAAAAGTGTAAGGCAAGTAACTTTCATCAGAGGTTATTCCCCATGATTTAACACCTACATTGGTTTTTATGAGTGTAAGAGTTAATGGGAATACATCAACAAATTTGATCAAATGCAATTCAATGAATACTGTTTGATTTTACTTTTCTCGATCTCAGAAAAAAACCCCAAAACATGAAGCTAATCTCTATTTCGCTATATTTTCTGGTGAAAAGATCATCTGCCTATCGGCATTTTCTCCTCTTGAATGACATGCAATGACAAACTTGGTGAAGGGAATGGAAAAATTCTGGCCACTTTGCTTCAATTACTTTTCATTCTTTCAGCTGTCATCTTGTGATAAGATTAATCAAATCTGTGATTGGTAATGAAAAACTGTTGTCAGGGATTTTGTCTAATGTTGTCTCCTGCTGTCTGTGGCCTGCATGCATCTGTCCTGCTGTTCACCTGTCACAACTCTATGTCGACCTTCAGGTGCAATTAGCGCAAATACTTCTTGATCAGTTTGATAATGCAGTCACAGTCTCTTCGTTATGAACAGATATATTTGCTTCTTGTTCCGATGGTGGAATCCAAGATGGAAAAATAGCTTGAGGATCTTCCTTAACATCTGGTCAGAATGCTTTGAAAAAATTTTTTTTTCTTTAATCTGCCAATGAAGTTTGACAAATGTTTTCATTCATGTTTGTCTGCCTACGCAATATCTCCAAAAGTTTTCATTGAATTTCATGGAAGGGTGGACCAAGGAACAATTCATTAGATTTTAAGGTGGATCCAGGATTATTTTGTGATCTTGTTAACATTGTGAGAAAGGACAATTTTGGGCTTTTTGAATGTAATAATACAGTAATGATGTCATAACAGTGATTCATCATAATGGAAGTGTTGTGAAATAACAAATGATTATGAACAATGATAGATAATAATGAGTAATTATCACAAGTTTCATGGTATATTTTGAGATCTGCAACCTGATGGTTTGGTTTTTAGTGATGGCGTTGGCGGAGGTATGTGGCCTCTGTGTGTTGCTCAGTTCTTCATTGTTATACTGATGAATTGTATAATGGGACAAAATCTCAGTTACTATTGTGATCTGTCTCCTTCATGTCTAAGTTGGATAAAATAGATAATAATTAAAACTCAACACAGACTTATTCCATTTTTAATTTTGTTGCCATTGACATGAGTATTTCAATTAATCCTCTCTGTGTGACGATTCGAAAATTTAAAAACAGTCCAAAAGATCATGTCTTTTAGATTTTGAATTGACAAAAACAATTTGCAAGGAATGCAATATGGTTCTACCTAGAAATTTTTTGAGGTGCGATTGGTATTCATGATAGAGTTGAGTCCCTTGGTCTCTTATATTTTCACTTCTATGTTTTTCTTTGGCAGTTGGAAAATCGGTACATGATTTTATACAGTGAGTGCAAAAAATGATATATTTCATAGAGTTCAATTTAAAATCCTTATGCAGCTTCGAAATCTCAAGAATTTGGCCCGTAGATTTAAAATAAAAGAATTGAATAAAAAAATTGAAAAGTTATGTACGAAAATTGAATCTTTGTTCCAAATTCTGTAAAATTTGAAGCTATATAAGGATGTTAAAATGAACTTTTTGAAATGTATTGGATACTTTTTGCACTCACTGTGTGTATATATTCTATTCTTTTTAACAAAATGACTCGGACATCCTCTCTTGGAAAATGAGATTCAACCTTGGTGAGTTTACAGCAAAGAGTTCAGGAATTTAAGACTTTGAAATTGTATATAATGCCTCTGCTTTGTATCCACTTGTGTTAAACCTTCAATGTAAATCATAAACACTGCCATTTTGTTGGTTGACCATCATTCTCTTGATATCTCTGGCCGTGCAAGCTGTGCATGAATGTTTTCAAAGTTAAAAGGCCATTGCACAGGAACAATCCCTCTCTCTTGGCCCTCAAGGTTATTTTTCAGTGCTACTGTGAGACATCACAAATGGCAGCTTTTGAATATTTTAAATGAAAATTGCTATCTATTTGCTGAGTATAGTACAACTTGTATAAATACTTCTCTAGCCACTTAGAAATGAGTCCTTTGCTCATGCTTAAAAACCTTTTTTCTTTTGCCTTCGCACTTACAAATATTACCAACTTGGTACTTGAGGTTTGGAAATGATTACAAGTTGCCATCAATGATCTCAAAGAGCTTTGGCTGTGAGACCAAAAGAAAAGAGAAAACTAGGAAGCACTCAGAGAACGCAAACCTCTACCAATGCCATGCACTAAATAAAAAATGTATGAAAATTAGTTTGCATACAGCTATGATGCGGGGAGGTAACTGTTTCAATTTCCCATATTTTGGACTATTGTCTCAATATAAGAGAATTTCTCAATTTAAATGAATTCGTAGATCCCCCCCTTAATCTAACTGATTCTTCCTTGATGCATGACCTACCCTTCGATAAAATGTTATCAAAGAAATTCAAGAACCTTTGGAGATATCATGTGGACAGACAGGAATACATAAAAACATGAGGGAAAACTTAAACCTCTTCCAACATAGTGTCCTTTATTTCTCTCATCCCCCTGACTTTTCATTCTTTCTCAATTTTTTTTCTTCTCCTTTTCCTTCACATCTATTCATCCATTGCCTGTTGTCTACTTGGTTAGTCTTTTGAGTATGAAACAGTACATAACTAAAGTCTTTGCATTTAATCCAGTGAGAACTCTCCCTTCACTTCAACAATAAACAAGAAGATTAGTAGTGGACATTTTCACCTGGTGCACACCTTATGGATTCTTCCTCCCCTGGCTTGCACAAGACATGTGGGTGGAAGTGCACAAGACCCGTGGATGTATATGCCAGTGTTGGACATGTGCCAATTGAAATTGCTGGTGACTGCTTGATTGGACTTATCGCATTGATTGCTCCAATGACATGGCAGCCTTTCACGATAATTGCAGCCTACAACCAATTTGGCTGGAATATTGGCTAAATCTTGATATAATGGCTTATCTTTCTATCTGTCCATTTTGTTGGAGTCTATATTTCTTGCTGTGCTGACTTTCTATACCACTTTTTGTAAATTTTCTCTTCTTATTTCAATTGTATAAGAAGCATATTTAGTAAGTGCTCGTTTAGCTGATTTGTCCTCCAGGTTGATATGATGATACTTTCATATATTTGGTGGTTACATATAAAATGTTGCTTTTCGATTAGTTAGATGAGGTGTGGTATAAACAACAAGAAATGGTAAAAATTCAAGCAAAATATGATCCATTTGAAGCAACAGCCTTTTTTGAATGATTCTCTGATGATGGATGATCTCTATAAAATTTTCTTGGTTTAGTGGTCATAAATTGAGTAAAAGCACTAATTATGACTTCCCTATTATTAAGAATATGCAGTTCAAGATGCTTGAAAAATGATAATCTGTAGGAGAAACATTATGTGAATATGGAAGATCCTATAAGATTTCAAAACTATGTATCCTTTGTTCCAGTTAAAAATATTACTAGCCCTGTGGACAAAGCAACCAAAATGAAGTTTTTTTTATGCCCATCTTCATTCTGATAAAACCGCTGTATCTTTCAAGCCTTTCAATCTGTTGAAGTTTTACAGTATGAAACTCTATCAGTCTCATCTTCTTTAACCAGCAAATACTCAATGACTTGAATACAGTCACAGAGCCTTCAACAGGCAATGTTCTATTGGCTTATTAATAGAATCTGTTCTTCTGTGTTATGTACCTGTGGACAAAATTGAGTTACAATTCAGCTCAGTTTAGCGCACTAGTCTGTTAGTGGTAACAAAAGAATCAACAAATATATGATATCAGTGTCGGTTGGATCATCTCAGATTTACTTTTTGTGCAGAATGCAATACCTATTCATCTCTTTTTGGTATATCAGAAGGGTGCAACGATTCAAATTTAAGATATTCACTAAAGCTTTAAATGTAATAATATTCTTCCCTGATCTTTCTCGGCAACACTAGTAACATATCTTCATTTTTTTATTAGATTAGTTGTTTCAATATTGTATTTATCTATTTTTATTTGAGTAAGTGAATCTGTGGCAAGTCGATAGATGGCTGGTCTGTTGGACCAAAAAATAATAGTCATACGAATGGAACATACTCAAATGGATGTTACAGGCAACCACCTAAGGCCCCCAACCATTGTGTTGAAAATGAAAAAATAAAAATGCAGTTATAATCATAAAATCTAAATTTAGTTCATTACCTTAAAAGCCATTAAAAAAATACCACTACTGACATTTGAATAGAGAACAGAATATAATTTATTTCATGATGCAAACATGAAAAAATCAATTATACAATTTTTAATTAGTACAACAATTGTTGAAGAGGGTACATATCAGGCTTAATATTGCCTCACAAGCAGTATGGTACCACCTTCTATATTTCAATGCTCAGTAAAATTGTTGTATTTTCCTATTTGCATTATGATTATCTACTGTGTAAATATGATAGATATAATTCATTTTGTTGATTTATTAAGAAAAAAAAAATTTTGAAGTGTTGAAAAAATCTGAAATTTTTAAGCTATCAATTCGATCACACTAATCTTCTACTATCAGGGAGAAGAAGGATTCTTTATAATTGTTAGTGAAGGTGAAGAATGAGGCTTAGGGAAAGTTAACCCACATTGATATCTTATGAATTCTGTTTGGATTGTTTATATTGAACAAGTGTTTTTATATCAAGATTCACACCATTCATTCGATTTTGAAAATACTGTACAGATAGAAAGAAATGAGAGAATTTAAGATGGTAAAATAAATGATATCGAATACTACTTATGGAAGTAAATAAACTCAACTAAATTTTTTACTATCTTGGAAAATACACAGAATGGTAATACAAAATTGTAAATAGACCCCCAGCCCACTCTAAAGATTAAGTTATGAGACAATGTTTTGTGTCAGTTTTTGGGGTTGGAAGGAGATTTGGATGAAGGGATAAATCTCAAAATCATATTTAAATTTTGTGGTCCTTTTACTTGAATCTTGACTATTTCTTGTTTTTTTTTTTCCATTTGTAGCGACTTATGTTTAGCTGATAATGGCCCTCCCAAACGAGAATCCGTCAGTTTTTTGTAATTGTGCTGTGAAGATTGGAACAAACTGTTCAAAATTGAGTTTCAAACAAATATGATTGACACCAACTTTTCTTTGGACAATTCAAACTATTTTTCTCATCATACTCACTAAGTTTCGGTCATTTCATTCTACATCATAGTTATAAAGTTATAGACAAAATATGATTGAGTTTGGGTACATGCAGGTCATTTGCCACCTCGTGAAATACATGTTCATGGCTGAACCCTACAGTCCTAGCTTCAATGCACTCCTCAGATAGTTGTATCAAATGCTCCAGGATGGGCATCTGCCAGAAAATTTTGTAAACTAGCTGAGTGTTCTAATTTCAGCTCCATGCTGTTTACTCAATGCTCTAGATTGACCACCTGAGTTAATCTATAATGAAAAGTAACTGAAAAATTGAGATCAAAGAAAACTATAGTCAAAAATTAAGAAATGGTTGACAAGGCTTCAAATAATAAGATAAAGATATGTATTGTCCTGTTCTTTTGAATGAAAATATAAAAACTTACTCAAGATTATGCTTTGTCTAAATCAATGGTTCTTGACCTTTTTACTCCATGCCCCAGTTGACGGTTGAAAAAATCTGATGTCCCTTTAATTATAAAAAATAATTAAATCATACATCATTTGTAAAATTCTCTGTTTAAAAAAAAAAAAAAAAAAATATACAAACAAGTTACTAAAATTTTTTAATTTCTTAGAGTGAAATTCAATAATAACACAATTACTACATCATTTTTATAACTCTCGAAGTTAATTAGTTAAGCTTTAGTTACCATGGAATCTATTGAAAAATTCGTAAAAAATGGTATCGTATAAATTGGAATCAATGAGTTAACGACACAGTTCTGAGCCACGGAACAATTTTCGCTCTTCACGCACAAATTCCAAATCGCCTGTAATATATTTAAATTGCCCTCTTGTCGTTCCTGAGTGTATCACTAGTTTCGAAATCTCTTAAAATATTTAGAAATGTTCTTGAACAAAAATTGATAATACATTATTTCAGTCTATTTAATGCCTAAAAATAATAACCACATTTTATTACAATTTGTGTTTGCAAGAGATTGAGAAATATAATTCATCTTCAACATCCATTTTTATCTGTACCCACGGAAATGCTGTTACATGCTTGTACTGTAAATACGTATTTATTTTCGTGCCAAGATCTTTACCAGTCTGCAGACAGTTCTGAATAATCAAACTACTCGAATACTTATGTATAAGTCTTATGATTAAGAACTACCTATTGATTGATAGAACATTTGTATAAAATGACCTGATGAATTGGCCTGGGATTTTATTGGTTACTAAGTAGGTTATTAGTCATTGACAGAAGTATATATAGACTTGTCAGTATAAGTGTGTGTAAGCATATATAGAATTGCATTTGTTCTTCTGTTGCTGTGTAATATTGTGTGTACATGTTGTGTTGGCTTGTTCCTTGCTTGTAAGTACCAGAGGAGGATGGTCTGTCTATCATGTTTTTTTTTGTTTTTTTTTAACTCCTCCTGCCTGTGCTTGTTCAAAGTGGAGATCAGCTTGAGTACATGCTCTTGGCTTGGTACCCTTTATCAGGACCTCAGTGAGTGGAGATGACCCATGCAACTGCCAATCTGCAGTTACTTTTATTACAATAGCCTTTTCTTAGATGGGAAGTCATTTAGATGTAAAATGAATAAATAAACATAGGTAAATAAACGATAATCGTATTATGATTACATCCATTGAAAACCAGTGCTTTCTTGGAGTTTTATTAGTGACAAACAGAGATAATCACTTTTTGATTACATCTGCTTGAAACTGTTATTTTCTTGGAACTTAGAAAGTGCATATCATTGTTTCCCCAAAGTGGGTGCTACCACCCCTAAGGGCATGCTGGAAGGCAAGGGAGTGGTAAGGGGGATCATTAGTGGACAGTGTGGAGAAGTGGGTGGGTAGGTAGGTAGAGGCAAAGAATATAAATCAACATGGAAAAGTTAGTTCCGTCTCATCTGGCCCATCCTTCACATTATTTTCATAGCAATTGATCAAGTACTTCTGTACAATTCTATGCCAGATATGGCATGATTGTTGAAATGCTTGCTGCATTCGAGCAAGCGATCTCAACCACTCTGAACAAAATCGTATCTATATTTATTGACTTGGACAGCAGAGCCTTACCTTCTCTGTGCACATCAGCATTCAGACATGAAAGCCTTACTGGCTATAAGAATCACAAAAATCCCTCTAGAAAATAGCAAATGATTTGCAATAATTCCTATTGATTTAGTCAGATTTTCAACTTTTTCAAACAAGATAATCTCACTTCTGCATCCTAAGGTTGATTGTGATTCATCATGAGATAATTGTCGAAGCTCCTAGTTTAGTTTCTCGTTTCAATTCAGCCAGATGGTATCAAATTTTCCTTCAAAGGTACTTGACCTTTTCTGGTGTATTTTTTTGTTCTCATGTTTTCTAACTAAAAGAGAAGATATACCGGTTGATGCAGTTGATAGTGAATTTGAACTAATATTGCTGAAGGAGGTGTAAATCATCATTCTCTGCATCCTTTACTCAAGTTTTTGCAACTTGGCTTTGAGACTGGTTTGCAATGATGGTTGATAAGTGAAAGTAAGCACATAGATAATCCCATGCAGTAGCAGTGAATTGATTGCTGTATTTATTGTCATGAGGTGAGACGGAGTTAGCAAGGAAATGATACATAAAAGACATATAATGCTAAATCTATTGAATCAAAACTACTTCTAACAAATATCATTTGCTGTGTGGGTGTATATGCAGGGGAGTATCTCAAAATAGACAGAATTTGATTGTAGTGCAGAAACTAGACTTAGTTGCACATTGTGCCACTGGGTGTAAAGAGTCAGCGTAATTCTGAGACAGTCTGCCATGTGATGTGGTTCTGGATTGAGTGATTTGTGTCTTTTTTTTTCTGGTGTTTGGGAGCACATTTGGCAGTTTTTACAATGTTTTGTTTTGGGGGAAAACTGCAGCTGAAACTATTTGCTTTGAGAAGCTTTTAAGGAAGAAGGTTTATGTGAAACACAGGTGTACAAGTGGTATTTACATTTCAAACATAGTGAAATTGAAATGTCACTTGGAAAAGTTTGCCACACAACCAATGAAGATTGTCATTGGGCCATTGATTTGATATTAGGAGACTGGTTTGTCTGGAGTTCATGCCTGTGAATAGTAAGGAGATTTGGAAATGAAATGCATTTCTACAAAATTCATAACTTGTTTGCTCATAGAAGATCAAAAGAAATGATTGTTTCAATGTGTGCCACAATTTGAGGGAACAAGTTTGGAATGACCCACACAAGTGTAAGAATATCCCCAAATAACTATAGTATTTGTATCCTTTCATGCTCATGAACCCATGTGAATATCAGCATGAAGAAAAAATATGTTAATCCAAAATGTATGTTAGCACAAATACTATTTTATTGATACTAGTTCAATGGTTTTGGAAATAATTTTTCTACACAGACCTAGATTTTCCCATGCTGTATGTCGGGGAAAATTCACGTATACTTTTTTTTTCTCTCATAATGAATTTATGCTAAACCCCTAATTGTAGCTATCAAATGAAGGAAAAATTGAGATCTCACATATAGTATAGACAGTTGTGATAAATGATTTTAAAAAAATGCTGTTGAAAATGCAGGAGAAAGGAAAGAGGGGAAAAAGGTCATACTAATCACTTATATGGAACAACCCAACATGTTCGTAAATAAAGCACTGAAATCTTTTATACATAAATGTTATCGTAATAATCTTTGTCATTAGAAGAAAGACTGGCAAAAAATATGGGATAAACCTTATGTGAATGAACTGTATAGAACTGGAGGTATATCTTAAAATTTTGCTTACAATGCAAAACAGCATATATGCATGAATCCGTAGTATAATGGCTTAAGATGATGATGGAAAAAAAAGAGTGTAAATTTTGGATGCTTGTTTACCAAGCATTGTGAGCTTAGGTGAGAGGATGTATGACATACATCCTAAGTTACTTATATTTGTAATTTGTTAATTTCTGTCTGGAATTGCTCTGCTGATATTGTTGGTGAAGGCCTGTTCCGAAACTCTATTTCTACCATGCAAACACAGTGAGGATAGCAAACAGAATTGCAACAATCGTTGTTTGTTCAGTACATTTCTGAATGTAATTGAGACTGCTGTCAAAGTTGATAAAGGACTGATCAATATTTTTATACATGTGGAATGTACTTTCTACCTTTTTTGTTTGTTTTTTTTTTGTTTTTGTTTTTGTTCTTGTTTCCGTCCTCATAACAATTGTACATATGTGTGATTTTTAGGTCCAAGCTCCAGTTGGTTGGTGTTATCTTGCTTGGATGTTGAATTTTTTTACTCTTTAGAGCCCCCCCCTCTAATTTCTCAGTTCGATATTTTTGTGCTAATCCCCCAATGACCAGCATCATTCCTCTTGGTGGAACCACTTTTGCAGATTTCTTCTATTATGTGCGGTAATTGTCAAAGAAAGATTGAAAATGAGAAATGGATATTTAATGTAGAGCATATGTTCTCTCACTTTTATAGTAAATGTATAGACTAGCTTAAAACTTGCCTTTATGAGCTTGATTTTCTGCTAGATGTCTATTTATTTATAGTTGAGCAGAAAAATGAGGATTTGGTTTAGCTAACCTAATAGGCACAAAGTTAGAGTCCAGTTCAGCATCATAAGTACATTGTAAATCAAATCTCTCGTTAAAAACTTATTTTTGTAATTTTAAATAATTAATATGCTAAATACATGCTCGAGTGTCCCATTAGTAACCACAGAAAATTTGGTGGCTATAGCTGTAACCGTCCTTGAGTTATGCAATGACACAGATGGATACACAATCTAGTGAATTATAGTAATTTTGTAATATACTAGTATTTAATAAAACAATTACTTGTAGATTCCTTTACCTGAGAACCTGTTATTGGTCAGATATTTCAAGATTTTTCATATAATACTGTAAAAATATTTTAAAAATTTACTTATTATCTATAGATTTACTGGATCATAGTCAACAGAGAGAAGGGCATGTTAGGCAAGTGTGACAGAATTTGAGAGATTCAACTAATTGTGGAAATTTTTGCCGCATATAAGATTCTTTAGATCCTGACCTGGTTCTATATTTATTTTCTACATTGGAGACATTTCTAGATTCTGAAAGACAGACTGGACAGTTCCCAAAATTTTGGTAGCTGCCCCCGTGTAATTTGCTCAAGTCCATTGAGTATAACTGGACATGCAGTCTGTGGTATGATCGCAGCTGATCAATCTATGGGTAAAGAAACAAATGAAATGCTTCAAGTGAAGGTGCAGTGAGAATGAATTAATTGAGGTCATAAATCAAAAATTAAATTCGAACCAGATTCTTGGAAAAAGAATCTTGGATGAAAATTGAATATCTGAACTGAAAATTATTTTAGACCTCCTCCTTTATTTTTTTTTCTAAAACATAATCTCTTGATGATGAGTCATTGTAGCCCCACAAATGGCCCAGCTGACCAACCTAACAGCTAGCCAGCCAAGTGGGCCACTGATTCTGTGCTTGTCTTTGTTTGTCAAGGAGTTCCTGGTAATATTTTCGGGGCTACAACATTGAAAATTTCTGTGAGTACTCCACTTAACACCATCTAGAAACTTGTTTTTATCGAAAAGTGCTTTTTGGGATCATGATGGTTATTTTAGACTAACCAACAAAGCCGAAAACTTTTGCTGGTGTTATATTTAAGATGATGGGTCTATTTTTCTAGATAACATTTTAGGTAATTAATTCTGGTACATGTGCGGTCTACAGTGATTCATTTATGCAAGGTATGGATGTTATATGCTACTTTTTTGGTTTCAATAGTGCCAGAATAGTCCATCATTGAGCAGATGTTGCACTTTTTTAACATTCTATTATTTGCTGTTGGCAGAGTGAGAGTCAAAGTGATCATTCTGTTGGATTTTGCTTCTACCTATGTTGAAAGATCATTGGAACACCAATGACAGAACATGTGGTGGAGTTTTGAAACCATTGTACCTGCTGGATTTGTGTGTCACGTATTCCACAATCTGTTTTATCCTTAATGATCTATTGTTGAAATGTAACTGCAGTTTCAGTATCTGTTCCACAACATCTGTTGTCACTTGAAAAAAAAAATTTCTTTTTAGTGTATGCTGTTTTTGGTCAAGATTTTTTTTTTTTTGTACCAATTCTCTGTGAAGAAAAATTCTTTTTTCTTTCAATTTCAGGTGCTTTCAATCAATCAGTTTCAATCTGCAAATGTGGTAGTTTTTAGGAAAAATCTTTTTAGAGGTATTACAAAAGGTATTCTATTAACAATAAATATAATGATAAAGTAAGCTCTTACTTTCTGCTATTTCTACAGAGGTATGGTTCACATGAATTAATTTTCCTACTTCTAATTGCTTTTTTAATACCATCCATTCCTGAACCCAGTCTTAATCCTAACCCTAAAATTTTTTAAATCCTCAAAAAAAAAAATTTCAGAATTTTTAGTAACCATCAACCAAAACTGTCAACATAGGTTTCTCAAGCTTTCAAGTTGGGTTGGCTGGCTGACTGGCGAGCTGGCTATCTATATTACACAAGTACAGACGGCACCTATGGAGTGAGAGTGCTCAAAATTCAAACTTTTATCTATTATGTCTAGGAAAGACTTTTATTTTCCTACCCACCCCATAATAGGTTTTATAGTGGAGGGTCCAATTTGCAATTGAAGTTTGCACTAAATTGGTCCTTTAGTTTGTGTCTTGGAGCATTTATGCCTTTTTTTTTTTAACACGGGCATCTTTTAATGATCACTGCCCAACAAAAAGCAGAAAAATAACTTATTCATTGATCAGCCCTTTAAAAAAAAAAAAAAATTGATCATCCATATCATGGCATGATATCAATAGATATTGGACCCTGTGACCATTTCTATTGAGTGACTAATCAAACCTCTTATATTCATGACAGGAATTCATATTGACCTTTACAGAGGAAGTCATGTGGGTTCTTGGCTCTGCGTGAATGTCTGGTGCTGATACCTAGAATAAAAAGCAAAAATTTGGCACAATGCCTTGCCGTGAGATAATCATAACTGGAAGGTGATGATAATTCATGTGAGCCATATCTCTGTGAAAATGGCAAAAAATGAGTGCTACCTTTATCATTATAGTTACATTAAAAATAGAAACCCAGTTGTAAAACCTTAAAAAATATTTTTCTAAAAACTAGCGAATTTGCTCGTAGTTCTTGAGTCTAATGGATTGAAAACACCTAAAATTGAAAGAAAGAAAAAAAGGAGAGCTGCATGGCATATAAAAAAAAATGTATATTTTTCTCTCTTTGAACATGAACTGTGTGCACGCATTGTTACAGAAAATTAAGCAAGGATTAGCTTCAAGTGAATATGGAAGTAGGTCTCCAATTGGGTCTCTGCATTAGTGTGCACTTTCAGTACCATTCTGTCAGCACTGCTACTTGGGAACACGAATACTGACAAAACAGCCTCATCTTTTATCTCTTGTTTAGTCTCAGCCCTTATCATTTACCATTGTTTTGTATTGAATATAAAAATACTTGCAAAGATACCCAGCATTGCCCAAGGGAAAAATAACTTGAAATATAACCAACCAGGAAAAAACATGTTCTGATATATTTTTTATCACACAAAACAAGCAATGAGAAAACCCCCCAATTATCTGCACTAAGGCATATAATTTACCTCCCTTGCCACTTGAAGGGGAAAAAGGAAGAAAATGTACAAAATGTCTACTCTATTTGGGGAGCACAGTCTTGCCCTAAAGATATTCTTCTGTTCAGCTTCCGAAAAATATCAACAGAAGTCTCCAGAGTTGTTGAGCAAATTCAAATTGAACCCTCTTCATTTTATTGTCCTCTTGTTTTAAAGATTTAAGATATAAGTTTTATTTTGTTTGTTTTTTTTCATTTGCGACTTGATTTCCCCTTGTGCATTTTATCAGTTTGATTAAACTTGTAAAATTTCTTTTATAGTTTTAGGCTATGGGAGTTCTGTATACAGTTACCATATATTTTTGGAATTTTTCTATCAATAAAGTCTAGCTATTTGATGAGAATTTTTTCTGCCAATAATGTCATATATTAACTATTTGGGACTTATTTGGGACTCAATATTGAATGTTAAAAAGAGATTTAAAACCAATTACATGAGCAACTGAACAGTTTCATACACAAGTGTAAAGTGACAAATTAAAAAAATCTCAAACCAAATAGAAAAAAAGGGTAACCGTAAAATTTCTAATAAAGTAGAACTGTTTTTTTGGTTGAATTAAATTCAAATGAATTTAGTCAGTGTTTGCAATTGATGCTAAATAATATCTCCCCTTAAATTTTTGTAAACATAAAAAAATGGTTGAAAGTCAATGCTGAGTCTTACATTATGGTTATATTGTAAATAGAGCCCTTTTTGTAAAACCTAAGAAAGAAATTTCTTCATGAAATCTAAAAAAAGTACTTCAAAATACAAAAATATGTCTTGTTTGGATTTGGTGATAGATAAAAATTAGTGTGGGTGCCTGCATGCATACACACACTCTTACATTTTCCATTGGCTAAACAAGCCCCCCACAAACACACACTCACTCTTTGCACTTGATCGGAAAGCTTTGGAAATTTCCCAGTTAAAAATTTGTGCTTGTCAGAAACTCGGAACTTTCTTGAGCCCTGGTTGAAAGTATTTGTGTTAGCTGAAATGATTTGGAACTTAGCAGATCGTGTAAAGAGTGCCCCAAATATGATTGGCTTGGTAGGAGGATAACAAAGAAATAAGATGCTTCTATGTAGATCACTGGTTAAGGCACTCTTTGAAAATTCTAAGCAGATAGGCTGGCCGTATTACAAATATGATCCAAATCTCATTGAAAGAGCTTCGAAATATATACTGAAGTTGCTCTACAACCTGATGAACTGTCTATAGTGAATACGATGCATCTGAAAAGTATACAGCCATTTTGAATATCTTGAAAGCTGGTTGCACTGCACTGCCTTGATGTAACTTGGCAGCCAATTAGAGGAAACCTTATTGAATGTCATAGCCTTCTCGGTATGCTGTTGTGTTGGTCAAAGTGTTTTGAAGGCGATTAAGAAAAAGAACCATGCTAGCCAGGAGAGGAGGTTTGAAGGCCTTTAAACAAAAAGAACAAAACAACATTTGCAGAAGGACAACAAACAAATATGAATTTTTTTTGCAAGAAACAGATGGGTGTATATAATGAAAAAGATGAAAGAAAAGAGTCTTTATAAAAAAAGAAAAACGTTTTCTTGGACTTGTTGTCCGAGTGAAAGAGATTGAGATCTCATTTTCTTTTTGTTTGAAGAGTTCGTTCAACAGTCTGTACCACGCCTCTCTTAAAGAGAAAGACACCTCTACTGGATTGTAAAATTACAACAACATACTGGTTCATCATTAAGTCAGTCTTCATCGAGAGAGATCATAACAATAGCAAACAAAACAAGTCCAAGATTGCCTTTGCTTTGATCTTAATGTAGATTATCAGAGAGAACAGGTTTTTCCCAGATATTCTTAGTACCTGGAGAAAATAGCCGATTTCTCTTCCTGGTGATAATCCCTCTACCAAAATTGCTGTGGCCATAGCTCCCTTCCGATTGGAAGTGGGGAGATTCCAGAATGTGGATGAGATTGAGAACTTGACGAAGCTACTGATGACCATCCTGAAAAGACTTTGGAGACCATTTTGAAAAATGTAAGAGATGCTGGAATAAGTTTGAGATCCCAAGGGAAGTACTTTGGTGACTAAGGTGCCATTGTTCTCTGTAGACTATTTTTTTTGTTTCTGTTTAAATTGCTTGATTCCATACGGACTTCGTATTATTACTCAGTGTGTTTGTTATCCATGGGTGTTGATCGCTGAATGGCACTGTTCTGCAAATGAAAAAAATATTTGTTCATGTATTAAACCTCAGTGGGAACTGCAAGTGGCTCATAAAAATGTTGCTTTATATAAGCTGGAAATAACTTATAGCTTTTATGCAAAGCCTTTGATAACTCTATAGAGGAAATGAATAAAGGCAATTAGTAAGATTTATTAAAAAATTCGTTCAAGTATACTTTACATTTTTTTGTAGGATGTTGATGCTTGAAAATGTTATGAAGTTGGAAAATCACTTTGATTGATAATCTGTTCTTAGGATTGAAAGTACTTTGTTGGCTGATCATAAATTATGGTGTCACCGTGACCTCGGTTGGTAGAAGTGCTTTTCTATTGTTGATATTCTGTCAAACTGGTTTGTTTACTCAGTGAAATTGTCAGTGGTTTGTTTACATTTTCAAAATATTTTCCATTTTGTATGAGGGGAATGATAGAGAATAAATCTGCTTTGAATTGACAGATCCCTAATTATTTCTCCAGAATAAACAAAAGAACATAGCCCAAGTGTATGAAACAAATCGTTTGTGGCTTGTACACAAAGTTGGACATGGAACACTGGTTGCAGGTATTATGATCAGGATGCCAACTTAACATTTGCTGTGTGGTTTCATAAACCTGTTTTACTGAAACCTATCCTCAGGTTGAAAAAGGAATCACCTAGATTCTTTCTGATTGGATTGATAATCTTTATATGAGGTTCAAATAAGAGAAATATTCACATCAATATTCAAGTCAAATACACTCCAACCTTATCGGAAAGGTTGAAGGTTTGATGTGCAATGACTGGGAGCTTTATTGACTTTCTTTTCCTCTGAGTTGTTTAATCAGATCCACTGCTTGCATTGATTTAACATGCAATTTTCTTTGGATATTGCATGCATTAGTTACGGCCAGTTGTATTAGATTGCTGTGTAATTTGGACTATTTTGGTTGTTTTAATCTTTTTTCTTTCTTCTTCCTATTGTTTGGATTCAAAAAGAGAAAACTGTTACCTCTCGTATGAAATGGACTTCTTAAATTGGATTGATTTTAAAAAATTTTTACACTCTTTGTATTTTGTCCCTGCCTTCAAAAATAAACAAATAATTAAGCAGTCTTACATTTTGGGTGTACATTATGTAGCTTTCTGGAATTAGAATAAAGCTGTCTACACTCTCTGTCCCTTTTTTTTCTCTCTCTCTCTGTCCCTTTTTTTTCTCTCTCTGTGTCCCTTTTCTCTCTCTCTCTGTGTCCCTTTTCTCTCTCTCTCTGTGTCCCTTTTCTCTCTCTCTCTGTGTCCCTTTTCTCTCTCTCTCTGTGTCCCTTTTCTCTCTCTCTCTGTGTCCCTTTTCTCTCTCTCTCTGTGTCCCTTTTCTCTCTCTCTCTGTGTCCCTTTTCTCTCTCTCTCTGTGTCCCTTTTCTCTCTCTCTGTGTGTCCCTTTTCTCTCTCTCTCTCTCTGTCCCTTTTCTCTCTCTCTCTCTCTGTCCCTTTTCTCTCTCTCTCTGTGTCCCTTTTCTCTCTCTCTCTGTGTCCCTTTTCTCTCTCTCTGTGTGTCCCTTTTCTCTCTCTCTCTGTGTCCCTTTTCTCTCTCTCTCTGTGTGTCCCTTTTCTCTCTCTCTCTCTCTGTCCCTTTTCTCTCTCTCTCTCTGTCCCTTTTCCCTCTCTCTCTCTGTCCCTTTTCTCCCTCTCTCTGTGTCCCTTTTCTCCCTCTCTCTCTTCATATAAGAATCTATATCTATTTCCCTCCCTTCTCCTGCTATTGAGCTATTTACATAGAGGCCCTCAACCTAAGATGTGGGCCTTAAGGATGGAATACCTTTGTTCTTTTGCTATTCAAGAATACATCTGAATTCATCATACTTCATCTTCATATTCACTAACCCTGTAATCTTCAGTTTTTATTTCTTCATTTTATTGTCATACCATATACATTCACATTTATTATGTTCTGTGATGGTAGAGGGCATTTCAGACATGTACTCTTCTGCATTTCATTGTATGTATACACACCACGACTGCAGCAAGGGAAGGAACACAACACCCCTGATGGGATTCAAAATTGGACCATCATTTTTCTCACTTCAGCTGACCAAAAATACATCGATAGTCTTGACTTGGAGACCAAACCAAATCCCCACTCATCAAGAGGGAGAGATTATTCAGACTACCAGGGACCAGTGGCTACCAGCATATCTATCACTCTACCCTACTACTTTCCCTTGTGATGACCACACTTTTGTCCTCTTAGCCAATCACGCTCTATCTTGTCATAATAAATCTACTTTCTATTATTCTTTTGGGCATCTGCAATGGGTTACCCTTTGACCACCTATGAAAGTTTAGTTCGCATACACCCATACAAAAAGTATCTTTGTTGTTTGTAAATCATATCAAATATTTTCAAAATGAAAATAAAATATTCAATTAAACAGTCCCAATTGGCCCTCATTTTGTAACATTACCTCTGCCAATGAAGTTAGCAGAGTTATATGTATTCACTCATATTTTTCTGTTCGTCTAAATAACCTCTCTAAGACTTCCCAATGTATTTCAATTAGGTTTTGTAGGAAAGTGAGCCATGGGTTGAGGAAGGATTGATTGAATTTTTAGGGATGGATCTGAGAATATGCATCCAATTGAGAGATATTTTTCATACTTCAAGAAGAGGTCAACAGTATAGAAAATCCGAACGCAGTATCCTGGGCATGGGGTAAAGAATAGGTTCAATTTTGAGGTGGATCCAGGAATTATTTTTTTTGTCAGGAAGTACATCATTTTCATTCTCATGCATTTATGTATCCGTTCATATCTGTCCACATGCTGCCTTTGAAAGTTCTCAATGAATTCCAATGGCATTTTTTTGGAAGGGTGGGCAATGGTCTAAGGGAGAAGTGATTATATATTGAGGCGGATCCTACAATTTGTCTTCAATTGAGTTATATTTTCATTATTTTGCCTGAAAAAAGCTTAAATGAACACTAAACTAAAAGGCACTCAGAGTCTGCATACCTCTGTCAAAGTTGTACACCAACTCAATTGTAAAAAAAATTCCTAATTTCAGTAGAAGAATCCCTTGTTCCAAGTTGTTATCAGTAGATATTTTTATCAACAGAATTGTTATCTTTAATTTGAATGCTCCATTGTTATGGACAGAGAAAGAAAAAAAATTACACTGTTCATTAGGTAGATGTTTGGAAACTGATTTACCTATTAAAGCAATGAGAGGAATGATGATAAAAACATTAATTTTGTTTACTGGATATTGAAAAAATCAATAAGCCATCTTGCATTGAATATAGAGGAAAGTAATCAGTTGTTTACATTCATGGAATGGCTTTCTTGACTCACAGCCTAATTAGATCAAACTTTTACAAATGATCCTGAATTATTTTATTTCTTTCTATTTTCTCACTTTTGGGTCAGTGGTCTGTTGGTGAGCTTAGCGTAATCCAGTTTAGATCTGATAAGCTCAAAATGGAGCTGGTTGATTTGTCTCTGGTGATAGCTCAAATTTACATACTTCAATTTTAAAATTGAATTGATCAAAAAAAATTACTACTACTAATACCCCCCTGTTGCCCCATTTAGGGCAGGAGCCCCCATTGAAAAACTCTCCTAGTGTCTTGGTCCTGGCCTTGGCCCAATCTCTTCAACTGTCCACATTTTTGCCCAGGTCTGCCCCCGAATCATGATGCCAGGTGTCTCTTGGTCTTCTTCTGTTCCTTTTCTGATGTAGATTCCAAAAGAAGGCATGTTTTGTAATGGTGGATGCAGGTCTGCGAAGAGTGTGGCCAATCCAGTTCCTGCGTCTTCGGAAGATTTCTTCCTCTACAACCAGCTAACTTGTTCGCTGCTTCAGGTTTTTATTGCTGATTGTATCTTGCCAGCAAATTCTTAACATTTTTCTTAGGCAGTTGTTGATAAACGTCAAAATTCTCCTTGTTGCCGTGACAGCTATTCTCCATGTTTCCACACAATATAAAAAGTACAGGCTTCACTATTTTATTGTTGATCCTGATCTTAATGATAGTTGTTAGATCTGATGATCTCCAGACATCTTTCAGCTGATAGAAAGCCACCCTTGCCTGACTGATCCAGGCTTTTACATCGGTATCTGTCCCTCTGTGCCTATCAATAAAACTGCTAAGATACTTGAAGCTTTCCACCTTTTCCAGTACTTTACCTTGATGGGGGTAAGTTTTATTGTATTAACCTTGAAGATGCTCTTCCTTTGCTGATATTTTGGCCACGGTGTTCAGAGTTGATTGCAATAATGGTCTGCTCCTGCATCTGTTGCTTTGTATTTGAAAGGTAGGTTAGATCGTTGAGGTCATCCACTCGTGTCCAGAGCGTCCACTGGATACTGTTTTTCCTCTGAACCATGGATGTCTTCATGACCCAGTCCATTGGCCCACAGGAACAGAAAAGGTAACTACAAGCATCCTTGCTTCACTCCCATGTGTACTGGAAAGGCATCATTAAGTTAATGCCCATGTGTCACCCTGCAAGTCATCCCTTTATACGAGTTCCTGATGGTATTAGTAATCTTCATTGGCACCTGATAGTGTCATATCAGCTCCTTGAAAGTCTTCCTGTCTACTTTGTCAAATCTGTCCTCTTGGTCAATGAAGTTGACGTAGAGAGGTGAGTTCCACTCTAATCACTGTTCTAAAATTATACTGAGCATTGTGATCTGGTCAGTGGGGGCTCTATTCTTGCAAAATCCAGCTTGATGGTCTCTGAGCTGGGAGTTGACTGCATCATTCATCCTATCCTGGAGGACTCTATTGAAAATCTTGCTTGAGACAGCAGTGTTATCTCCCTGTAGTTAACACATAAACTAACGTCATTCTGCTTCGGGGGTTTGATAAGCTAGCCCACTTTCCACTCTGATGAAATTTGTTCCTCATCCCAAATTTTTCTGAACAAAGGGTAGAGCATCTCTATGGGGGTTTAGTTGTTTGATGGCTTTCGTACACAGCAATCAATTTGGCGGTCCATGTCTACTGGCTAGATATTCACTGGGTTCCATAGAGGTGGTCTATTGAAATACTCCACCCATCTGCATTTCTGTTCTTTCATGCCTTGAATTTTCTTCCTGTCTTTGTCTGTGGCTCAAATTTACATACTCTAGTTCTAGACTTTCATTTAAAAAATATTTTGATGCAAAGGTGAATAAAAACAAAATCAGCAGTAATTATAGATTTTTTTAATAATTATAATCCCCCAAAATAAAGTGATATGTACCATTTATATAGGTGTATTATAAATCTACCCTTATGATTGTGCAGTGCTATTTCAGGCTTATTAGATAAGTCACCCCTAACCAAATAATGTCATTTTCAGAGAGGCAAAATGGATTTACATGACCTCTTCCCTATCTTAAAAGTTAGAAAATGTTGTTGATTTTTATGATTTGCGGGAGAGAGCTGGAATTTATCCCCAAGTCTGTCCTGCTCTTATCTGTCACCTACTTAATGCCTTCCCATTTATTTTGTTTTTTGATTTGTTGGTTTTTGGTCATGCTAATGCAAACAGAAATAGTGTAAGGGGGTACAGTGGGCACACAGCCTCAAAATAGGTTGCTGGTGGTGGCAAAGCAACACTTTTGTGTCTGTGTGTTTGCTGGAAGTAAGTAGGCTACTGGTGCTGGCAATATCACTACTTCTACTACTGATAGTTATGATGTTAGTTTTGTTTTTCAACCAATTCTATTACTTTTTTGTTTTAGAATTATCAAAAATCAAGAATGAGTTCTAGAAAAATCAGCTGAAAAATAAATTTAGTATTTCTACTAAAATATACCTTTGTATAATTTATACGTAAAAATCCCATTGTTTTTTTTTCTTTTTTACGAATACTATGCAAATATAAATATAAATACCTTCATTGCATGCACAAATTACTTCCACTAATTTTGTTATCTGCCTACACACTCCTACAATGCATCATCAATAATCGCAAAATTGACAAACAATGGAGAAAGCAGTACATGCACGAGTTTGTTTATCTTCATGAATATCTTTTCCTGATAATTGATTATGTTTTTCTGGGGGATTTTTTTTTTTTTTTTTTTTTTTTTTCATGAATAAAGTGAACCAATAATTTAGGAAATTACCAGTATTATTGTGTAATAATTGAATTGAACAAAATTGGTTGATGATTAAAGTATTGATTATTAGAAGAATCAATTTTGGCTTGGAATAAGGTTAATTTAATCTCTCTCTTTATTGGACACATTTGGCTTTGTGGCCTTTCCAGACAATCATTCCATGGTTCACTTTTTTTTTCTTTTCTTCCGACTACAAAATTACAGCTGGTAAATCTATCTCGAATGCCTTGCTGGATTTGTACGATTGGTTCTGTCTCTACGTAAAAGTGCAACCTGATGCTTGTTGTGAGACTTAATCAATAATTGCGGCTGAAAGAGAGAGAAAGGACACAATGAAATGGTCATGTACAGACTTTGTCATTTACTCAGTCACTTTGTCCAACAAGGAAGTGTGTCAGGCAAAGACATACTCAAAATACTTGGACTATGAGTGCAATGTTTGCATTTTCTTTTATTTATCATTGATTTTTTTTTTTCGTTCCTTTAACATTGAATAATGGAAAACTTTGCCTTTTCAGTCAGTGCTTAGACTCTACCATTTCTCAAAACAACCTTTATCTAATTTAATCACCACTGACTTTTGACCCAATGGAACATCATCTAAGAATGTCCAATAAAATGCATTATCTTATTGGACCCAGATGGTGTTTTCTTTAACAATGAATGGTGGAAAATATTGCCTTTTTGGTTAGTGCTCAGTTGCTACTATTTGGAAAATAGCCTTCATCTGATTTAGTTACCATCGACTTTTAGCCTCTAAAAAGAGTGTCCCGTAAGAAAGTGCATGATTTTGCGCTTCTGGGCTATTGCCTTTTATTTCACAAGTACAATTATTTTAAATCAAGATTTTTAATTTAGGGAGTTGATATACCTCTCTCTGCTCCAAAATATGTATTTTTGAGATTCCAGTGAAAAAAGACCTTGCCAGTTTATCAGGTTTGCTACAACCCCCCCCCCCCGAGAAAAAAACGAAACAAGCAAAAAAGAAACAAAACCATGTCAAATACTTCCAAAATGAAAGAATTGTTTTGTTTTTAATAAAATCAACTGTATCGAAAATGATTTTTATATTTTTGAAAATCAACTAAAAAGAATTTTGATTCCCTCTTCGCCCCAAACTCTCATGATATAAAGATATCAAAAGGAAGAAAATTGGTTGCTATCCAATAAAGGTAGGAAAGAGAAAAGTTAATTTGGACCTGCCATTTTTGAAGTTCACTTGTTGGCTTTTCATTTGAATTAAAGGTTCCAATTTTTATTAATATTAATGACCATAAACAAGTCTGTTTGCCAAGTTCGTAAAGTTTTAATGGAAACCAAAATCACAGGAAAAAACTAAAATAGTGATCTCTTCCTTACATGCATCCTATTGAAATGGGCTGTTTTAAACTACAAAAGAATTTGTAAGGCTGTAAAGACTATGATGAAGATACAGAATTTTTGTAAAAAAAAATATATTGCATCATTATAAAAACCTATGAAGTGCAGAGTGGCATAATGGTTATGTATGTATACCAACAGAATCTGAACCAAGTTTGAGTTTCAGCCAAGGCTGTTTATGCTAACTTCACACTAATTCTTTTTGGAAAGGTATGAATCAACTTCTCCTTTTAGCTATGTGTAAATAGTAGGGCATTTGGAGCCCTTTAACCTTGTCTGTTAGTCCATATGAGAGAAAGTTACTCTGACAGAGGAAGCATACAGCTTGGCATTTGCCATAGCTGGTCTCAGAAGGGTTGGGTTTGGGGCTACAGAAATCAAAGTCGAAGGATTGTGGCCCTTTGCTCTGCAAGCAGTCTACAGCAATAAATATAAACATCAAAATGTGAGTGTCCAGAATATGCTGCAAAATCTTTAAAGTATCATTGTCAGACATACTGAAGCAATTAGCTCCTAGATTCTTGTAGGATTTGATGGTTTCCTATCAATGTACCTTCTCTCAGAACCTTGGAAGAAAAGGAGGTGAATGAGAAACCATTTAATGACACTTCTGCTATTGCTTGATTGAAAAAGAAATAAAAAGCACTAACTCCACTGACCTTTTCTGTTCATTGCTAATCAACACACAATGAAGATATTCTACTTGAATAACATTCAATGATGTTACCATTAATGACAAAGGGATGCTGAAGTGTGAGAAAGGCAGGTTGTAAAAATAGAAAACATCAGTCATCCGATGAAAAGAAAAACAATCATTTAATTTTTGTCTTCCCTCTGGCAATTGCTTGTAGATAAGCATGCTCTGTTTAATGCATTGCACAATTGTCAATCTAAGACCAAAGCCGTTGTACCATCAATCTTGTCCTTTTAAAACTGTACTAAAAACATGTTAATCAGCCATCACAGAAGGTTGTTTGTGCATCAAAAGAAACCAATCAACTGGATAATTGAAAGCCTTGCATTTAAAACTTCATCAAAGCCATAGGAATCTTGTGAGTATACAAATACAGTTGGTGCAAATATCCAATACATCTCAAAAAGTTTACTTCACCATATTTATACAACTTTAAAATTGACAGAATTTGAACCAGAGATAAATATTAGTACAGCAAATGCAAAAATCAGAAGCAAGATTGAACTATGAAAGTCATTTACAAAAATCAGAAATAAGAGCAACAATATCCGATTTTACAAGCTATCTTTGGTGTGTACTTGATTTTGAAAATCCACCTGATTTTGAAACTGCATGGCACTATAACACTGGATTATATCAGTAAAATTATCCAACAATCATCTTTTATACAGGACAAAATTTTCCTTAAAGAATTCTGCTGAAGGGAACCATCCGCAAATATCAAAGAAAAATTCATTAGCAAAGATGAGGATAGTTGTAAAAGTAAAGAATACAATGTTTTAATTATTTAAGATCAAATGTAGAGTCAGGATCCAAAAATTGATTGAAGTCAAAAGTGTAAGTATTCAGATTAAATTTTGATTTCAGTGTAATCTGAAAATTTGCGCTTCGACTTGAATCAATTTTGTGATCTACATTCAACATTTGATCCATTTGGAAGGAAAAGAAAGAGTCTCTTGGTTGCTTATCCTCAACTTGTTATACCCAAGTATTCGGGGCATTTGAACAACACTAAACCTATTCATCTTGATAAATTTGTTTGCAATTTGAATGATTCTCTATTACAATATCATCTTGATTGCTCAATTTGGAGAGGAGTGAGTGTCTTGGACTTCATATCATTTATGGGTAAAATGTCTTTTCACACTTGCAAACTTGATTAATCTGTATATTTATAGTGAGGATTTATTTGCTGCCTCCAACAAGACAAAAACATCTCTTTTAATGTTAGGTTCCATACATTTTCACATGATAGTATTTCCTGATCGGTGGTGGGATGGAAATTTCATTTCATTAATTAATTAATTAATTTTTCTCCTGTCTATCAATATTTTTTTGTGGTTATATAATATATAACTATAACTTGCCATCGCAGTCAATAACTGAACAACCATAGCATCAAAATTTGAATTCATGTTAAAAAAAAATCCCATTGGGAAAAAAAAAAATGGTTAGAATAAATTCTATTTATGACATCTCTGGTGTTCTCCCCTGGAAAACATCTAAAATAGTTGAAAAAGAAAAGAAAAAGTCCATCCAGAATCGTGTAGATTCTCCTGCAACCTATCAGAATAAGGCCCCCAAAAGATGAAAAACCCTTTTTAGAAAGGGTGTAGTTGAGTACTGATGGTGGTTCTCAAGTCTGTAGACAAAACAGTATGGCCAGGAGTGCCAAAACAAACAAACAAGCAAGCAAACACACGTGCACATATAAAAAAAGAATAGAACCTTTTGCCATCTGTGATGGCTACTATTATTCAATAATAACCATGTGGGTCATTTCTGTGTCAAATGAATAAAAGGTCAAACCATGACAATCACAGATCTTTTCCAAAATTTGGTACACTTATAGATCTTGATATGACTGGTTGAATGGCACTTATTTTACATTTCTAACTTGAAGATAGAGCCCTGTGTACTTAGCCAAAAATTTGAAATAAATATCTCAGTTGTTTTTACACCTAGAAAGCTCATTTATATACCATTTTGAAGTACTTGTGTAGATTTACAATGTATTCTGTACATTTGTTACATCAGATGTCAAATAAAGAGTTGACTTTGGACTTGACCTTTGACGTTTCGTAGCTCAGAAAGGCTTCAATTTTTTTATCAAAACGTGGCAATTAAATTTTGTCTGGAAAGAATTTTATGTCATGTTAAATTTGATAAAAAAAAAAAGACATACGTATTCAATGGTGAATAGAATGTTATTTGTCTGTGGTGGGGGAGCATTTTAAAAGAAAATCTATACTAAAATGACGATAAAAAAAATAGCACAGTAAATACATGAGCCTGTAACATATATGTTTATTATTGCTATCTAGTATTATGTGAAGCGGGATCATATGGGGGTCAAATGGTTTTTCTAGATTATGGGCTATGATGCCAACAAATGTTTTTAGAAAAACTTGAATATGGATCTGTATATTATGACAGTTGGTTACGAAATTAGTCTTATTTCAAGATTTTTGAAAGCCTTGAAGTCACTAAAAAATTTTGACATTTTTTCGCATGAACTGTTTAACTTCAAGGAGTGTGGAGTTGAATGGTTAACTCAAGTTCAGGCCTATATATAGGCCGATTATCAAACTAATATTTTATCTCACCTTAACCTCAGATTTGCAGATGACATTGCCCTTTTCGCAGAGAACCTGCACGACCTCCAACTAATAATAGATGAACTAAATGGACTAAAACACCAAGGTGAAAATTGAGAACACAGAACTGGAGAAAGTAGATCACTGCATCTACCTAGGACAATGAATCTCCATGAGAACCTCAAAAGAAGAAGAGATCAAGCAAAGACTCACACTATGATGTCAAGCCTTTGGCACAGCAATCTCAACTTTTAAAAATAAGATCCCATTAATCGTAAAAAGAAGGGAGTATAACCAATGCATCCTTCCAATAGTCACTTATGGAGCTGAAACATGGAACCTGACCAAGAGACAGATCCACAAAATGAGACCACAAGACGGTGGAGTACATCCGGAAAAAAACAAGAGTCAGCAACATCATAGAATCCATTGAAAATCTCAAATGGCAATGGGCTGACTGTGTTGCAAGAATGGCAGACAACCGATGGACATTGCAACTCTCGACATGGATCCCCCGAGATCACATGCGCAACTGATTGAAAGACGAGCTAGTCAAATTCAGAAAGTACTGGCTCCGGGACACTTGTGATAGAGAAGTGTGGTGAATCCTGAGGAAGGTCTATGTCTAACAACGGACGTTGAAAAACGCTGATGCTGATGTTTAGAATTGAAAGTTTGTATCTTGGGTTATCTATCAGACCTACAAATACAGTAGCACCATAAAGATGGGTATTTTTTTTTTTTTCTAGGATTTTGAATGATATAGTTTTCACATCTGACAATTTTTTTCTGTCTTTGTCTTTGTTTCTTAATTAACTATTTTTAAATATTTAAATATTCTAGTCTTTTAATCTAACAAGGGCCTACTCTAAACAAATTAAACGAGTATTTATGAGGTTTTTTTCAGGCTTGGGCTTATTGCCAGTATTCATCTACCTCAGGTACATTGCAATCACCATGGTTGTTGCATAGCACTGGGGGATTTATAATTTGTACAATGTTGCATTGGATATGAATGTCAATTTACTCAGGCCATTTCCATATATGCTGACTACCTTTTTGTAAGCTGCTGTTATAGTTGTCTTATTCAATTGTTTTACTATACTAACAGAATACGAGCCTTCATATACAATAATCATAGAACTCCTGTCTTTTGAATCTTAAACGTTTACTACAGCTTCCACTAGTCTATCACCATTATCAGCACTTTCACTGTCTGAACTCATTTTTTTCGAATAGTTTGTCGTGTTTTTTAAATTTTTTATAGCAATACGTGTATTCTCAATGACCACTGACCACAACACTAGTTTAGATACTGTTGTTAGTTTTAGGTTATTGGTTTGTTCTGACATATATATCTATGTATCTGTTTGGGTTTAAATTATTGATATGTTCCGACATTTTTATGTATTTCTGTATCTGCAGTTTGTCCCACCCAAACCATTCATAGTAGAACCTTGAAATTTTGCATTCACACTTCTCTCATATAGTTTTGGAAAGGTTGTTTTTTTTTTTTTTTTTTTTTTCAAATTCTCCCTCCAAAATTAGGTGGGGTGTGTATTTCAATCTTCAATGTAAGTTTATGCTAAATTGGTTCCTTAGTTTGTGTCTTTACTTATATTTTGAAAATTTTGACATTTTACTGCCTAACAAATGGCAAGAGAAGTAACTTCTTCATTGATCACTCTTTTTTCCCATTTTCCAATTGATCACCCCAACGCAACATGCTGCCAAAAAACATTGGTCACCAGGTGGTTGAGAAATAACGTCTTTTTACACATATCTTATCTGGTATGCATGTAACTGTTGGTGTTGATATCAATCAACAATACCCAGAACAGACCAGTGTAAACACTTTTGCTGGGTTCAGGTTATTCATGTGTTGTAACATCTATATACACTAGCCTTGCTCATGGGTGAATTCCTCGGTTTTTTTACATCTAAAGCTCAACCCGAGTATTATCTCATGTCTTTGTCTTTTTCTCAACCTATGCCTGTATCTTCTCATTCTCTCCCTTATCCCTTCCATTCTTGGTGGCCTGTCTATGATTGTTATAACAACATGGATAAGATTCTTAGACCAAACTTTCCTACCCCTTCCATAAACTACCTAATTTTCTTTCCTAACCCTATCTTCTTACCCTTTTATTAAACCAGCAAACCTCCCTTTCTCTCCACCTCTCAAGTAAAGTATTTGAATTTCTCTTCACCCCTGTTCCTTTCTAAATAAAAACAAGGAATATTTTAAATGAAATAACATGCTGCCAGAAGACGTTGGTCTCCTGGGAGGTTGAGAAAAAACCACTATTCATGTATATCTCATGTAATTGTTTTTGCTGTTATTTATCACCACTTCCCACAACAAACCAGTTAGAACACTTCTACTTGGTTTGTCATTCATGTGTTCAGACAATCATACATATGTATGTGTCTGGACTTATCCTAATGCTAACCATTCAAAGTACAAACTGTAAACTTTGTATGCGCACAGTCTTATGGAATTTTTTTTTTTTTTCAAAGCCTACCCACCTCCGTTTCCATTGGGGGGTTCAATTTACAATATATGTTTTTGCTACGTGATATAAATAAGCATATATGGCTGGTGGTGATTCATAATTTCCATTGAATTGCTAGTTAGATTTGGTTTTCGTAGGATTATTTGTCTTATTGACTTAATGCTTCTTTGTCCTGTTTTCTGCTTCAGTTTTTAGTTGTTGCAACTCATATTCTTCAGTGAGGATTTCACTCTGCACTCTTGCTCTCTTATTCTTTAGTTTCTGAGTAGCTTTTAGAGAGATGACATTAATGATAGCATTTCTGAGTAATTGCCTTGAAGTATCTGTACTTGAAGCTGAAGTCCCTGGTGCTTCATCAACTGGCCTAGACAACACAACTTTATATAGCTCAGCATTTCTATTAGGGTGGTATAAACTCGCATCTTTTGAACCATTTATTGCATAAATTAGATGCAGTTGTTGCTAAAGTTTTGATTACAACGATGGAAATACAGCTTTGTTTACAGTTGACATGCAATATTCTAAAAACCACTCATTCAAGGTCTTCTTCCACAATACTTTGACGGGTCTGAACACTGCAACATCCAATGGTTGGAGGTCAGGGGAATGTTTAGGGAGAATATTATGGTCTTTGACAACAGTGTTTATGGATTGACCACTTACTTTTACCAATTTAACATCTTGGAAGACCAATAGATCATATTGGGTAAAACGCTTCCTTTCACGATGACAAGGCATTCAATAATTTTCCAATTTTTAGAACTATAATTTTGTATTTGATATAAAACAGAAAAAAACCAACAGGTTGGAATTGTATAAAATATAACAAAGATAATTTTATATGGAGCCAAGTTGTATAAATCTAAATTAACAAAAACCACCAAAAATCCATTTGACCCCATACTAGTTTTTTTTTAATAACTCAGAGTTTTTAGCTTTTCAAAAAAAAAAGTTTTTGCCCTTAAAAATTGTTATACCACTCCTCTATCCACTGATATATCTACCTTTTTTATAACCCTTATGGCTTTGGTAGCATGTTATTTCATTCAAAAGTATTCCTTATTCTCATTCTCAAAGGAACAGGAGTGAAAAAATTGAAGTTGTTTACTGAAGGGTTTTGAGCTATGAAGAAGTTTCTCGGCAAGACATTTTGTATATAAAAATTCTGACTTTTTTTTTCTCTCTTTTTCAAAGGATTTTTTTCACCATTATCCTAGATATCATTACTTTATTATTGTGTATTATCAATCTACAGAAAAAAAACAAAAAAAAACAATTTCAACACTGTCGAATTTTTGAAAAAATTTTAATCAAAGAAAAAGATGTTTGACTCCATTCACCATTTGATCCGACCACACCGTATACTCTTTCATAGGTACTATTCCATTATAATTTTGGCAGCATGATTTCTTTTTTTTTTTTTTTTTTTTTTTTTTTTTTAAAGCCCATTGGCTGATCAAGGTTTTTCAGATCAATTGAAACTTTTTTGAACCTTGGATGTCAACGGAAGGATATTAATAGATGCATATCTTTTGTGTGTGTGTGTGTGTGTGTGTGTGTGTAAAACTTTTCAATCTTTTTTTTGTTTTGTTCTGTTTGAATCATCATGGCCCACCTGACCAAGTTGGTTACAGATTCTTCTCTCTTTGCTCGGGCGCATTATTATTGTGTATTTGTCTGTCTCTGTGGGTGCTCCTAGTCACACTTTGATGGGGTTACTGACTTGAAAATTTGCCAGAGTACACCACTAGGCACCATCTAAAAAATTTTTTTTTTTTCTCTCTTCTTCAGAAAAAGTTATTTTTGGAGTCTGTATGGTCATTTTGAACCAACAATTCCCAAATATTGTGCTGGTATTTTTTTTTTTTTTTTTTTTTTTTTTTGAGATAATTTTAAATTAAAAAATCTATTTTTTGAAATTTACTTTCTCACTTAAATATTACCGTCATTTTATGATGTCATGGATAAACTAATCGAGTTAACATTCTGCATACTGACTGAGTTGGAAAATCATGCCAATGGTTCTCCATTGTGGTGCAGATAAATGATTTTCCTTGGCTGTTAATCTTGAAGAAAAATTTGACAGCATTGACAACATGCTGTGTAACCTACAAAAACCGCAGAAACGATTAATGCTCAACTGTCTACTGCCTAATTATTTGTTCTATATTTGATTTCTAATGGGCCATTCCACATGATGATTTCCGTGACAAAAAAGTCTGCAGTGTCCCTTAATTATCATTTATTGCTCTTTTCTGTTGGTTTTTATAACTTGACAACTACATTGGATTCTGTCGCCTTTTTTGTCTGCATCATGTGAATGTGCTACATATCGTACTACTTGTGCATTGACTTTTTTCCCCCCTCCTATTTTCTTCTCCCGTGAATATTTCTTTTTTGTCTTCTTCTTCAATAAGAGAATCAAGGGCATTTAGGTGCAAGTGATTGGGTGACACTTGGTGCCCAATGGCACTGGTAGATACGCAATAGGTAATGCAAAATGTTCTGATTGGAGACCTATATTGCCTGCTGTCAGTCTTAGGCAAAAAGTAGTAACCAGATATTATTTCTGTCTATCCTATTCTAAGTAGATCACCTTCTTGCCTGAGTTTCGGATGGTCTGATGGTAGCTTATTGCTAATTGTGAATTTTCCATCAAGTCTATAATTTTTATTGCTGGCTCTCATAGTAAAAGTAGTGACTGAATGAGATATTCATAAATTGATAATAGGGAAGACAGAATTTTATTTCTGTCTTTTTCATTTTCTTTCGAGAGTTGTTCTGATTTGGCTTTGATTTGTAGAACACTACTCAGTTCAGTACGGTTGGACTTATTTTAACATTTTTCAATGAGAAAAATGCATGAAGATACATTGATTCTATACTGTATTCACCAAACTGTACCTCCCACTCCCCCACCAAAAATGGTATCCAAATATCACCCTGCATCTAATGTGCTGATATGAATGGGACACAGAACACCAAAGGCTGAAGCTGTATAGCTAAGGATTCTGGTGAATTGTGGTGAACAATACCTTGTAAAACCTATCATGTAGGTTGGTGAATTGAGTACTCTATATACTGGTGTGTAAAATGCACTTTTTTTTCCTACAGATTTTCAAACCTAAAAATCAAGGGTACTTATTATGTACGAGAACTTACTCCTTTTTATGTGGCCATATTTGACAGCATGACTGTAAGTTAGTTATATCATTGTCCAAGCTAACTAATGATGTGTGTCAGTTTAAATCTCTATACATTGTGAAAATCCCTTGTTTCAGAACATAATGTAAATTTGATGAAATCTTATTTTTAGTGGATACGAACTGGTTAAAATGTTGAATAAAGGTTAAATTTAGCTGCTACAAATTCTGAAAATTCGTTGTGTATTATACACACGAGATGTTTTTACTAGGATTTCATGACCATAATTAGGTGTGCATAGTATATATAAATATATACGTCAATTTTTTGTTGTTTTTGTATTACTTGATAACTATTATTATTGCATGTTTTAGCTTTCACTTTGTTTTCAGTTGTACTTGTCAGTTTTGATTATTATCCATAAATAAATGTACTCATCTTAAAAAAAAATTGACATGTTTAGGTTTTGGAAGTGGCACTATTGGTTATCCTTGCCAAGTGAAAAGCTTATGTTTACAATGGGAAACTACTTGATATTCCAACATGTACAAGTCCATTTTACTTGGACAGAAATACAGACCTTTATGGAAAGATGGTGAAAGAGAGCAATTTTGTTCAAAATATCATCCTCTTGACAATTATGTGACAAGGTGCAGTTTACTCTTTTTTGTGTACACTTACTAACTTGGAATTGAGTGAATGGAATCGATGCTTGTTGCATAGTTCCCTGCTTTCAAATGCTTTTCATTGATTGCAGCCTTCAATTGGTCTAATTGGGATCAGTCTCAGTACTTGTTTGAATCAATCGCTTGGTTCTCCAGAAAGATAGTTGACGATTCCTTTTCAATGCCACTGTATTTCAACAACTTTGGATGAAGATCAGTATATTTTGCTTACCCCACAATCTTTTTTATTGTATGTTATAAAGCATCTCACTATTCATCACTCATCAGTATTCAATCAGGAATATCTAGCCAAATTGTAGAATTTAATCCAACGTTTAGCATTGTGCATCTTTTTTCCAGAATGCCAAGATTTTGTTGATTTGATAACTTTTAAAGCCTGTAACTTTTGTGTTTGTTCATGTGTAATTAGAAATTGACATGTGAGCGCAATCATAAAATTCAAACACACTATCATGATCAGGATCACCTGCAGTGACAGGACAAACTTTTTACTCTGGGAACAAAACTGTCTCCTGAGTGCTGAAAGTTTGAAAAAAAATGTAAAGGCCTAGAAATTGGATACTCAGCCTGAGGAGGTATAACTATTCAGAAAAGAATTCATTTTGATATGTTTTGCCTTCCAGCTTCTACAGAATAATGAGTATGATTTGAAAATGAACCTGCATAATGAAGTTCAACATTTGTTTTGCAGTGAACTGTTACAGCAATTTGTTCTGCTTGGAGTTTTAGTATTATCATTTGAAATAGTGAAATCAAAAGTAAAATTTCTGCCAATCCGTATTACCAAGCTGACTCTCCCTGATGAGCCTCTTCTGCTCCATTCCCTGCTGTATCTGTACAAGTGTTTTTTCTTCTGGTACTGCATAATCAACACCATGCAGCCATAATAGATTGAATGCCTTATGATAATTCAACTCATTTCCCATGTGAGCGCTTCTTGAGCAATAAATACATGTAACAGGCTTCTGATGGCTGTCATTTCTAATAGTGTACATACCACTTTCTCTCTCCTCCTCAAACAGAATCCTTGTCTCTTCCTGTTTCATTTTCAGCCCATTGAGTTGGAAAGAAGGAATTGAGAATGACCCTGAGGCTGTTTCTCGGATAACTTTTCAAACATTGCCTGACCCTTCCTCTTATTGGTCACTTCATAAGAGAAAATGATTAATTTTCTGTTAATCTTATACAATATAGAAATGGACAGTAATTTCATTGGACACCTAGGCTAGAGTATGTTTATATTTACACATGCATGCAAACAGGCTATGCCTGCATGTGTCTCTACACAAATATGCACATTTATTTGTGTGATAATGTGTGCTCATACGTACACAACTATTTGTATGTCTGCATGCTTGCTCTTGCATACAATTGAATATTTCCCGCACATATACAGCTACTCACTTACATGATTGTAATCATTTACCATGACTTGGCTAAGATTTAGACCTTCTCATACCCCCAAGAGTGCTTGGGCTGAAATGAGAAACTGCAAATCAGAAATTATAGTGTTCATATATAAAAAAAATTCTATTTGTAACATGTGGATTTAAAATGTGTGATGCATTTGTAAATACTTGTATATTGAGGAATAAGAAATTTTTTAGATGTTATCATTTGGATTTAAGTCATAATTTTATAAAAAGTGATTATTTTGATTTTCCTCTATGCATAAGTCCAGGTTTTTCTTGGTCAGTCTTTCTGAAATTTCACGTGCAAACTTCTTGAGAAACTTTTTGAAAAAAAGTTAAAAAAAAAAAAAAAATTTGATATTGAAATAACCAGGATAGAGACCTGGAACCACAGAAAACTTTGAGAGTGAGGCAAAGATGGACAGACTGACATGGGCTCAGTTGGGGTGGTGTTGCCCAGAACTGAGTTCACTGGTGTATTGTAGTTGCTTCTCTGATCAACAAGGAGTTTACAAGAATAAACAATATGGATTATAAACAGTTCTGTAATTAGCAGAATAGGTATGGAGATTTTGCTTTGTAATGTTCAGGTAACTGATTTGAATGAGCAGGTCTCCACTATTACATATTTCATAAATTTTTCCACTAAAAGGTTACAACAGAATTAGCCTGCAAATGTTGATTTTACAAGAGCTATTTTAACTTGGTTAAATTTTGAATTAGAACTTTTTTTTCCCATTTAGATTCATTCTCTGGATAAATTTATTTATAGGAGTAAAGATTTGAATTAGTTTAAATCCTAAGCATGTTGTTAAAGTGAACCAAGCAAAATTATTTTGAGAGCAAAATCCTAATTGCATTCAGTGTCTGTTGCACCATTTCTCCTAATTCCTCACTGCTTACAATGGATTGTTTTTCATAGAAATCTTTTGCTTGAAGGTCAAGTGCAGCTGGATGTCTGCAGTTGGCAGGCAGTCTGCTATACTTAGAATAACAAAATGACAAAGCGCTGAGGAGTACTTTAGAGCAATTGGATTCTCTTCAATGCATCATAAATTGGTTCTATTAGTTCTGGTGGTGAAGAATACAATTTTAATTTTCTACTGCCACAGGATTTATTATTTAGATAATTTATAAAATGCCTGTAGTCTGGATAGCTGTTGAGCTTTTCTTTGTTAATTCAATTTACTGATAGAGAAGGTTCAGCTCTGAAATAAAATTATAAATAAATTTGGATGTAAACAAAGGTTGAATATCTCTATTGCTGCATCATTTATTCACTTAATCAAAATGAATCATCTTTTGGGGATGATAAATTTATATATATATATATATATAAAACAATAGGGGGAGAGGCCATTATTGCTCTTTTATTTACTCAATTTTTCTTTATTTTCAAATCACAGTGAGAGCTAAAAGTATCCAATACATTTCAAAATGCTTGTATACCTGCAAAATTTGGACAAAACATTAGAAAACACTAAATCAAAAAAAAATATTGAAACACAAGATTGTGTTACAATATGAAGGCTGATGGAGACTTTTTAATTGAATAATTCATTTTATTCTTGGATATTTTATTTTATTTTTAAATAGCATTTTTTAAAATTTTTATTAAAGATACTTTTTGTGTGCGTATGTGTGAAGTATACTTACATACTTGTTCAAAGATGAATTACAGAGTAACCCTTTTTGGAGGCTTGGTCACTTGGACCCCCTTCTTTCCCCTTCTACATATAGATAGCTAGTTACAGCCACTTCATTAAAGAGACATAAGGAGGAAGAAAGGATTCTAACAGTGGAAGTAAGAAAGATAGATTGTAAGTTTAGTGGCGTGAGAAACGAAAGAAAGCAGGAGAAAAACAGAAGAGAAAAGGGTAGATGATCATTTATTTCCAGTATCAGATACAAGAGGGTAAATGATAAGTAAAATAGATAGCAATAAAAAAAAGGGACTCTTGCCTATGGAAAGGAGACCAAAGTTTGGTCACCAGGGGAGTAGAACAGTAGAGGAGAGTAGCAGACCAGCTGAGAGAGAGGGTTGGATGGGCCGCTGGTTACTGGCTGTGGGAGTACTGATTAACTTCTCACTCTTTCTCCCCCTCTCTCTCAAGACGGCCAGCTTGTTAGTGCTCTCTCTCTCTCTATCTCTCTCTCTCTCTCTCTCTCTGTGAGTGTGGATTTTGTCTGGTCTTCAAATGAAGACTGTCAATGTATTTTTCGGTCAGCTGAAGAAGAAAATTGAAGGTTTGATTCTGAATCCTGATACGAGTCTTGTGTTTTTTGTACCTTCCTTTACTGCAGCTGTGGTGTCCCCATGCCATTATCCTTCAGCTGAGCATTGGAAAGTTATGTATAAAAATCAGAAATATTTGTTTCAAATGCTGTCAATTTTGAAGGTTTAGAAGTGTATCACATGAACTTCTGGAAATGTATTGGATACTTTTTGTAGTCACTGTGTCCAAGGGAAGACCAAGTGAACCAATTCCTTTACTCAGAAATGGAAAACAAGATTGTAAAACTACACATTTCTTTCTGCTTAAGGAAATAAAAATTAGCAACACTAACTATTTATTCTGTTTTGTTTTTTTGTTTTTTTGCATATTGCTTTATGTTATTTAATGCTCTTTTTGACAAGCTTTTGAGAAATTTTCCTTTCAAAATCTGAAATTAAAACTATTGTTAAAAAAAAAAGTCAATGAAGCAACAATTAAGTTTTTTTTTTTCCACACTTGTAAAAGGTTTTTGCCGAACTCCCAACAATTGTTCATAACTTCAGTTGGTGTAGAGGCTGGAGTTATAATATTGTGATCATTTGATTAGATTGACTTCATCATATTACTTGAAATAAAGCAGATTGAATTATGTTGAAACACCCCCCCCCCAAGAAAACACAAGGCAAATAGTAAAAATGTATAATAGAACAAAAAAAAAAAATTGTAAAAAGATAAGTGTATTTGTGAGAAATGAATTACTTTTATGTAGTAGATAGGGATTTTATGGTTTGATTCTGATCAATGATTCAACTTGAGTATTTGTGACGTTTGTTGTCTTATGCAAGATTTCAATTAAGTTGGAAGCATTCTGTTGCTGTGTGTCTGTAGGTCACTCTCTCTATGGTTGGTCTTCCTTAGTACTCTCTGGAATGTTCTAGAAAATGTACAAAAGTACACAATTCCCTCTTCAATGTATTTGTTACTTATGATAAAACACAATTTGTGACGAAAAAGATGATTATCATTATCATCAAAAATGCAATCATTTTAAAACTTTTTGTATTATACATTCTACCATTTCTTATGTGTTATAACTTGATTTGCTGTAATAAGTAACTCTTTATATCCACATTTTTTTCTCCTTCCACACAAAAAGAAGTGATTCCCCCCCCCCCCATATGATTGGTTTTGACTAAAAGATTGAGGTGGGGGGGATGAGATTGTATGAAACAAATTTGCTGTATTTGAGAATTAGAAAAAAATGGCCATCCTTGTAGGGGTGGCAAGAATTTTGAAACTCGCTCCTCCATTTTGTTTTTCAGTAGTATCAACAGGTTGCCTATTTCAGATTGGTCTTCTCAATATATAACACAAATAATTGTCATCCTTGTCATGGTCATCAGCTTGGCCATTGCTGGCCTTTGCTATCAGCTGTCAAGTTTCTAATGCACTATTTCCACTGGGCCCTGGTGGCTGCTAGACCCTAAGTTGTCAGCCAAGTGGATGAGTTTTTTTCATCATATCACTAGGACAGCAGTCCCTTTGGCACTTCTTCTATGTCAAGGTTCCGGCAGTCATCATGGCACTCTATCCACTTCATCTTGGAGGGGAGAGGTGGACAACTACATTGAATGTGTAATGTTTTTAATGAATGCACAATGATAAGTGGTCATTGGATATCTGATTATTTCTCTGGCATTTCAAATACTGAATAAGATATCAACACAATGACTTAGAAACCCGTACAAATATTACTGATTTCATTCTGTAAGTTTCGTGTTTTTTCTTTCATCTTTTAAAAAAATTTTTTTTTTATATCTGTCTCACTAAGCTTTTTAAAGCATTTAGAGAAATATTAGATTTTCTAAAGATTTGTGATGATGATTTCTAAAAAGATGGAAAACTTGCCTTAACTTCAAAATTTCCCGCTATATTGATATATCTTTTCTATTTATTTGTAGGTAAGTACAAAAACATGGATGATGAATTGGAAAGTTTTTTTTTTGTTTTTTTTTTCAACGAAGGAATAGGTAAAGTAAATTTCTTTTTCATTTCTCAAAGGTGAGAATTTTTCTAATTATGAGGGTAATTTACAGTTTAATGTAAAGGAATGGCTTGCTTGATGGTCCTAAAAAAAAATAATGTATCTGTTAACGAGAGATCTGCTTTCATGATTCAGTACATCATCATCTGTTTTTTGGAGTCTGAGAACCAAAGCAAAAAGAGCTAATTTCTGAAGCTTTATGAAAAACATGTTTTAATGGATATAATCAAAATGTGATTATTTATTTATTTTCCATTATCGGAGACAGAGAATCACAGAAAATGGGCATCATTTTTGAAGCTCTGAGAAAATCATATCTCTTAATGGATATAATCAAAAAGTTTGAAGACTAGGACTGTACCGAGTACGTTCTATGTTGTCAGAGAGGCCAAGACTGAGTTGCCAGAGTAAGATCACTCCACCTCTGCCAACATGTCATGGTGATCAGGATAAGACCTATCACTCATCTTGTCTTACACTTACCAAAACAGGCTTCTCCAACAACGGCTGATTATTATTATGATGATGATGATTATGATACTCATCTTTGTGCTTAAACAGGAGAGGGACTCTGTGTGTGAATACTGAAGAACTTTGATTTGGGAAGTTCTTGATTTGATTAGTTCTAATAATTTTCAAAGTTGATACTACCCCCTCTGGTGGTGAGGGACTCAGAACTGGGTTAATGAGAATTAGAAGGCAAGATATTGGAAGAAAGTACATTTTAGTGTCTGAGTTTTTTTTTTTAAACACACAAAAAATTGTCGACAATGAAGAATACTTTTAGAAAAATTATTTAATTAACCAATTCTTCCACACAAATGATGTTTTTTTAAAAAAAAAAGGCCGTCTTTTTCATTTTTCAGTTTTTTTCAACCTAACTTGGAATAACCTTCCATCTGAAGTCATAATTTTGGATTGCTAGTTAAAATAGGAACATGACAATTTTAATTAGCATCCATAAACAAATTTAATGCGGTTGACACTAAAAAGAATGGAATTGGTGTGCTGAGTTCAAACTACTGCCAACAGTTTTTGTTCACTTTGCATTAATACCCTATGGTAAAGCATGAATCCATCTCTTTTTCACCCTGCTATGACAGATTGATCTCTCTAATCATGGTTGGCATCCAGTTTTGAAGATAGACAACTCCCAACCACCCTGATGAGGGATAGGCTCTGTTGGACAATCTGGTTCTTGGCACTTCCATGATAAAATTATTTGTGATATCTCAATGACCCTATGTTGGATTATTTGATAGGAGATGGTCAAGTTTTATAATCAAATTAATAAAGCTAGTATGGAAATCCCGTGGTCATCTTTTACAATTTAGAAAAAATGTGGGCAACAAGTATTTGTACAGTTTAAAAAATTGAAAGTTTCATCCAATAATTTTCTTTGTTTGCGCTCTACTAAATTCAAAATTATGTCACAACTAAGATACTACATGGACAATGATATACACAAAATGTCAAGTAAAAATATTTATTGCTGAAGAAGTTAATTAACATTATTTGAAACACATGCAAAAAAAAAAATTTGTACGGTTGAGATATATATATATATATATATATATATATATATATATATGTGTGTGTGTGTGTGTAACATTATCAATAGAGGGAATATTTGAACATATTGCCACAAATAATTGAAAATCTGTAATCTGTTGTGAATCCTTTATGTTCAATTACTTGAGCCAAAATGTTTAGGGTAGTTGATTATATACTTTTGGCGGAATTTTTACCCCATTCTCCTTTGCAGAACTGCTCTAATTCTGATATATTTTTTGGATTTCTTTTCTTAAAATTCATCTATTTTTAATTCGCCACACAAATCTTCAATGAGATTTTGATCAGGTGATTGCAAAGGCCATGGCCAAACATTGATCTTTTTCTTTCAATCCATTCAAACTAGCTTTGACTCATGTTTGGGATCAATGTCTTGCTGTAATATGTAATTCATTCTCATGCGGGGATTTCTAAAGCTAACTTTTCAGATTATCTTCAAGAATATCTTGAAAGGTTTTTGTTTTTTTCCTGGTTGCTTCAATCAACACATGTTGACCAAAACTTTTCGCACTATACCTCAAAGCTTGATGGGACCTCCACTTTGTTCCACTATCGAAATGGATGTTCTTTGGCAAATAACGTTTGTTCTTGGTCCACCACATGTATTGCTTGCTTAAATGACTGAAAAGTTCCAGCTTCATCTCATCAGACCACACATTTATCTCAAGATGTCTTTTCTTTCTTAAGATGCTCTTTAGCAGAATTTGATCCAAGTTTCCAAGTGCATTAGGCACTATAAACATGTCTTCTTTGGTCCATGGCCTTTCAGTCCCACGTGTTGCAATGTATATTTTGCCCAACATGCACATCCTATGATTTCATATCATCAGTCATCTTAGTCAGGGTTGACAGTAAAGATTCATGGATGACTATCTTGTGTACAAGTCTTGGTGAAACTTTACAACCAGCTGATGGAATATTTTCATATCACCTGCCATCTTGAATTTCTTTTTTTTATTGACTGTACCATCGATTTAGCTCCTTGGAAATTTTGTGGTATCCATTTTCTGCCTTGTGCCTATTAACAATTAATAGCCTCAAATTGATACTGAACTCCTTTGTCTTTGCGATAATGAAACAAGTTCGTGACAGTTGTTGTATGAATATGATGCTTTGAAGACTGGGTTCAACAGTGCAATGTTGCATGTTGCCAAAAATATCAATCAAGAAAGTTATAAGTGTGTCAAATGGTTTTATTAAGATGGAGTATAAATTATATTCAGGTATTCATCCAATTGATAATCCTTTTTTCCTTGTGTGTTTCTTCAAATATTGTCACGTCACTCCTTCAATAATTAACAAATTTATTTGTTCGTGTGTATCATCACACTTAAGTTGTATCTTAGTTGTGACATAATTTGAACTCAGTTGGGCACCTATAAAAAAAGTCATAGGATGAGATGTTCAATTTTCTATACTGAGCAGATACTAATTGTTCCAGGTGTATATACTTTGAGTGTATGGAAAGAAAGTATCGTTGTGGCTTATTTATTTATACATTTGCATAAGTTCAATGAAATGTGCTTTTTGTCTCACTTTTCAAGGATTTGTGGGAAGACATTATACTTAAAAATATTCTCTCTTCTTCTGCCTTGACGTTGTTGTCTGTTCATTTCTATCAAAGTGTTTTGTGATGCTTTGGCCATAAGAAAAGCAGTAAAAAATTGTCTATGGATAAATATTGACTGATAAAAGTATATTACAATCTTAAGAGTTTTGTGTGAGACATTATTGCTCATCATCCCAAGAGAATAATCAGTATCTCTATGGGTCATATCTCAAGAAGAACGTAGAAGCTTTAAGTAAGTATGTATAAGTATATTAATTAACAAATTATTTTTTGATTTGGATTTTAAAGATCTTTCAAGGTTCTATGGGTGAAAGGGTTTGATTCTATGTATTTTTTTATCACACAAGATAGATATTTGTGTAATGAATTGAAGATTCTCTGTTGCCAATAAGGAAGTGAATCCACTCAAGTAAAACTAACATTTCTTTCATGGAGGTGCGGTCGGCTTAATGATTTATATGCACAGAAAATGGAATTGGCAAACCATTTCAAACTCTGACTTGGACAGTTTGTGTTCACTTTGCACCAGTGCCCTTGATAAAGGTGTCAATCTATAACAAGGTCCCAAGCTTGCTTGGTGAGGTCTCTGCCAATATTGTGTTCAAGATCCACAGAAGGGAAGTTGGTGGAAACTTCCTCAAACTGAGCTGCTCTGGTCATAAAGTAAGTTAGAATTGAAGGAAAAGATTGGATGATGATTTTAAAATCAACAATAGTAAAAATTATTCTCTTCACAGTACGCACACTCTTATAATTCAGTTTTCCTTGCAGTACAATCATATTATAAGAACTTGTGATTGTTTTTCTAATTCTTAGGTCTCCACAGTCAGTCATCTTACCAGTTCTAATTGTTTAGAGTATTGAGAAATCAGCTAGGCTCTGGTTCAAGTTCACGGCCCATGGCCCCCCTGTCTAGATCTGCTCTCCCTCACTCGCTGGGTCTGCCCTCCAACCAGATGGCACACCTCCATCAACTCCTGGGTCTAATCACGTGCCTGGGCCAAAATACCAATCTCCAACAGCATACAGCATGATGCTGCCGTCTATGGCGTGTGCTGCCCTTAGCTTTGATCTATGGAATTTGGGGTTATTTATGGAATCGGAGATTTATATGGTAACCGCCTATGCATTACCAAATTTGGCAGCTTTGCCACTAATCAAAATATGATTGGTTCACAATGGGGCAGAGCCCAATCTGTTTTCCAATTAGCCAATTAAAACTTGCCAAATCAGCCATATTGATCTTGTTTTTGTCAGTATGGAAAAATTCAACACCTACAAAAATGTACAGAATTGCTGAATTTATCCAATGTCATTAGAATGACAAATGTAGCACTTAATTGACACATTGTTTGCTTTAGTGACCTCTTGTTGATGATTGGGGCATCTAGAGTCACTGGGCACTTTTTGAGTAAGTAGTTACATAAACACTATTCATAGTTTTTGTTTAACATTGATATGACTAGATCTAGTGATTCCAAAATTTAAAAGTCACATTTCTGTTGTGAATTGTTTTCAACTTAGGACGCTTACATAAATTCTATATGTTTGTAAAATCTGTTACACTTATAGTGTCATAAATCTCTTCTCTCCTCAGCTATGGGTAAATAGCAGGACAGGTGGGCTGACTGGGCTCTTAAACTTGGGTCACAAATAGTTGAAGACAAATCTGAATTCATATTGGAAAGCCCAACTCCTTGTCAATCATGGTAAGAAGCTGAAAACAGACAGGGAATATGTTCCAAAAAAATGAACAAGGATGGATAAAATGACGTAGCTGCAGTCTCCACCTCTCTGACACCTTGGGTACAGTGGAAAATTTAAAGAGAAAAGATGCATTTCTTCCACTATTGAGAACCAACTTGCAACTCTCTGGATTATTCTTCTGCTCATGAAAAGGAAATCTATTTAATCTGTAATACATCAAAGTTTGATATGCTGTGACTCTTATTTTGCTGCATGTATTTTAATCTGGTTAGAGAGAAACTGGTCAAATCAAAAAACATGTCTTGTCTCTTCTTTCACAAATCCAAAAGTTAAGGTTTTGTGCCAAATTTTTGCTTTCTGAGTTGGAGAAGAAAGGGTACTGGTAGGAAGAGAATCTTCCTAACATCCTTTGTAAAGATCAATACAAACACCTGTCATGTATAACAGGTTTAGTCACTCAATAGAAACCATCATGTGACCAGAGTGTTCTGGCAGCATACTTTGTTAGTGGTGATCAATTTGGAAAAAGGGGTGATCAATTATTAAGTTACATGTCGTATCTTCGGTTGGACTTGAAAAAAACTTTAAAACATGCTTAAACACTGCTAAACACAAACTAAAAACTATTTGGGAAAAGGGGATTTTGGAAGAAAAAAATTTCTTGAGATAAAAAGGAATAAATGTTGAAATTTTCAGCCATCTAGCCCCTTTGGTACACCCTTGTACACATAACATATGCATAGATAGCCGGCCTTAAAAACTAATGAAACCTTTGGTACTGTTGACAGGTTCCTAACAGAAAATTATTGGGACAAATAGTTAAAAATAGAGTGTGTTCAGACATTGAAATGCTACAATCTTTTAATCTAGTTTTCTTTCAATTTGAAGCTTCCCTTTTCCTTTCATTTAATCCTTTTAGCAGACATGAAAGAGTAATGTTTTTATCGGTCTTCTATCATTCATTTTTGGACATAGACCTTCTTAGGATTTGCCATACCTCTCTATCATGGGCTTTGCGGAGCCAGTACTTTCTGAATTTGTCTACTTTGTCTCACCATCTTGTATTCTACTAGTGTCAGTTACACATGTGATCTTTTGGGATCCATGTTGTGAGTCGCGATGTCGTTTGGTTTTCTGCCATTCTTGCAACGCGACCAGCCCATTGCCATCTGAGTTTTCTAGTAGATTTTATGATGTCTCAGACTCCTGTTTTCTACCTGATATACTATGCTGTCTTGTGATTTTAAGAAAGTTAATTTTGGTCTGTTCAAGTTTGGCTAATTTCTACTTTCTTTCAGTCAGTTTTCTTTGTTGGCCCCATATTTTCAGTTTCATAATGATCAAGCAAATTTACTTCAAGCTTTGTCTGCATCAGCAAAATAGGAAAGTGAGGACTGGTAATACTTCCCTGATTTTATCGACAAGATAGTTTTTGTTTTTACATAATCTTTGTTGTCTTAGATTCTTTTCAAGGTCTTGAATCACTTATTCAGCTGAAAATTATAAGGAATTTTAAACCTTTTCTTGTAGTTTGACTGTTGAACTTGTATGTACTTCTCCTCTCTGCAAATTCCAGAAACTTGCAAAGCATTTCATGTTCAACAACCAATAGTGTTAATTGATCACTGGAAAAGACTTCATGTTCTCCCTCATCTCGTATCACGAAAACTGTTTTAATGATCTTGGTGGCTTCAGTACTTTGTCTTAGCATGTGACTCTTTTTCCTCAACTGGCATAAGTGTAGCCAGTCACTTGCTTCAGTGGTCTGCTGTAGTATTGGCTCAAGAGTGTATATTCCTGCTCGTGCCAGTCTCTGCGTTGTACTATTAATTATCAGTGGAACTTCTCCCTTAGGCCATACTATCTCTCTGTCCGTTGGTTTGACCATGTGGGTGTTTTGATGGTTGAGCAAGTGGAACAACTAATGGGGCATGATGCTGCTTTCCACTTGGTCAGATGGGGACACCACTTTGCACCATTTAAATTGATGGCTACTTTTTGGCCAGATTTAGAATCTTTGTGCGCCCAAATGGGAATGACTGAAGTTTTCCGGTTTTTAAAAATCGTCAAGAACTAAAATTAAGATTTTATCTAAAAATTTTGGTTTGATTGAAGTTTAAGTACTGTTTCTTTGCTAACGGATACAATCATGGTACAACAACAAGCTCAGCTAATGTCTGCTACTGATACTATGTGAGGCGAGAAAAGAAATTTATATAGTTTATTAAGAAGGGAGGAAGGGAGAGAGACTGATGTCTGCTACTGATGCTAGAAATGTGACTGACACAGCTATATATATATATATATATATATATATATATATATATATGATTTAAACATGAACATTGTATATCATGATTCTTTTTGTATTGGCATGTGTTCCAGTATGAGACGGAGTGAGCATCAACACTAAAACCAAGCCTCTTACCTTTTGTACTAACTTAACTTTTCTATATGAGATCTTCTAAGTCAAAAATTTCAATTAATCTATAATTAGCATATAATATAACTGGAGTTATCTCCCTTGAGGAACTGGATGATTGTATAACAGGTGCACTCTTATCGTAAAAATGATGACAGTGCAATTTTTGTTTGTTTTTGTAAATCTTCCTGTCTAGGCTGTTAAGTGCTTTGATGTATTTCCTGAATCTGTATGATGCAACAGATATATGTAGTGCTTAAAATCATTGTACCCATGGCCTATTGGTAAGTCTCCAGGCTGCTAAGGTGCACAGTAGGTTTCAAATCATAGCAGATCCACTTTGTTTCATATATTGTTTTCCTTCAGCATGACTGAAAACAAATAAACTTATTGATAAATGAAAGTACATTGGTAATTATCCTACATGTTTTGATATAGATTGAGGTGAGTGCAATTGCTCACCCCACATCATTATTATCAAGTTGCAAATTGGACTGAAAATAATTTATTCTTCAAGGTGGAGCCTTTTAACAGAATCACACTGACAAAAATCTCACTGTGTGCCATTTTTGCTGTGTCACGGTTACAAACATACTAAAATCAGATCATTATGATATTGACAAGCTTTGATAGTTTGATGTTTATACATATCTTTCTCTTATCAAAAATAATTTCGAATAATTATAAGATTTAGTATCAATATTGATTGATAGGTTTTATTCTTTCTAAATGTTATGAAATCTTGTCATGGGAGGTTCTTGTTTATATTGACAAAAGAAAAATGAGACTAAGCCCTTGAATAGTGAACAAAGAAACAGGTTGCAAAAGTTGATTGCCTTAGAGAAGTGATCATCAGAGTGAGTGCTTCTAAGCCTTGGGGGGGGGGGTAATAGAAGACAAGTGGGGCAAGAGATAAAGAATACAAATTCATACCTCCTGCACAAAAAATCGAATGACTAATTTTTTTTTGTTATCATTAACCGAGTACTTTCAAGTACTTTTGTGCTATTGTAATTTTGGTTATAAAATAAATGCTTAAATTCAAAAAGAAAAAAAAATCAGATTTTTATCTTTCAAAGTTCATTTTTGACAGACTTCATACGGGTGGCACTGGTGAAATATGTGCTCTAAAAGCTTGTGGTAATCTGTAAAAGTTTTTGTGTTCGTAGAAAACCTCTCTAAGGTTATTCCTGAATTTCTCAACTTTAGAAAGGTGTCAGTTTGTATTAGCTTGCTATATGTGGATGCAGTGGTTATACACGCATGCATATAATCTTTTTATATTTATACACGCTATGAGTTCTGAATCATTATGTTACTCCATGAATTTACCATCTATTTTAGTCTCCTGTTCTGCAAACCTGATAGAAGCCATTTGAAAATGTCTGAGTAGCACTTATCCCATATGATCTACTTCCAAATTCAGTTTTCTTCACATGATCAGCCTAGCTACCTCACAACCTCACATCATACTGGATTGGGAAATGAAAAAAGCCATGTTGGATATACATGTGAATAAGATGATCTTGTGTATAAGTTGATTTATGCTTGAATTTCATCCTTACAAAATCATTATAGTCATATATCTTTTTTTATCTAAAAATTGGAGGAAGTGGTTAAATTTTGGAGTGGATTCATTATCAATTACCTCCCCTAGGTCATAGCTATCTGTCACACTGGTGTTCCATTTTGAAACAAAGGTTAATGGAATTTGATCGTGAATAACTTGTAATGATTTGCTCCGAGGCGTATGGCTCTTTCATAAACTTTACTCTGCATGAATTTTCCTTTTCAATAATGTACAGTATGCTCATATTTGATTAATTTTTTCTTTCTGACTAAGGTACTGCATTTAAAATCCATTGCCATGGAAAATGGCACCAAAATATTTTTGCAACTGAAAGTCGACCCTAGTTATTTTGACCCACTGAAGGTCCCTCTAGCTTATCCAATAGGCTTATTAGTCAATCTAAATAATCCTACTTCATCATCATCAATCTTTCATCATCCATCATTGGACATGAACCGTCCCCAGGAATTGCCACAACTGTCTATCATGGGTGTTGCAGAGTCAATATTTTCTGAACCTGGCCAGTTCGTCTTGTCATCTCATATTCTACCAGTCTCGGTTCTACATTTGATCTGTAGTGATTTCTATTGGTTTTCTACCATTCTTGCAACATGACCAGACCATTACTATTTGAGTTTCTTAATGGTTTCTTTAATGTTTTGGATACCTGTTTTTTCCTTTATATACTGTGCTGTCTTGTCTCTCCATGTGAGGTTGAGCATGATTCTCTTGTGTGTACGTTGCATGGTTCTCAGTTAGCAGGTCAGTCTCTTGGTTAGGTTAGGTTGGGTTTGGTTTGGTTCGGTTCGGTTCGGGAAATATTCTTACTTCAAGGCTCATCAAAAGTGTGAGCATGGTACTGGTAAAAAATGAGCGGATTATTAATGTATAGATGGACAATTCATTTTTTTCTTATATATATATATATATATATATATATATTTAGGTGTGAAATAACTGTTGCTTTTGAAATTCCTTGTCCTCGTTTTACTACTTTCCATTCCCCAAGCAAATGGAGCTCAAAATTGAATGTAAGTAGGCTATAAAAGATAATTTGTTTTTTGGATATTGAATAATTTCCTGAAAAAAGGAGATTCATTTAAGCATTCATATAGTTGCTTTATTCAATTCTCTGTTGCTATTAAATTTACAGAGTGCACTGGGACACTGAAAATTAGCTATTGAGGTGGCAAAGAATTGGCCCTTTCGATACATCCACTTGTCTAAACTCAATTCTTCATCCATTTATTTAAAAAAGAAAAAGTATTTCATGGCTGTTAAGGCTAGAATCAACATGAATCAATTCCTATTTTCTGATCCTGGATATTATACTCAACTAAATCTATAGGTTTCAGAAGGCTGGGCAACTTCTGCAGTTTATTTACTTTGCCATCAATCATTGGGCTTTGTGTATTCATATTTCATGAGATATTAAATCTTCTTCTTATGGGCCACTTTGGCAGAGCTGTACAGATAACTTGGATATTTACTTATTTGAATTTATATACTTATAATCTAGCATTAGTTATGATTTTATGATATCAAAATATTATCCACTGACAATGTTTTGAAACAGCAAGCATAAATAATAATGAAATTTATTTTTTTTTTCTAAAAATCTTCCCAACATAATTTCATTTGAACAAATTTTATACACTGATTCATTTGGACTAGTGTCTCCATGTTGGTTAAAATAATCACATTTCGACCATTGTACCCTTCGACCTTCTTTAGGTATTTATCATAGTCTTTCTGAAAGACACTGATTTGCCTTGCATGAACACTTACTCCTCTTTATTCTATATCTATTTTTGTGCATAAATACATACTGAATAGAGACAGAACTCTTAACTTTTGAACACAGTTATGATTATTATCAACTAAGAATTAATTTTTATTTTCACTTCATCATTGTCATCGTCATCAGCCTTTTAGCATCCGTTGTTCGATAGAAACCTTTTCTAAGATTCGCCAGACCTGTCTATCATGGTTATCATAGAGCGAATACTTTCTGAACTTGTCTAGTTCAAGTCATCTTATATCCCGCTGGCCATGGTTTTACATGTGATTTTAGGGGATCAACATCTCGAGTTGTGATGTTCAGCATTCGCCTTGTATTCTTACTACATGACCAGCCTGCTGCCATTTGAGTTTTCTATCAGATTCTGTGTTATCTCGGACTCCTATTTTCTCCCAAGTATATTGACTTGGGATCTCTCCATGTAATGTTGTACATGATTCTCTCATGTGCACATTGCATGATTCTCAATTTGAGGGTCAATTGTTTGGTTGGGTTCCATGTTTCAGCTTCATAGGTGACTATCGGGAGGATGCATTGATTGTATACCCTTCTTTGTAGGACATGGGATTTTCTTCTTTTTGAGGGTTGAGCCTGCTCTTCTGAAATCTTGCCATCTTAGAGCGATTTTTTTTTCTTTGATTTCTCCTTCTTCTGAGAATTTCATGGAGATTCGTTGTCCCAGGTAGATGTAATGGTCTTTAATTCTTTTGAAATGTAAAATCATATTTACACCGCCAACTGTGAAAAACAAAACAAGTCTCAATCAAAACAAATAATTATCACTGCCAGACCTACATCTATTAATCAACGTATCTTTTGCTTATTTTTTCCATGAATCACTGTATTTTTGAGTATTGTTTAAATGTCAAAAAGCTGCAAGCAACTCTGAGTAACAGTGATAAGAGAAAGTATTTGTTTATCTAAAACACAGAAAGTCAAGCTATTGGAGAAACTAGACCGAAGTATTTGAGTGAAAAATCTTTTAGAAAAATATATGGTTCACTTGAAGAAACGTAAAAAATCTGTTCAAATTTCTCTTTCTCTTTTCAACTCGACTCAATTATGATTTTGTTGTGTCTGAACATAGAAAAATTCCAGTAAACAATAAAAATGGAATAAAACGGCTTTTAAGATAATTTAATAACTTTGTTTTTATTTTACATACTAAACGCACTATAAATTTATCAAATGAGTACTGAAATTCAATGAGGCATCAACTTTAAAGTTTAAATCCTTTTATTGCCAGAGTAGAAGTCTTCCTCTTTCTATGAGAGGCTCTGTCCATCTGTTCGTCGGCCGGTAGACTATCCACATATTGTTTTTCAACTGTTTTAAGTCAGATTTACTTGAAACTTGTCAGAAAGGTGTCCTTTGATAAGATGCTTCTTACATAGAAAAAATCTTACACTCAGGGTCACATGATTTGACAATAATGATGCTTAAATTTCGTAGTGGACGCCTCATTAAACTTTCGTTCATTGTTTTCTTGAATTTTAGTTTATTTTGAATTTTTTTTTATTGATTTTGATTTTTTTCGAATAGTTTTTTTTCCTTTTTTGAACACAAAAGTCATGATTTTAATGGCAGACAGAAATTATTATGGAAGATGTTATATACCATAGCTATGGATTCCTGGCAGTTTCTATAGGTGCTAAGGAACTGAAATTGATTGAAAAAAATAAAAATTTGTTGGGTACCATTATGCACTTGGATACGGTGTCAATGTCTTCAGAAATATAATGACACTGTTACCAGAAATACCTGATGCCTCAAAGTGTGTTTTTTTGAGTTTTTTTTTTGCATTTTATCTGATAAATTAGATTGAAATAAAAGTATTTAAATCAAAATGAAATTAGGATTGATAAATTTTTCTGTGAAAGTATTGTGAATTAATAGATCTTGTATCAAAATGAATCATTTTTATATAGTTTGTTTGCTTTGTAGATTTTTAATTGAATTTATTGTATGTTAGGTCTTCCTACAAAGAACCAAAAGTTTATTGTCCTCTAATTTGCCACAATTATTGAACTCAATTCAGTAAATCTATAGTCAATTTGGATGGATCCACAAATTTGCCGCAATTATTGAACTTGATTCAGTAAATCCATTGTCAGTTTGCATGGATCCCTGGATTCGTTAAAGCAGAAATTTCTTATAGCAAAGTTCATTATAATAACGTTTTACGGTACTCTCACATCCATTATAGAAGCCAAATTATTATGGTCACATGACATTGAAAACAATTTTCTTTGAAGCAATGTAGTCAAACCACATAAAGGTAAACTGTATATGAATGAATTGATAGAATTTGCTTTTGCTTGTTACCTCCTATACTAACCCCCAATTCATTCTGATATTAAATTGGAATTTGAAGGGCTAAACAGACAGTACAAATAGCTGATGGGTTCCCCCACAAAATCATAATGCAGTGCAAATAAAATAGGTGTTCTGAAATATAAACTGATTAGCAAAATTAGATCATCATTATTAGCCATGCGGGTGAATCTTATTTGGGTGTGGCCGACTGTACGTACATTCAATCATTTAAAAAAGAAAAATAAAGCATTTTAAATAAATGGATATATAATTAAACTTTGAGAGTTCTTGATCTTGGTATTTTGACTTTTTTCATATCCCTCTCGGGAGTGAAATTGTACTTCATGGATTTAACTTGCATGTGAATAAATTTGAATGCATTTTCCCTTGTTGAATTATTTACATTTGAACATTCCGAACAGAGCCATTGTTTGTCAGCCTTGCTTATGAAATACAAAATGTTCGACTTGATTATTTTGATGTGAAGTTATTAAATCAAAGTTGATAACTGCAAACACAAAGCAATGGTTTGGTCCTTTATAGTATTCATACCCTTATATTGTATCCTAATTAATTCCTCTCTCTCAGTGTCACAAAGGAGTGAAAACAATGTGCAAACAATTTGTTTGTGGAAAGAATTTGATTAGTGAATAGATTCCCTATGAAAGTGTATAAGCGTGTGTGTCCCCCCCCCCCAGGGTATGAAATAAGTATGCAGGGTTCACAAAATGTGCTGTGATCATCTTCATTTTGTCCAGGGATAAAATGACACTAATGTAGCAGTTTTGCTGAATACGGATTTCATCTAACTCCCTAATTACGTCAATAGAAAAATTGTGAAGTGATCAATCTTTCTTATTTCATACCCTGGTGTGTCCACAAAGAAAAATGGGGCTCTTAATATGTTAATGTTATTTAATTCGTCCTCCCCCATTGGTTAACTACTCAACTGTTCTGTTCCAAAAGGGACAAACAGTTTAAGTTTATTAGTGTAGTCTGATCCCTCCTGCAGATACTTGCATCCCAGATTCCAATGGATGCATCCTCAAATTACCTAAACCTACCCCGGTACAACTGGAATATCAACAATGTTTTGACTGTATATTGTTGCACATTTCTAAATGATATGTTACACCTTGAATTGTATCAAGATAAATTAATGTTTACTGTTTGGAATTAGTTTTCATGGTGACACATTCCACTGGTTTGAAATAAATTGATATCTATTGCTTGTAAATTGGGACTGCAGTCATTGGAATTAGACTGCAGGAATAAAGCAAAATTGCTAGCTCTATAAGATTTTGAAACAAATGTTTGAATTTCCATGTGATCCTTTGTAATCGAAGAGTAAGCATATTTTCTGTAGCAATGATTATTACAAGTATCTAATTAATATTAACTATATGCCTATTCTGCTTTGATTTTGCAACATTCCTTTTGTTGAGAATTATTATGATGCTATCACTGAATTTTGTTGTTATTGCATATTGCTTTGTTGTGATTATTGTAGTCATCAGGAGTTGTTAGTCTTTGATCTGTTCCAGATTTTTCCTCGATGTCACTATGACATAGAAATAAAAACCAAAGGCGAACATAATAAAACACTTCATGACATGTTGCCCAATCTTGCTAAATTAGTTGAAGTTTGTTGGATCTATTTCATTACTCTTTTGCTGCTGCTCTGCTTGGCTAGGGTCATTCAGAAGCAACAATGATCAGAAAGTGATGATTTAAGACCATTATCACAAGACTATACTGCTGATGCCCAACAATACAAAATGCATAAGAAACAACCAGTCTGAAAATGTATTGTGAGAACACAATAACATACCATTTTCAAAGTTAGTATCTCATTATTGCTTAATTTACATGAGCTTGCGATAACCATAATTGCTTGAGTTGTGTAATATGGTGTAGGGGGGGATCAGTGATAGAATTCTTAGTATTCGTTTGGTAAATTTAAAAGAATTAATTAGTCTACCCTGTTTAACAATAGCACCTAATATCTTGAATGTGAGTCTCTGCATTTGACCATGGCCAATGAAGGCAATAATTGCTTGTGACAAATGTAGTACCCATTAAGGTGTGGCAACTGATATTCTGTTATTAAATGCCCCCAGTACATGGTCTCCAAGTTCAATGTGCAACATTTAAAACGCTTGACTTGATACATGGCATTGTATTTGGAGAAGAGGATGTGACTAATGTCACATAATACTACTAAGCCAATGAGAACATTGCAAAATTTCCGCTGTCAAAAAATTCTCTCTCCAGATCTCCAGTTTTAAAATTTGATTTAGACAGAATGGATGTGAATTTGATTTCTCTCCCTTAACCATGTAAGCAAACTGTCAGTCGTCAACCAAAAAAGTAGACTTAAGTGACGTACTCAGAGCAGCTACAGTTTGACCCTGAGTTATACAGGTCAGGAATCCTGAGAAAAAAAAAGTTCACTAATTGAGTTTTAGATATCTTGCCACATGTTCACCGTATTAGCTTAGGGGACTAGCCCTCCTTTATCCACTTGGACAATAGTAACCCTTTTTCCTCTGGTTATGCAATGCTGCTATAGCAAATTGTTCCAGACTAAATAAAGTTATTTACCCAAAACAAAAGTCATTCTTTTGTATTTGACTGCATGAGTTTGATGCACTGTGCAACACTTGTATGAACAACATTTTCGAATTTAAAAAAGAAATGTTGAAATTAAAAACCGAAGCAGCATTGAGCTACTTATCTCAAGAAGTTGAAGTAGATCAATAATTGGAGTGATCTCCATAAACGAGTTAGAAAGAGCATTTATTTGGGTTTTTTTTTTTTTGTTTTTGCTCTAATGCCTCCCCCTCAGCATATTTTTTGCTTTCATATCTATTCTTATTTATACTATTAAACATGCTGTGTTACAACAAGGCTTCAAGTGTGTGTGGGAGTGATGCTAAATGCTGAGTAGGAAAGGACATCAAGTGGCCATTTAACAAGTGTTCTATGAAGAGAGATATAGAACAAAGAACTTTTATTGCTTATACCAGTGGTTCTCAAACTTTTTTGAATCGTGGCGCCCTTAGCATATGAGTATTTTTTTCACGGCACCAAGTCAGGAAATATAGAACTATTGCATTTATGTTCATGTGGATATGTAAGTTTTGGAGAAAAAAAATGAATTGTATGATTTGAATTAGAAAAAAAAAAGAAAAGAAAGGATATGCCGTATATTTAATAATCATAATTTCTAGTGGGATGGGTGAATTAACTGGAGGCAACCTCCTTTATTTCCCATTCCGTATTGATTTTTGCACAACATTCGCTTTGTTTTCATTGAATTACAATTGCTTTGAATTATTAAAACTCTTGAATATCACGTGATGCCCTTTGGAGCTAATTGCTGTGCCCCTGGGAGTTGTGGTGCACACTTTGAGAATCACTGGATTATATAGATGATTACCAAGGTGAAATATATAGCCTGTCTGTCTTTAGGAAGCTTCTGTTCATACAAATGAATACCAATTTCCATTGTATCAAACTCGGTTTGAATGGTCACTTTGACTTTATATAAAACCTTTCTCCTCCAACATTTTCATTAAAATGTAGGTAAGGCGGAAGAACTCTAATTGCAGATGCTCAAAAAATGACTCATTTTGGAGTAGAATTTAAAAAAAAAAAAATTCTGAAATCATCTCTACCCAAGTTGCATGATGGTGATATAAGCCGAGCAGTACTCGGCTTTGACTCATTTAGATAATGATAATTGATATTCAAATGTTTAATTTTCATCAAGGCGACAGTTTGATTCAGTTTTCTTGCTATTAAAGTAGCATCATTTGATTTGTTTATTCCTGTAGATTCATTGCAGAGCATTGGGCTGGAACCACTTTGCTGTTGTTTCAGCATGAATTAGGTTTTTCATGAGTTGTAGTTACTACCCCCCAATGCTTCACCTTCGTCTTGGATCAGCTACAGCGACTGCCCAGCTGTAGGTGTTTTTCTTTTTCTTTTTTTTTTCTTTTTTTCTTCTTCTTTTTCTTTTTTCCTTTTTTTTCTTTTTTTTTCTTTTTCTTTTCTTTTCTTTTTCTTTCTTTTTTTCCTTTTTTTTCTTTTTCTTTTTCTTCTTTTTCTTCTCTTTCTGTCAGAATAAATTTCTCCTAAGATGGATTGTCTTACAAGGCTAATTGTCCACAGCTGGAGGGGGTAGATTCATGCCTTTCCCGAGGGTATTATTACCAAGTGAACTCAAACAGCCTCAGCTGAAACTCTAACTTGATCCACTGATTATATTTTCCATCCCAGTAACAGTTACACCACTCTGCACCTCTAGCATATTTTTTTCTATTTTCTGACATTAATTTGTCTTCATGTCAAATCTGGTGGTGATAAAATGTAAATAGGTACTTCGGTTTCTGAAGGTGATAAGCATAAATGAATATGGTGAAGGATTAAAAAAAATATGCCGAACACTTTTATAATGTGGTCTCTGAGTTTAGTTGAGTTGAAAAAAAAATGTAACAATGAATATTCAATTTATTTTGTGCTAACCTTTTCGTGTCTATTTTGCCTAATGTGTGTGTGTGTGCATGAAATAGTTGAATTTCGATAGGAAACTGAATTCAATGAATGTAAAGGGTTGGAAAGCGATCAAGCAACTTATGGTTTTTCCTCAGATCTTTTCAGTATGCTCTAAAAGCCAAAGTTAAATGCTTCAAGTGCCCTTGACAAGCTTAAGGCTTATTGGATAATGTACAGTATACAAGATGAAGGTAGAATAAGAAGACCCCCCCCTAAAAGAAAAGTTTCTTGAGTATGTGAATGTTATGTAAGGTTAATGTTTCCATTACGGCTGCTAAAAGAGTTGCTGAACCCTTTGGGTATGAAGAGCATTTAACTAGTGAGTAGTAATTCGTGGCTGCTTGGAACACTGAAAAAAAAAAAAAAAATTCTGATTATGACAGGAAAAAAAAATGCTCGTTTTGAAGGTGTGTGCATGGCTTCTTCTCTTAGAATCTCTTAGTTGATGACAATAGAGTTGATCCCTGAGGCAAATTTCACCATTTCTGGGGTGACTCAGAAGAGCTGATTAAAGGAAGGCCAGAAACAAGTTTCTTGTCACTTAATCTCTCTTCCTCTCATTAATGAAAGAATGTTATTTGTAGAAATCAATGGATTGCTATACTTTTTTTTTCTTTCCCCAAATTATATCTGTTTGCAAAATGCCATATTTTTCATTTTTTATCATCCTATAACCCAGGGTTGTTGGGACACCAAAGATCATTTCATCATGGGTTACTCGAGGGCGAGATAGCCTGACTGAGTCTATCCGTCTTCTGGTTGGTTTGGGCTCCAAGTTGTCCCTGTCCTAGACTGGTTGCCAATTCTAGCTGGAGAGCCCAGTTTGCCCCTACTATGTACAGGTAGCTGAGGAAAGATAGATTCATACCTTTCCTGAGGGCATTAGTGCAGTGAACACTGTCTCTGCTGGAGTTCAAACTTGGCTCGTCAACTCAATTCTGCTAACTACATGGTCACTCTGCACCTCAATCTATATATTTGAATATGAATAGCAATAATTTCATGTTAACTGCAAAGCTAAATGTGCATTAAAAGCTCTAATGATTGGGTCAAAATCATATTCTATCAAAATGATATCTTTAATTTCCGTTCTGAATTTCAAATTTCTCAATAATTTCCAATGTTTTTAATTTTTTATGGATTATCAACAGAACTAAACAAAATCATTGAAAAGAAACAAAGAGAAGGTAAAAGAAAATACACAACGGCAGTCAATGAAAGCATTCTCGAAAAAAAAGATAGCGTCTTCAAAACTATTAAAGGGACTCTCAATACAGGGAGTATGTAAATAACTAGTGTGCTCTTAGAAATTGGAAAAATTCAGGGCCAGCCCTGATCTGTACACTACAGTCTTATGGAATCTTTAATACTTGCAAAACCACAATTAACACTGTTATTCTTCTTCTTAGTTTTGCTTAACTGTGCTTCCACCTCCACTATCAGCATCGTCTGTGTCTCAATTGTCTCGATTTTCTCTTGGCTTCTTAGTTGTGAATACTTCTCCCTTCCACAGGTTGCATCTCTCTAATCTAGTGTTCTGTGGTTCGCCAATGTTCTGGTATGTTTTGTATCTGCTGCCATAAGTTTATTTGCCGCTGGAATTTTTTCAATTTGGTTCCATACTGCAGTTTAAATCGTTATTTAGAAATTCATAAACTGACTCATCGGATTGAATGTGTAAGAACCTTACCACTAACTATCAAATTAAAGAACTTCAAATTCCACAACTGTCAATATTCATTTTAGCATAAAATTAGACATATCAATTTTTTTAATTCTTATTAAATATTTTCTATACAACCAGTTAAAAAGCATAAGTAAAGAAGTAATTTTCCTTTATTGTAATATATATTGTTCAATTGATGAAACTATTGTAAAAAATTGTTCTAAAATCATTAAGCTGCCAAAATTTTTATATAGTAGTATTTCTATAGCCAGACAATGACTAGGTCTCAGGGTTGCTAGATCAAAGAGGTACAAATGTATTATTGTATGTTATCTTTTTTCTTCAAGAAAATGTATCGCTTCGATAAAGACATTGTGCCTTACTGGAAAATCTTTGTCCATCTCCCCACCTTTTTTTCTGCTGGTGGGTGGATGATAGGAAATTTTTTTTCAAGAAATCACCTGAGCTTGATAAAATGCAAATACACCCACATTTACCGAATTGAACCTTTTATGTGAACAATTGAAAACAAGAATAAGGGTTTATGGAACAAGTTCTTTTAAAATCTCCCTGATTCAATTTTTTATTTTTTATTTTCACTTTTCTCTCCACATTGTAATGTGTAAGTTGAATTACAACCTTAGGCTGATTTTCCATTTTTGACCTTAATCTTTCTTGAGAAGTGCTTGCTGTGATATTGATTTGAAGCATGAATATAACAAGTCTGGTTAGTCCTTCAGTAGAAATTATCATGTGACCAACGTCTTCTGTCGGCATACCCTGCTGGGTTTGATTACTTCGTTGGATCACTAAAAAAGTCTAAATTTTCATAGAAAACAAGCTTGAATGCTGCTGGACACAAACTAAGAGATCAATTTAGATTAAATGTACATTGCATAAAGAACCCCTATTAAAAAACCTATTTAGGGTTAATTTTGAAAAAAAAAGAAAAAAAAAACGAAACAAAAAGGATTTTTCCTAGACGTAATAAGGAGTAAAAGTTTAAATTTTCAGCCCTTTAACTCCTTTGGTGCAGCTTGTATGCATGACATATAACCATAGCCAGCCAGTTAGAATCACTTCGAAACTGAAGAAACACATGTTGACCATTTTGGTTGATAATTTTTTTTTTCTATAAATTGTATTTGAGGCTATACCTATAATCAGGTTTTATGATATGCATATTTGTTTATATTTAAGCTTGTTGCAAGGAGGTTTGGAGGTGAAGAGAAATGGAGATGAAATAGATTGGAGAATATCTATCTTATCCAATGGCTTAAGTAAAGATGCGAAGAAGCTTGGTGCGGAATGATATTCGGATGGTTTTTATAAGATTGTCATTCAAAGAACATCAATGGCCTTAAACTTTCCTTTGAATGCTGATTGCTATTAACCTTTAACACTCTGTTGGCAACTTTGTTAGCCAAGCAAAAAGTTTGTTCTCCAACTGCAGGTGATTCTGATCACAGATTGAATTTCACAACTGAGTTGTCATGCCACAAAATCTTGGCATCCTTTGAAAAAAAAAAGAAAAAAAGATGGCTAAAGGTTAATCTTGAAATCATTTTTCAGGGATAGACACAACATCCAAGTTTAAAAGGCTTCCTCCATCCTCCCCAGAAGTTTTTTTTCAAACTATTATTGGTTAAGTCTCCTTCTTCACCCCATCAATGTGTGGGTCTGCATGATTTTTTGTCTGTGCAAGATCAAGGGAAGACGCTAAAATCTATTGTTTGGTGTCTATGATTCTCCAAAATTCTCATCATGGCACCCCACACTCCAATACTAGGGTAGGGTTTGGTATACTATGGTCCACAATCCAAATCTGACCCACAGCCTCATTTCATCTGTCCCGCTGCCTGATATTGCATACAAAGATTCTTTGTTTTCTTTATCTATCTTTGATGAAAAAATGACAAAATATAGATCAGATGTCTCATTTTTTTCCGTGGCCTCAAATGAATCAATGCTTCATAGCTAAAAATATTCTAACACTACTGATTCCTGCTGTTCTATTGATGAACATAAAATCTGAAGTGCAATTTGACTATATTTTGCATTCCCTAAAAAAAAGGATTTTATAATTCTTATAGATACTGCATGGGAGCTTGTGTAGATATATACTCTTATAATGAAAAACTATGAAGTTATTATAGAATAAATTGTTTCGGAAGCCTTGTATGATCAGTATTTTAGCTGGGTTTTTTTTTTATCTGCCTTGGCCAGCAAGATGTAGAAATATTTTATAATCTGGTTTGCCACCAAATAAGTTTACCGACCCTTGGTTTATAGGGAAAATGTTACATGATTAGATCTATTTTGATTCTGGAACATTACATTTCAGGGTTCCAAACTTTGAACTTTGATCATCTTCCCAGCTGTTCCGAATGGTGACACCTATAGTCATGGTAGACTTGGCTTTCATGTAAAGTGTATTTGATGCCTGAGTAGTTGAGCAAACAATGTGAATCTACTTGTGGATATATCTACCTGCCAAAAAGACAAAATGATAAATTAGTTTTATCCCTTGCATGCATTATTGATTCAAGCCATCAATTTCATTCACAGCTTATGATAACTCAATTTTAGCAACAAGTCTTATCTCCTCTGACGACCAATTCCATGTTATGTGTGTAACAGTTCTGAAATGTAATTTTAGGTTAAATTTTATTAGAACTACTCTATTTAATCATTTATTCTCCATTCTTTGTTGGTTCTGTGGTCCTAGGTCATTACTCTTTTCTGTGGAACGGGAATTTTTCCCCCCCTTCTTTTGACAAATTTCTCGCGGGGGCCCAGTTTGTTGCATTCTGATGGAGAGGAAATTTGGAAAGTTTTTAGAAACTGCTAAAAATCTAAGAAGTGTGTTTTTGAAAACAAAATAATATCTGATTTTCTGATCATGTAACAAGTCTTCTGATTATTACTGTAGTTGTTTGGTGAATTCATATCAACTGAACCCTTGTGAGTACAGATATTTGATGTCACGTATGTTACACGTCTCAAAAAATGACCAATGTTTAGAGCATCAGCACAGATAATACATAGAAGACTAGAATAGATTATCCTCTTTCCCCCCAAAATATAACAAAGCTGAAAAATCCTGAATCTAGAATTTTCTGACTCAGGACTACTTTCTATATAATAACCCAGACAATGAGGTTGGTAAAGGTATATGTAATTATCTGTGTCTGTCTGTCTGTCTGCATGATGTTTCAATTAAATTTTGTGGAAGGATGGGCAATGTACTATGGAAGAAACGGTTAAATTTTGGTGTGGATCGTTATAATTACCTCTCTTGCATTGTCATTACTTGTGAAGTGATTTCCATTCAATTTTTAGTCACAATGGCATTGGCAGAGATATCTGCTTATTAGTTATGGGAATTATTAAAGCAGAAGGCTTTGTGGAGAAATCAACTTTCATCATTTGAGATTTGGAATCAGTTTTATAGTATAGAGCCAAATCATTGTGCATTTTGTGATAACAGCATATGCTTTGGTACACTTATAGCTAGAGGCATTCCAAAAATATTTAGATATTGAGATATCATGAATTTTCAATATGTTGCTCATGGCTGACATTTAAAAAATGGCTGCCAGCAACAACTGTTTTCCTATAAATCATGGATATAATATGATTTTGTAGGACTTAATTTGTTCAATTCTTCACCATGCATAGTTCTTGGGAATTGCCATTTGGATAATGCGTGCAAATAATCAAAAATTCAGGATGATGGCTGTGGCTGGTATGGAAATTATTCCAATGAAGTTGTGTAGACTCGTCTGATATGGATTGTCAAGGTGTCAAATCATATGTATTTTTTTTCATCATGAAGAATTTGAATTTCGAACATCAGAATTATCCAGAAGTTTTCTTCTCTCTCACTATTCAAAATTTGAAATAAGTGATAACAATAATAAGAGTCCAAAGCTAGAATCTATTGCAGGAAAGTAACAGATCTGTGTTGTCTAAGGCAGCATTTTTGCACTTGCACTGCCTAACACTATCCCTCTTACATTTGCTGGGTACAAGTTCATTGCTGGACTGTCCTGTCCTGTCCTGCATCTGGTATGCATGTCCAGGTGGGTTGCTAGTACCCTTTAGATGTCTTTGACCAGCCCTATCTACACTGTGAAGGTAGTTTTGGTGAGGACACTGGCATCTGACCCTATGCATGACCTTTTTGGTACACTGCTCTCTTAACATGCTCCTCGAGGCCAGCTTTTGTTGGAAGGAATGATTGCATTCTGTGCCTCTTCATGAAACACTTCCTGCTAGCCTGGTCTATGATGATAAACTTCTTGATTGTGACCTGCGGTATGTAATCCAGAGCAGAAGATACTTTCAACAGGGCTTGTATAAGCCCTGGTAGACAACAGCCATACTATAATGAATTTAAGCAGCCGGCTAGGCTTCTAATTGCCCACTGTGTTTATGCTTATCTTTTATGTGTACATACATACAATCAGTTACATTTCCCTGTGCACAGGAGAAGCTGCTTATTGTGATCAGTTTTAGAAAGGATTTTTTTTTCGATAACAATAACTTGGCTCTAGGGTGTATTGGAACAATTTACAGTCATCATAAAATTCATTGTTATAAACAACTTTACATTATAAAAAATACAGGTATATCTTGATTAGTGCAGTTAATTCATTCCAAAACTTTCTGTTTGATTCAAAACTGTGTTGTTCAAGATTTTATGATAATTTAACATATTTTTTTTAATTCAATACTTATTTATGTTATGTGCTTGTATACTTTAACCATACTAAAACCAATGCTTATTGAAACTGCATTCAAGAGGACAATTTTTAGTTTTAAATCAAGTATATCAGAAGCAAATGATTTTGATGATAACTTTTTGACAGTAGTAGATTAATCAAGGGATAAACTATAAAAACCTAACATGAGTTCTATTTGTACGGACAGAAAATTTCATAGGGGTGTGTTTTATGGTTTCTGCATCACAAATGGACGACTGAATTATAATATGATTCTTTCTGTATAAGTCATTATCATAATGATCACCCTCCCTTTGAAATTGGAGGGTATCCTTATAAAACAGATTAGTCAATTCCGGTAATAAATTAAGTTTGATTATTCAAATGCAAATAGTAACAATAATCTTGTTTTTATAAATTTTTAAATTGCAGCAGTTTTGGTGTCTTTTTGTGCACCTACGAATGATATGCTTGATCGACTTTTAAAAATCTTATTTCTCCAGAAATCACCATGAATGGATTAACGTTTAGCACTCTGCATTCTCTTTCTTAGTAACTTTGAAAGCCTGTAAGTAGTGTGTCTCTCTCCATGCATGACAACTGCAAAATTCAAACACACTATCGTTAAGAGATAGCATGACAAATCTTTCACTCAATGAAGAAAGTTGCCTTTAAAGTGCGGAAGGTAGATATGCTAAATTGAGTTTTCTTCCTCCTGCAGTATTTTAAATTACACTATGTACATTTGAAACTCCTCTCTAGGGATATTTTTTTTTCCCCCAATTCTCTGCTTGTGAGATATACTTTGGCTATTTTATTGCTTGATTAGTGATCGATATTGTTATGATGGCTGAATTAATTTGGCATACTTATACGGGCTAACCTCATTGGGATAATTGAAAAGTTTACTGAAAAACAAATTTTAAATGATATTCAGGAAGTTTGAATAGCTGACATCGATTGAGATTTTCATACAATAAACTATATTGTTAACAATTAATGCTTTTGAAAAGGGACATAAAAGGGAATAAAATCAGTTATGTGAAAAATGTAACTTTCTAAATGTGTATTATAAAGAATCAAGTTTTCTATGAGCAAAGAAAACCAGCCCCTAAGATTGCAATGATTATTATTTTATGTGATTCATGCAGATTATTGTCCTTGTCTTTGTTGTTTATTTTTCTCAACATTTTGGCCTTTCTCTGTTGTGCTCTGGAATGTTGAATCTGGTTTTGGAGGAGCACGTGTATCCCCTCTAATACCTGTCTCTCCAGTTCTTTGTGTCTCTATGCATATTACCCCCATTCCCCCCCCCCCACAGCAACAGACAACCCAGGAAAGCCAGAGGGTACTTGGCTGAAATCTTGTGAAAAATAATCAGACGAGGAAATTAGATCAAATAAATCATTTACAAAGCTTAGAACAACCTGACAAGAGCGACAATGATGATTCTCAGTAATCATTCTTTTAATTATGCTGACCACATTAGAAGAATTCCCTTTGATTGGGTGAGGAAATAGCTTGTCAATTTATACGGATAGAAAAATATTAAATTCCGTTAATTTATGAAGATATTTCTTTGCTTCTTCATTCATTGAAGGACCTTTTTTTTCCCCCGCTGCAATTTCTAATTTACAAGAAATGGGAAGGTTGTTTTGAATGTGATTGAAATCATTACTACCTTGTGCAATCACAGGATTTGCTTTCATTTTTTTTTTTTTTCTTCAAACATTCAGGAACTGTACAAAAAAAATTCATGATGCAATAAGGAGTTTTTAGTTAATTCTGTTGAAAAAAAATGAATCAATGAAATATTCGGAGAACAATTTTAAAACTGATTCAAAATAACAAAAACAAACCCTCTCTGCAGTAATCAATGAGAAGAAAAAAAAATTTCTTTGATTTTATAATTAACCCAGAAACGCCTTCTCTTACACCAGAATAATTTTACTGAATTACTCATTTGTTGCAAAATCTGGGAAAAAAAAAGCAAAACAGCCAAAGCTCTTCCATATTAGAGAATTCTGATACAGACCCAATCCAGCAATTTTAAAATTTGAAGGTAACATTAAAATAATGAGCATGTTGATACTGATGGAATAAATGTCAAAACACCTTAGTTTTATCTTTTTTCTTAAAATATTGAACACGGGTACAAAAGAGAAAGGTGTAGTTATTAGGATTCTTCTAGGGTTAAGCCGCTTACACACTCCCTAATAAGAAAATTTCATCGAACATAATCAAGAATCAATGCTCAAAAATAGCTGGAATTTATTCTCCACTAACAATGACTTGTACTTGGACCTCTGGATAGAAATTCAGTATCCACCTTACTATTGCAACAAAAAGGTGGGGGTCTGGTAACGCTGAATGAGTCAAGAAAATGTTAAATAAGGCCTAGCAAGTGGGTCGACTTTAAGAGTACCAAACTAGATAAGTGGGTGGACTATACAAAGAGATCCAAATTTCAGTCAGTTTTCCCACGGAAGGCAGGCTATTCATGCGAGTCATTCCTACAATGATGTGTCTTTCACCAATGGGAATTTATTATAAAGCAATCAATGAACAGGTGAATGTTGAGCGGGTGTGGATTACCGTACATGTTATAATAGTAGTTCCGTTATTTTGGTTTTATGGTTGACTTTAGAAACAAAATTGCAGGAAAAAAACTCTGACTATCACATGATATCAAAAAGATTGTTGTCCAGATTGCTGTGTCAAGCAAGAAACTCATTTTGAATATAATCTTCAAGGCAAACTGATTAGTATATGATTAATTATGGTGCAACAAATCCACTGCTGTTCCATCTAGTTGGACCTAATCTGTTATTACAAATGAGAAACAGTAGCTGCCAAATAGTACATGTTAGTCAAGGTTGTTTTTTAATTCCAAAGGGACTTGTATTACAAAATCATCATCATCATCAGTCTTTTAACGTTCGTCATTGGACATAGACCTTCCCCAGGAAATCGCCACAATTCCTTATCATGGGCATTACGGGGCCAGTATTTCCTGAATCTGTTGAGTTCATCTCTCCATCTTGTGTTCTGTCGGCCTTGGTTTCTTATATGATCTCTAGGGATCCATGTTGTGAGATGTGATGTCCATCGGTTTTCTTTCATTCTTGCAACATAGCCTGCCCATTGCCATTTGAGTTTTTTAATGTAGAATTTATTTTCAATATCAAGGTCAAAAACTCCACTTGTCAGAAACTTAATGGCCCTTTAAAACCATGAATGAAAATTACTTTTTTGGTAATATTCTTAATGTACAATTCAAGTGTCAAATATTAGTAGTTACTGTCATCCTGTATCTTTAAGCTGCCCTATATTTACATATTAATATTTACTGTATATTTTGGCAGATAACATAACACTTGAAACATCCAAAAGACACTCCCAAAACTTGAGGTTGTCCTGAAGACCAGATATGAAAACTGTGACCAAACAGTGAGCTGAAATCGGATTGAAATTAGGGTTTTGTCTTATATGAAGATGACTTTATCCACAGAAATATGTGGTACCTTTGTTTTAATTAAAACTGTGATTGAATTTATAAGCAATAATTCCTGACTGTCATAATTTTTTGCTTAACATTGACTCCAAGTAGCACCATCGTAAATGGAGTCTTGAAGTTCACAATTCAAAATTTTCTGAAATATTTCAAATAATTCTCCTGCATATTACAACATCTAAACTTTTCTAAATGATCTTGTATTTTGATTTTTAGGATTCCTCATGGGATTATTTTCTTATCTTACTAATGTATAATACCAGGAGCAGACAATTGCTTCAGAAATTTTCATCTCAAAATAAAGATTTATAAATGTTAAGTCACTTCATGTTTTAAAGCCATCTATAGATTTTTAGGTTTCTGTCTCCTCACATTTTTTCTGGTGTTTCAGTCTTATACATAGACACATGGTAAAAATCTCTCATTTTTCTCCCATTTTCTTTCGTGTGTGTATGACAAGAAATCTCTCCTTCCCCACTGCCCATCTAGGCCAGCTAGCTGTCATTGCTCCTCTTGTAGTGTTACTGTATTTAAACTAAACCAGGCTATAAAATGAATCTGTCTCTTATTGATTTCTCTCTAAGTCATCTCACACTTTCCAGGTTGATTCTGTCAGCCTACCCTATCATTCTGTGATATGCAGCTCTGATCTATTCTTCTTCTCATTTGAGATTATCCCTTCTTGGCCACTCATCCTCTTTCTTTTCTTCACCCCACACTATACATAATCATCTTTTAGTGGTTGGAAAAATCACTTGTGTCTGTTTTGATTTATCTTCTCTTAGAATACGGAATCTGAGAGCACAAATATTCTGGTGATTCTGGATTTCTCGTGTCAATTAAGTTGTGTTGATAGTAAGAAGCTATTTGTTTTTTTGTGTGTTAGACTACGGTCTGCTATGTGAATAGCACAGCTATATTTAGCAATAATGGTAAGTTGTTAGATAGGAGGCTATTCTTTTGGACACATTTCAAGTTGATGAAATTTTGGAAATTCCTTTTTTTTTCCCTTCCTTTTGACAGATGCAGTATATATAATCTTTTGTATCTGTAAAGTATTTCAAAACACGTTTTCAATTGTAGTAATCTGGATGATGTACAGGTCACCTAATGGCTTACAGCTGAGAAAATTGAATCGGTGAACTGAGTTCAAACCTTGACTAAGACGTCTTATGTTCACTTTATACTAATTCTCTTGGGAGAAGCACGAATGCATCCCTCCTGCTCTGAGCAAATAGCAGGGCAGACCGTGTTCTCTGGCCATAGTTTGCAACCAGGAGATGGACAATTCCAAGCTGAATCCACGAAGTGGAGCCCCTATAAAATGAGCTTGAGTTGCACTATGATCCGATCAAATCATCGCTGATTGAACTGTTTGTTGAACCACTCAAAATTGCTGCAGATAAGTCTGATATCACATCAAATTTTACGAGTAATTTTTGGTATTTCCAAATACCTTATTCACCCCCTTTTTGTAAAACAAATTTTTATTATTTTATTTTTTATATACTTTATTAAACTATCAAAATTTTTTGTTCTCCCCCGCATAAACCAATCGTCAAAAAATATTTTAGGTGTACAAAATGCGCAATTATTTTGCGACAAAACTACAAAGCCAACAATAAATTGTATAAAACGGAATTATCTCTTAGCAATTTTCTAATCCAATGTTTACATTTATTATAAATATTAATTAATTATACAAAGTTTCTTATAATGATACAAAAATGTTGCCAACACCATCGCAGATGCTTTTTAAGGACGTAAGAACACTCATGTCGACATTCGATCACTGGTGTATTCATTGATGATTGGACTCAAAGAATTGGCTATCTGATGAAATCCAATTGGCGTCTGATCATAAGTTCTTTGAGGTGGCTGAATGCCAACTTATTCGTCTTTCTGGCACATCCTGCTGCAAAATTGATGCCTAATGTATCATGCTTCACTTTCTTTGAACTACATCAGCAAGGCTGAGGTGAGGATTCTGTTGACTGAGCACCTCAGGATCTCCATATGCTTTGGCCTGGTTTGCACCTTTGAGGGATCACCTCAGTGTCCTTCCATTGTCTATCAAGACAGAAAGAAGCCTTGCAATCTGGATCATGGGTATTTACATACCTTTGACCACACTCAATAAGTTATTTTAGATAGTTTGGTGTGTTATACCCTCTTTTTCCTACAAAATAAAAATATGTATAATCAATATGGTATATAACTTTTTGTAGCAAAATGAAAATATGTATAATCAATATGGTATATAACTTTTCGTTTCTGCTGTTTACAATTTAGAAGTTATCTCAATTTTGGCTAAATAATGTCCTATCATTTTTTCAAAATAATCCTATTGTTTTAGAAAAATTAAAGTCAATAAAAAAACTGATATTTTACTCCGGATACAGTGATAGTGTAAAGTTCCAAAGCGGAAATCTCAGTCATTCTATCAGCCTGTTACATTCTTTCTGTCTCTTTTTATTTTTGAATATTAAAATGTCACCATTGTAACATGATAACCACTTATTTTGCAGTTGTGTGTGTGTCACTATTTGATAATATTGGTATTTAAAAAAGAAACTTTTGAAAGCAAATAAAAAAAAGAATGTGCATGAGTATTTGACCCACGAAGTTGTTGATGTTTTGTATTGCAAACATTGTGTGTTGTCCCTCTTGTTTATTTCTTACACTGACCTGAAGGTAGAAGTATAAACTATAGTACCTTTAATGAAAATCTTGACACTGTTTCCTAATCTGGTTTTGCCAAATGTATTTTCTTTTGACATCCATTTGGTCATTTCAAACACCTATTTCCTGCTTGAAAGCTTGGGTCTCTCCATAATGACCTGCAGGCCACCTCTGCCCAACACAACATTTTATTTTATCCAGCCCAAGACACTTGAAATATTTATAAATAATAAACTAAATTGGAAAAAATTCTCATTTCAGGTAAACATATGTAAAATTTTAGCAAATAAAATTAATTCAAAATTGAATTTCTCTAATTGAAAATCATTTCTCAGTGAAAGCAAGGCATTGTTTCTTTGTAACTGTCTCATTTTTCTTTTGTTCTAAATCATATCATGATGATACTGGATCAAAATTATAGTTATTCATTCATTCAAATATTATTCATTCAATTATAAAACTGATTTTTTCTCCTTGGCTCGTAAAAATATGTAAAATGTTATATTGCTGTAGAACTGAAAAGTTTGGAGGCCGCTGCTCTAAAGCATAAGATGCTCTCAAATTTCCTCCTTTCTGATGTATTTGTTATTCTTCACTGTTATTGCTGTTAATGTAATTAACTACTCCGAGTTTGAAATGCAACTAATTTTCTGTATTTCTAATTTTTCAGTGACTGATGCTGAGATGAAACGTTTAAAAAATGCTTTTAAGCGTGCATCCAATTTGAATGGATTGATGACAGAAAATCTGTTTATGCGAGAGGTGCTATGGGAAGGTGTGCCATCCAAATTTGCACAGGTAATCAAAACAATCACTTTACATCTCCGTACATGCTTAATCACCTCACCACTGAATTTCTGCTGGCGGACTTTGGCTGTCTTGTTTATCAATAATTTATTCTCAACTCCAAAACAAGTCTGAGACAATGGTTCTCGAACCTTATTGTATGACGGCACTATAAGAAATATATTTGACTCGCGGCTCACCAACTCTTTACCCTATCAAAATATCAAATGAATTACACAAAAAGATTTCAGTCGTCAATTAATAATTTTTAATCAGCATACTGATGCACTCATCACTCTATTTTTATTTCATCTGTTATTGAACAAAATCTAGTGATAAAACCGCCAGATTGGCATCTCAGTTGTGAGAGCGACAGACATAATCCCCTACTGGACACTTGCTCCTCACATGTTTGTATATTTTACGAAATTTGCGGCACATTATTGCACATAGTTTGAGAATCATTGGCCCAGGGACATCACGTTTTTTTTTTTCCTTTTTCTTTTTCTCTCGTGTACAATGTTTTTTTTTTACATTTATCACTCCCAGTTGTTGAGGATAGTCACTGTAGTGAATGAAATAGTGGGCTATGATGGTTTCATCTATCAATTGAAATTGATACTGTTACTATCAGCCCTCAGGAAGTTAATCAAAACTTTTTCTAGCTGTTTTGATGCATGTCAGAGAAAGAATGCATTTGTCAATAGAAGTTGTTCTACCCTTGATGATTTTTACCTTCAAATAATTACAGATGAAATCAAATTTTCCTCGAAATTCACATTTAGGATGATGAAATTTATATAATTTTCAAAACATTCTTTAGTATTATTAATATAGAAACTTTTTAGTTGGGTCATTGAATTATGGTTGGCTTTTTGACTTCCCTCTACCATTAACATGCATTGATTTTCCTGTGCCCCCAAAAGTATGTCTTGTTCCAGGGCACTTACACCTCCCTGGCTGCTCCTCCCTAGAGGGGTAGGGTTGAGGTCAATCTCTTATTCCTGAGATGTTTATTCCAAAGGGGAAGTGCTGAAGGAACTTGGTAAATTTTGTCTCCACCCACCAACATGATCCTATATTAAACCACGACCATGTGTCAAATTTTCTGTTGTGGGGAGGCGAATAAATGTCTTCATCATATATAGTATGACCTTCCAAAGATTTGAAGGGGTGCCTTGGAAGGCTTAGGCTTGACAGATTTCTCGTATTCCTATGGTGTCTCAATGCTGACACTGGGAGAAACTAATTCGTCTTCTATATTCCTGGTTTTTATTGCTGGGTGAAAAAAATTTACCAAATTAATCATCTCCTCTCCCCGCCAGTTATGGGTAAAATAACAGGGCAGACTGGGCTCTTCAGCTTTCAGAGGCAACCATTCTAGGAGAAGGACAGCTCTGAATTTAAAACCAGCTCACCAGAAAATTGTAGCAGCAGGGCCCAGAATCAATATGATCATCCAATAGTCATGGGAGGAGTTTGGGAAAGCATTTGTCCATTAGTGGACCTAGAATGACTGATGATAATGATGATTACTTGGGGTATTTCAGTTTGGAAATCTGACTCTCAGCCATTAATTTCTCATCTGTCAAATGAGATTTCAGGAACTGAAACTTGATGGCCTTTGTAATGCGTCTCTTGCAAGCGGATGCAAAATGCCGCTTAGCGATATTGGCAATAGAATAAAATGTGACGTACAATTAATGATATGTAAAATGAATCCTCTTCATTAGTGTAATGTACACAAGTTCTATTGGAATATGTCCCTTTAGCAAAAAGATTTGTTTTCATGAGATGAAGATATCACTGTAATTGTGTCATTTGTTTATACATGTTTTTGTCTTGGATCTTATCGTTTGTCATCTGTCATATCATGTTTGTGCTTGTCCACACACCCACAGTCTAAGAAATTATTGAGTGATTTATATTGAAACAAGATGGATTATTGGATACATATTATAAGTGTTTGCAAAACAAATCTCTGGTTTCCATCAGGTGATTATTCAAGCATAATAGTGTGCTAATAAAAACAAAAAGAAACCATAGTCATTATAAGAACTAGCTCCCATATGGTGGTAAAATCTATTTTTAGTTCACTTATGTATTCATTTTTTTCCACAATCTAATATTTTGCAGCTTCTATCACTTCACAGACTTTTCATCATAGTTCCACATCTATTATTTTTCACCTAATTTTAATAGGAGCAATGTGCCCGTTTCTCTTCACATATAAATGATATTCAAAAATGTGACTTGTATACAAGTAAAGTAGATTAATTTGGAATAGCTGTAAATCATAATTTAACCTGGTTATGATCTCCTCCCTACCCTGCCCGCTGTTCAATTATTATTTTGCCAGCATTTTTAGTTGAGTCGTAGCTGCAGATGAATGACACTATTAGTGCCACACTACTTTCCATGTTGTTATAGCAAGAAAGTTGGAATTTGACATTCTGACAGGAAATCTGAAAAGAATCTTATCAAACGCAGCATCTTGTCCATTTCTCTTCAGATAGAATCGTCAGATCCTCTCAAAAAGAGGAGAAAAAAAAAACAAAAACAACTTGAGGAATGAGAACCTTTCATCTTTTCATTCGGAAAAGATAAAGCCTCCCCTATAAAACCTCAATTGCTCTCTCTGCTTACAGATCCAACTTTACACTGATGAGCCAAAACATTATGACCAGCGATACCTGACCAGAATAACAGCTACTATCCCATACCAACTGCACATGTCTTTCTTATTTGCATTCAAGAGTTGACTTATTTTTGTGTTTATTAATTTTGTTAGCAGCAAGAGTGAAGATGGTTTTGCTTATAATGAGAAATGTAAAACCAATTGAACCATGATAATAAAATGTATGCATGATTAACAATCTGAAAAAATATTCAGCATTTGTATTTCATATGCACTTTGATTCGTACATTATTATTATTATTTTTTTTACTTTGAATGGAAAATTATTTCAGGGTTTTGAGTGCAATTATTCAATAATTGCTGGAATAATTTATTAAAATAGCACATGGTATGATATTCAGTTGAATCCTTTTTTTTTCTGTTGGAAAAAGTAATTGTACATAGCTGAAAAAATGTTTTCAAGTTTCATTGTTAAACTTCAAAGCTGCAAATCGGCTCAACTTTGGAGATTTTTCTGTCATATTAGACATACACACTTTATATAAAATGGAAATGAGTTTGGAATTAAATGTTTGTATAAAACGGAGGGACAATGTTTTGTTAATGCCCAAACATTGTGGTCTGCTTTCATTATTTTATACATTTTTTTTCTTCCATGCTTTTTCTTTAATGGGATTTGCCAATAAAAACAGGAGTTTTGAGAAATGGTATTCTATTTATCAATCAATTCAAACAAAATCCTGCATTGTTGTCCATAATTTTGAGAAGAGTCATTAGTATTTTTCGTTATTTACGTTGTTCGTACAATGTTTCGGTCAATCTATTCCACAACCTTCTCCAGTTGGTCTATTTGTATATAAAAACTTTTTTTGTCCTAGTAAGGCCAAGTGAAAAACAGTAACAAGTATATTTCTTTTTGTTAGCAGCACCACTTGTAACATAGGTAGCAAATATTTTCAACTCCTTCCTTTGTTAGATAAATAGTTCTATACCCACAGAGCTTTGAAATCCAACAGGGTAATGTATACTGGTTCTTTGAGTTTTCCACTCTCCATCTTAAAGATGAGCTGATTTACTGCTTTGATGTTTGATACAAATTGGAAACCTTTTTCCAGCTTCATTCAGTACTCTATCCAACAGTGGTGGTGGTAGGGGGAGAATTTGGCTGAATATCATACCATGTGCAACTTCAATGAATTCTGTGTCATTTTAGAATTGGTTGAAGGTAAAGGAATTTTCTTAACCTTCAACTTTTAATTTCTCCTGAAATAAACTTGGTCAATCCATTGTATCCAAGTTTTCCTGTTGTCAAAAAATCAAATGAACCCAAGGATGATAAATAATAGTTTTGTAAATTTTCATTATTAACACTATTAATATGAGAATTAGTTACCTTGTCTGATAACCACTTTGAGTAAATGGTTTATAGGGATCGCTGGGACTTTTCTATGTGCAAACCTCATCTCCAAAAAGGTCATTAATATCATACTTGACATCTTCATACTCTCACGTGTAGATTTCAGGTATATGAAGATGAACATTAAGGCATTCATTTGAGAACAACAACAATAATAGATAAAAATTATATAAAAATTCCATTTAAAGTTATCAATGATAACTAATTTTTAACTTACTTTATTGGAAAAGATGCACTCACATTCCTATTCACACCAGTCTATACAAAACTAAACACTCACACTAGAAACCCCCCCCCCTGTGACTACATCCAGCATCGAACTTGACAAAAATGCCACTCCATCACACCACCGAGAACCCAATCAAGTACTTACCTGACCAAAAACAACACCCCTGACTCCAACGCTCATTCGCAAGAACAGAAAACAATGAAAAAAAACCCCTAAAAATTAGGAAAAATACCCATAAAAACAACACTCTGATTATATATAAAGGCAATGAAAACAAGATCGCAATGATATAGAACTGATCAGTAGCAACAACATAATATATATATATATATATATATATATACACACACACACACACACACACACTAAATTACCCTTTGATTTGTTGGATTTCCCTCTGAGAGAAAAATAGTGCAATCTGGTGTGATCAGAGTTAACATTGAATTTGAAAGCTCAACTGCACCTGATTTTTTTTTTTTTACACATTTGCAACTGAATAAATAAATGAGATAGCGCATTTTAGGGTTACTTTAGTTCAAGACATATAGCTGGAATGCATTATTTTGGTTAATTAAAAGTCACAGACACGAGAAATAAACTCAAAACTAAAAAAAATCCTAGAGCTGAACCAAAGAAAAAACACAAAAATCAGTTGTAGATTGGTTTTGCAACAACAACAACAACAACAACAACAAAAAAAAACTGTATTCATCTAACTAAACATGAAGGACTTCCACCCATCAATAATAAAAAAGTACTGGACAAAGCTATTTCCCTAGCTAAGCGACACACCCAAAGAGGAATAATCAAACACTGGCAAAAATCCATTCTATTTGATAAAAACATTCCATGGGTAAAAAGAGACACCAACAAAAACTTTGATGGAGCAGAAGTACACAAATTGGGGAGAATATGATTATTAGCAACCCTAGCTGAAGAAATAGATTAAAATGACATGGTGCTGACGAACTGTAACGGACCAAAAGTGGATTGAATAAGAGATGACATCATAAAGAAAATAGTATTTAAAACTTGATATTAAAACCCAACTAAAAGAGGTAGATTTTCTAGACGTAGCCTTCATCTTCCAAAAAAGAACTTCTTCATCATCGGTCTTTTGACGTAGACCTTCCCCAGGATTCACTACACCTCTCTCTTATGGGTGTCGTGGATCCAATATTTCCTGAACATGTCCAGTTTATCTTGCAATCTCATGTTCTGCTGGCCTTCCTTCTACATTTGATCTCTGGGGATCCATGTTGTGAGTTGTGATGTCCATTGGTTGTCTGCCATTCTTGCAACACGGCCAGTCCATTACCATTGGAGTTTCCTAACGGTTACTGTGATGTTTCAGACTCTTGTTTTCCCCCTTATATACTGTGCCGTCTTGTAATCACTCCATGTGATGTTAGCATGATTTTCTTATATGCACAATGCATCTCGAAAAAATGTATTGACCCTTTAAAAGAAAGAAAAAAAAGGAACGAATATACATAAACACTGCTCGGACACCCCACCATAATCATTGATGAAACCCACTATCAGTCAGCTGCAGATCATTTAACAACTTGTCAAATGAAGCAATCTGCAATGCTACAAAAGAGTATGAAAAAGCATATTGTGGATTTCCTACCAAATCAACGTCTATCTCATGTAGAAAAAAGAAATCTGAATATTCCCGAGTCTGACTGATAAACACCTCCCACCACCAAATAAACCACTCAAAATATCTAAAAGAAATACATTAAAAGTTAGCTATAGCTGAAAAGAGAATATATTAAAAATTATAAAAAGAAAAGGCAGAAAATTTACAAACACCACCAACAGCCAAATGGATCAGTAAGAGAAAATCTAAAGGCCAACTGAAAGATAATTGCTGCCAACACATTGCATACCAAGCTACCACCAAATCCTAAGAAAACACAGAAAAAATATCCATTGGAAAAACAGAAGTAACATGCAAAAAACTGATTAACCAACACAAACTATCATTTATAAAGTTTATGAGCACAACACTATCAAAATACATTTTGGAACTCAAAAGAAAAATAAAACACCAGAAATAATAAGGGAAGTTAAGGAAACTGAATGAGATTACATAAACTTTTCTAAAAGATGTTTCCTTTGTCTAGAAGAAAAATTAGGAATCATAACATTCCCCAACCCAGAATCACTCTTTAGTAAAAGATCAGAATTAGTATCAAAATGGCAGCATGGAAATAAATCCCTATTAAGCTATATACCACAATACTACTACAAATATCCAGAAGAATCTAAAATAATTAAAATTGGAAAATGTTTATCAGATAAACTATCTCTTTATATATGTATCTATCTATCTCTTTATATATGTATCTATCTATCTCTTTATATATGTATCTATCTATCTCTTTATATATGTATCTATCTATCTCTTTGTCTATGTATGTCTATCTATCTCTTTGTCTATGTATGTCTATCTATCTCTTTGTCTATGTATGTCTATCTATCTCTTTCTCTATGTATGTCTATCTATCTCTTTCTCTATGTATGTCTATCTATCTCTTACTCTATGTATGTCTATCTATCTCTTTCTCTATGTATGTCTATCTATCTCTTTCTCTATGTATGTCTATCTATCTCTTTCTCTATGTATGTCTATCTATCTCTTTCTCTATGTATGTCTATCTATCTCTTTGTCTATGTATGTCTATCTATCTCTTTGTCTATGTATGTCTATCTATCTCTTTGTCTATGTATGTCTATCTATCTCTTTGTCTATGTATGTCTATCTATCTCTTTGTCTATGTATGTCTATCTATCTCTTTGTCTATGTATGTCTGTCTATCTCTTTGTCTATGTATGTCTTTGTCTATCTCTTTGTCTATGTATGTCTTTGTCTATCTCTTTGTCTATGTATGTCTTTGTCGATCTCTTTGTCTATGTATGTCTTTGTCGATCTCTTTGTCTATGTATGTCTTTGTCTATCTCTTTGTCTATCTATCTCTTTGTCTATCTCTTTGTCTATCTATCTCTTTGTCTATCTCTTTGTCTATCTCTTTGTCTATCTATCTCTTTGTCTATCTCTTTGTCTATCTATCTCTTTGTCTATCTCTTTGTCTATCTATCTCTTTGTCTATCTCTTTCTCTATCTCTTTGTCTATCTCTTTCTCTATCTATCTCTTTGTCTATCTCTCTCTTTGTCTATCTCTCTCTTTGTCTATCTATATCTTTGTCTATCTCTCTCTTTGTCTATCTATATCTTTGTCTATCTCTCTCTTTGTCTATCTATATCTTTGTCTATCTCTCTCTTTCTCTATCTATATCTTTGTCTATCTCTCTCTTTCTCTATCTCTCTCTTTCTCTATCTCTCTCTTTGTCTATCTCTCTCTTTCTCTATCTCTCTCTTTGTCTATCTCTCTCTTTCTCTATCTATATCTTTGTCTATCTCTCTCTTTCTCTATCTATATCTTTGTCTATCTCTCTCTTTCTCTATCTCTCTCTTTGTCTATCTCTCTCTTTCTCTATCTCTCTCTTTGTCTATCTCTCTCTTTGTCTATCTCTCTCTTTGTCTATCTCTCTCTTTGTCTATCTCTCTCTTTGTCTATCTCTCTCTTTCTCTATCTATATCTTTGTCTATCTCTCTCTTTCTCTATCTATATCTTTGTCTATCTCTCTCTTTCTCTATCTATATCTTTGTCTATCTCTCTCTTTCTCTATCTATATCTTTGTCTATCTCTCTCTTTCTCTATCTATATCTTTGTCTATCTCTCTCTTTCTCTATCTATATCTTTGTCTATCTCTCTCTTTCTCTATCTATATCTTTGTCTATCTCTCTCTTTCTCTATCTATATCTTTGTCTATCTCTCTCTTTCTCTATCTATATCTTTGTCTATCTCTCTCTTTCTCTATCTATATCTTTGTCTATCTCTCTCTTTCTCTATCTATATCTTTGTCTATCTCTCTCTTTCTCTATCTATATCTTTGTCTATCTCTCTCTTTCTCTATCTATATCTTTGTCTATCTCTCTCTTTCTCTATCTATATCTTTGTCTATCTCTCTCTTTCTCTATCTATATCTTTGTCTATCTCTCTCTTTCTCTATCTATATCTTTGTCTATCTCTCTCTTTCTCTATCTATATCTTTGTCTATCTCTCTCTTTCTCTATCTATATCTTTGTCTATCTCTCTCTTTCTCTATCTATATCTATCTCTATCTCTCTCTTTATCTATATCTTTGTCTATCTCTCTCTTTCTCTATCTATATCTATCTCTATCTCTCAGTATATATGACCGTCTATCTCTCAGTATATATGACCGTCTATCTCTCACTATATATCTGTCTATATGTCTATCTCTCTCTCTTTATATGTCTATCTACTTATCTCTATCTATCTACCTATCTATTCATCACTATCTGTCCCTCTCTTTCTATATATATGTCTATATCTGTCTATATATTTATATATGTCTATATCTCTCCCTATATGTATATATATGTGTGTCCATCTATCTTTCTCTCTCTATATATGTCTCTCTCTCTCTTTCTCTCTCTCTATATATATATATGTGTGTGTGTGTGTGTGTCCGTTTATCTGTATATATGTATGTTCATCTATCTATCTGTATATATACATATATGTTCATCTATCTATTGTCTGTGTGTGTGTCTATCTTTGCCTGTCAGTGTGTGTGTGACTATCTTTGCCTGTCTGTGTGTGTGTGTCTATCTTTGCCTGTCTGTGTGTGTGTGTCTATCTTTGCCTGTCTGTGTGTGTGTGTGTCTATCTTTGCCTGTCTGTGTGTGTGTGTGTCTATCTTTGCGCGTCTGTGTGTGTGTGTCTATCTTTGCGCGTCTGTGTGTGTGTGTCTATCTTTGCGCGTCTGTGTGTGTGTGTCTATCTTTGCGCGTCTGTGTGTGTGTGTCTATCTGTGCGTGTCTGTCTGTGTGTGTGTGTCTATCTGTGCGTGTCTGTCTGTGTGTGTGTGTCTATCTGTGCGTGTCTGTCTGTGTGTGTGTGTCTACCTGTGCCTGTCTGTGTGTGTGTGTGTGTGTCTATCTGTGCCTGTCTGTCTGTGTGTGTGTGTCTATCTGTGCGTGTCTGTGTGTGTGTGTCTATCTGTGCCTGTCTGTCTGTGTGTGTGTGTCTATCTGTGCGTGTCTGTCTGTGTGTGTGTGTGTGTCTATCTGTGCGTGTCTGTCTGTGTGTGTGTGTGTGTCTATCTGTGCGTGTCTGTCTGTGTGTGTGTGTGTGTCTATCTGTGCGTGTCTGTCTGTGTGTGTGTGTGTGTCTACCTGTGCCTGTCTGTCTGTGTGTGTGTGTGTGTCTATCTGTGCCTGTCTGTCTGTGTGTGTGTGTGTCTATCTGTGCCTGTCTGTCTGTGTGTGTGTGTCTATCTGCGCCTGGCTGTCTGTGTGTGTGTGTCTATCTGTGCCTGTCTGTCTGTGTGTGTGTGTGTGTCTATCTGTGCCTGTCTGTCTGTGTGTGTGTGTGTGTCTATCTGTGCCTGTCTGTCTGTGTGTGTGTGTGTGTCTATCTGTGCCTGTCTGTCTGTGTGTGTGTGTGTCTATCTGTGCCTGTCTGTCTGTGTGTGTGTGTGTCTATCTGTGCCTGTCTGTCTGTGTGTGTGTGTGTCTATCTGTGCCTGTCTGTCTGTGTGTGTGTGTGTCTATCTGTGCCTGTCTGTCTGTGTGTGTGTGTGTCTATCTGTGCCTGTCTGTCTGTGTGTGTGTGTGTGTCTATCTGTGCCTGTCTGTCTGTGTGTGTGTGTGTGTCTATCTGTGCCTGTCTGTCTGTGTGTGTGTGTGTGTCTATCTATCTGTGCCTGTCTGTCTGTGTGTGTGTGTGTGTGTCTATCTGTGCCTGTCTGTCTGTGTGTGTGTGTGTGTGTCTATCTGTGCCTGTCTGTCTGTGTGTGTGTGTGTGTCTATCTGTGCCTGTCTGTCTGTGTGTGTGTGTGTGTCTATCTGTGCCTGTCTGTCTGTGTGTGTGTGTGTCTATCTGTGCCTGTCTGTCTGTGTGTGTGTGTGTCTATCTGTGCCTGTCTGTCTGTGTGTGTGTGTGTCTATCTGTGCCTGTCTGTCTGTGTGTGTGTGTGTCTATCTGTGCCTGTCTGTCTGTGTGTGTGTGTGTCTATCTGTGCCTGTCTGTCTGTGTGTGTGTGTGTGTCTATCTGTGCCTGTCTGTCTGTGTGTGTGTGTGTGTCTATCTGTGCCTGTCTGTCTGTGTGTGTGTGTGTCTATCTGTGCCTGTCTGTCTGTGTGTGTGTGTGTGTCTATCTGTGCCTGTCTGTCTGTGTGTGTGTGTGTGTCTATCTGTGCCTGTCTGTCTGTGTGTGTGTGTGTGTCTATCTGTGCCTGTCTGTCTGTGTGTGTGTGTGTGTCTATCTGTGCCTGTCTGTCTGTGTGTGTGTGTGTGTCTATCTGTGCCTGTCTGTCTGTGTGTGTGTGTGTCTATCTGTGCCTGTCTGTCTGTGTGTGTGTGTGTCTATCTGTGCCTGTCTGTCTGTGTGTGTGTGTGTCTATCTGTGCCTGTCTGTCTGTGTGTGTGTGTGTCTATCTGTGCCTGTCTGTCTGTGTGTGTGTGTGTCTATCTGTGCCTGTCTGTCTGTGTGTGTGTGTGTCTATCTGTGCCTGTCTGTCTGTGTGTGTCTGTGTCTATCTGGGCGTGTCTGTGTGTGTGTGTCTATCTGTGCGTGACTGTGTGTGTGTGTCTATCTGTGCGTGACTGTGTGTGTGTGTCTATCTGTGCGTGTGTCTATCTGTGCGTGTCTGTGTGTGTGTGTGTCTATCTGTGCGTGTCTGTGTGTGTGTGTCTATCTGTGCGTGTCTGTGTGTGTGTGTCTATCTGTGCGTGTCTGTGTGTGTGTGTCTATCTGTGCGTGTCTGTGTGTGTGTGTCTATCTGTGCGTGTCTGTGTGTGTGTGTCTATCTGTGCGTGTCTGTGTGTGTGTGTCTATCTGTGCGTGTCTGTGTGTGTGTGTCTATCTGTGCGTGTCTGTGTGTGTGTGTCTATCTGTGCGTGTCTGTGTGTGTGTGTCTATCTGTGCGTGTCTGTGTGTGTGTGTCTATCTGTGCGTGTCTGTGTGTGTGTGTCTATCTGTGCGTGTCTGTCGATCTGTCTATCTGTGCGTGTCTGTCGATCTGTCTATCTGTGCGTGTCTGTCGATCTGTCTATCTGTGCGTGTCTGTCGATCTGTCTATCTGTGCGTGTCTGTCGATCTGTCTATCTGTGCGTGTCCGTCGATCTGTCTATCCGTGCGTGTCCGTCGATCTGTCTATCCGTGCGTGTCCGTCGATCTGTCTATCCGTGCGTGTCCGTCGATCTGTCTATCCGTGCGTGTCCGTCGATCTGTCTATCCGTGCGTGTCCGTCGATCTGTCTATCCGTGCGTGTCCGTCGATCTGTCTATCTGTGCGTGTCCGTCGATCTGTCTATCTGTGCGTGTCCGTCGATCTGTCTATCTGTGCGTGTCCGTCGATCTGTCTATCTGTGCGTGTCCGTCGATCTGTCTATCTGTGCGTGTCCGTCTGTCTGCCTGTCTATCTGTGCGTGTCCGTCTGTCTGTTTAACTGTGCCTGTCTGTCTGTCTGCCTGTCTAACTGTGCCTGTCTGTCTGTCTGCCTGTCTAACTGTGCCTGTCTGTCTGTCTGCCTGTCTAACTGTGCCTGTCTGTCTGTCTGCCTGTCTAACTGTGCCTGTCTGTCTGTCTGCCTGTCTAACTGTGCCTGCCTGTCTAACTGTGCCTGCCTGTCTAACTGTGCCTGCCTGTCTAACTGTGCCTGTCTGTCTGTCTGCCTGTCTAACTGTGCCTGCCTGTCTAACTGTGCCTGCCTGTCTAACTGTGCCTGCCTGTCTAACTGTGCCTGCCTGTCTAACTGTGCCTGTCTGTCTGTCAGCCTGTCTAACTGTGCCTGTCTGTCTGTCTGTCTGCCTGTCTAACTGTGCCTGTCTGCCTGTCTAACTGTGCCTGTCTGCCTGTCTAACTGTGCCTGTCTGCCTGTCTAACTGTGCCTGTCTGCCTGTCTAACTGTGCCTGTCTGCCTGTCTAACTGTGCCTGTCTGTCTATCTGTGCCTGCCTGTCTGTCTATCTGTGCCTGCCTGTCTATCTGTGCGTGTCTGTTTCATCTATCTATCTGACTGTGCGTGTCTGTCTATCTATCTATGTGACTGTGCCTGTCTATCTATGTGTCTATCTATCTATCTATCTATCTATGTGTCTATCTATCTATCTATCTATCTATGTGTCTATCTATCTATCTATCTATGTGTCTATCTATCTATCTATCTATGTGTCTATCTATCTATCTATCTATGTGTCTATCTATGTGTCTATGTGTCTATCTATCTATCTATGTGTCTATCTATCTATCTATCTATCTATGTGTCTATCTATCTATCTATCTATCTATGTGTCTATCTATCTATGTGTCTGTTTATCTATCTATTTATCTATCGATCTATCTATGTGTCTGTCTATCTATATATACATGTATAGACACACACGCACATATATATATATATATATTTATATGTATGTATGCGTGTCTATCTATCTATATTAATGTGTATATTTATTTATATATATATATATATATAATATATATATATGAGAGAGAGAGAGAGAGACACAGAGGAAACAATGTATGTATGTGTAATATATATATCTGATATGTACATACATTATTTATTCATATATATATATACACACACATTTATTGATATCCATACCTGCTCTATGTACATTTATATATATATTTGTATGATATATACATTACATACACTCATGCATACACCCACTATGTACATATATATATACATGCACATACACCTATTATGTACACTGATATATATACTCTCTCTCTCTCTCTCTCTCTCTCTATATATATATATATATATATATATATATATATATATATATATATATATATATATATATATATATATATATATACATACATACATAAATCCACTCTTTACACGTGTGTGTGTGTATATATATATATATAAAGTACTCACATACATGTATATATCACTTTATATGCACTCTAATGTATATGTATAGGTTTTTTTTAAAAAAAACAAGAAATGTAATGGATTCTTTTCCATTCCTTTACATAAGTTTTTTCAGAGGGGATTTCATTCATATATCTAATATTTTACTCTTCATGTTGTCATTGCAGCTCATATATCGGGCATTTGGTGGCACACAAAAAGGTCTTCCATTCAAAGATTTACTCTGTGGACTTGTCATACTTACACGTGGGATGAGGGAAGAAAAAATAAAATGTGAGTTTTGCCTAATTTTCATTATTTTACCATTGTGATTTCATTATATAAAAAACTGTGTCTGCATTTTTATGTCCATATAACTGCTACTTATTGTTCAGTAGTGGCACAGAAAACAGTTCCACTAAATATAGGCACCTCTGATTTTTCATGAAAGATATTTCATTCCATATCAAAAAAGGAAATTTTGTTTTTCTTTTTACCCAATTCTGTTACCTTATTGTTTTAAAATTATCAAAAACAGATAATATAAACACTGGTAGAAGAACAACAGATGTATAAATTTTGTCTTAGATATGTGTTTTCTTGTTCCAGAATAAATGCAGCTATACAAAAATAAAGCTTCCTTTGCCTGAAAATAGATAGTTGTAGCGTAACTCTTTCATTTTTTGTCATAATACCCATCCTGTATGCTTATCTCTCCGTCACCTCTGACATTAATTACGCACTTATTCCATCCTACTATCCGCACAGTGGTATAAGGTTATATAGAGCAATACATTGGTTCTGCAAGATCAAATGTGGCGACACACAATTGACTGGAGTTTTCAGTTTCAGATGGGTGTAACAGAACCAGTTGAACAAAGAAGGATGTAATTTTCTATTTTTTTAAAAATTAAGTTAATCTGTATATTAACTCATTTTCACTCTCTTTGCAACCTAGTTTTTCTATAAACTCCTACGTTATAATGCTATGTTTCCAGTAGATGGCCAAAAACATGACCAGGAGCACGGACACAGACACTGAAACAGGAAGATGCCTGGCCGTTAATTTTTTTTTTTTTTTTTTGTTGCCTGGTTGGGTCGTTGATTATGGCTATGTTGATTCATTATATATTTGCATGATTCATCCATACATAAATAATCCCATGATGTTTGATGGTAATTATGCTATTGTTTAATTATTCTCTTATTTACCCTTTGTCTTCAGAAAACTCTTGTTGTCTCTCTTGAAAAATGTCTAATTGACTGTTTGATGACCATTTAAGTTCAGGCACATGGAGGGTTCAAATTATGTTGATAAGCAAAGACATAGTTATTCATTAGAAAAAAGCATCAGAGATGCTCTACTCTATCTAACATTTACTTGGTTGATACAAATAAATGAAAGAAATAGCTGTTTGTAAAAATGCTATGATAAAATTTCTCAAAAGATATTTTTTTGCTTCAATCGATTTGGAATGTTATTTTACTTCTCATGAGCTGTCACTCTGTTATGCTCATGTTTAACCCCCTTAAGACGACAAATCCAAATCTGGAGATTATCAGCTTCCAAATCATGTTCCATGATAATTGATTCATACAGCTTTAGGATCTAGAGGAATTTCAAGCCATTACTCTAATAAAACCTGCTCCAGCTCCTTTGAGGACGCTTATTGAGGGAATTGGGTCCTTGGTTGCTGTTCCAATTGACACCATAAATGCTGGATTAGCTTGTGACTGCGGAGACCAATCGGAATGTTTCATGCATTTCAAACCATTTTTTTTTTTTTTTTTTTTTTTAACCACTGAAGCGGTGTGAATGAGTACATTATCATCCTGACTGATTGCACTGCCATTGGGAAAGGGTGATTGTGCCATGGGATGCAACTGGTCAGCCAAGATTGACAGATAGTCCTGGGAGTTCACCCTGCCATGTAATACTACTGCTGGGAATTCCATAATGATGTTGACCAAATCATCACAGATCCACCTTCACACTTAACTGTTGGAGTGAGTCAGTCTGGATCATGAACTTCTTTAGGCTGTCTCAGAACATGGAAATGATGTAAAGGAAGACTCGTCCAAGCATATCATATCCTTCTATAAATCCATTGTCCAATACTTATGGTAATTGCACCACTTTTTACGATGTTCCATGTCGGGCTTCAACGATTGTCGACAGAAATCGTTTGCAAAGTCGTCAACGATTTTGTTGTTGACTATTGGTTGGTGACGTCATTGCACTTGTTTCTGATGTTTTTCAGCTGAACTTGTTTATGTTCATGTGAAAAGTACCGATGAAAGTTCGTTATACTTTATTTCATTCCCCCAACCATACTTTCTTCTGTTTTTCTCTGCTTTGCTCTCTCACACAATCAACCGTCAGCTCTTCCTTTTCTTTTTCCCTTCTTTTGTTCTTGTATTTTCTATCTATTTCAAGAATTGATTTAAAACAAGCTAAAAGAAAAGAATAAGATAAAAACCAAAATCATTGCCTCCTCTCTGTCTCGGTGCACCGTGTTGTACGGCCGTCCCTCTGTCACTCTACAAATTGCTACCCCATCTCCGACTCAATCATCAACAGCTCACCTCAGTCGGAGTCAGCTACCTTTGATCTCCCCAAGCTGATGTAGTCTATCAAACCTCTTGAAAAATTACATGTTTTGTGCAAATGCTTTCTTTCAACTTTTAAGCTTTAATTTTATACAGGTAAATCAGTTGGCTATAAATTAATCGGTTCCGGAATAAGGTTTTTAGGTAACAAGGAAAAAGAATGTAAAATAAAAATACATACTAAAATATGTTTTAGTTGACCAATAAGTCTGAGTAGATTTTTAAGTATCTGTATTGTTAAAGTACTTTGATTCTTTTGTTAATAAGATTTTTTTTGATTTAAAGAGTACTTACATGCATTTTTGTTAATGAGATTTTCAATTCCTAGGCTTAGGGTTGAGGAATTTGGGATATTTTGACAGACAGACAGGTACACACACACACACACACACACACACACACACACACACAATAAATGCATTATACTACTTTGAAACACAATTGGAAATGATCTCCCGTCATGGTATGGAGAATATATCATTTGGCCTAGACTTCATGATTAGAAATTTTTAAAAAAAAGAAGGGGCTACTGCAGGAATCAAACTTGCAACCGATAAGGTAGCCACTTCAAAGTAGTGTTGCTCTCACCATTGAGCTAAATAGCTGTTGGTTATTCAAAGGCCCAAATAACTGCTTCAACTTCAAATTTCTCATTTCGTTCATCCATTTTCTATATCTGCCTTATTTGTTTCTCAATGTAAACAATTATTTGAAGAAATGGATATACAATCTGAGAGAAATGATTATGAATGTGTTATACTACTTGGAAATACTGTTTGAAATAATCTGTATTAACACGATGAATGTATCATTTGGCCTAGACAGATTCAATTCCTGCAGAAGCCCTAGTTTCTTTAATTGCTTGTTCTATTTACATTGTCTATTAAAAATATTGTTGTGGATTTTAGGTGGTATGGTTTTCACAATTGAAGGGAAGATTCCCTCCCTACTAAATGGTCAAAAATTAAGGGACACTTTTGCTCCCTCTATGTGGTTAAAAGAGAACTGGAAACTTTCTCCCCCTCTTTTAAGAGTTTCATGAAGGGATACTTTTTCATAGTTTAAGTCAAACTTTTCTCCTCTATAAGGGTTCAAAAATGAAGGGACCTCTTGAAATTCTGTTTTGTTTTTTTTTTGTTTTTTTTTCATACCTGATATATTGCACCCAGATATATATTGAGCTATCCGTGTGTAAAAATGTTAAGGGTTTTAGAGGGGGTGGGGGGTTCTATTCACACTGTAAACATAATGCTAAAGTGGATCCTTACTTCCCAGTTAATACTTATACCTTCTTATTTTTAATTTTTTTGTATAAATTTGAATGGTAGTTCTCCTACAGCATCTCTACAGACATACAATACTATCAATAAATATTGGAAGGGGGGCCCCTAAAGAAACCATGCCTCCCACGTCTTTGAATCTCTAGATAGAAAAAATGCACCTGATATAACTAAAATTCTAGAAAGACATGACAATATGTGAATCAACAAACATCCATTTCTTATTTATATATATATATATATATATATATATATATATATATATATATATATATATATATTAATAAGAAATGGATGTCATGAAATTGTCATGTCTTTCTAGAATTTTAGTTATATCAGGTGCATTTTTTCTATTTTTTCAATGATTGTGAAACTAGCGTCTGTGGCTAAAATGTGTCCAGGAAGTGCAGTTCTACAGGGAGTGGACTGGGATGGTTTTTTAATTTAATTCTGTGTCAATAGTTATTAACTATAATGTTGCATTGCCACTTGGACTTGCCTCTGCATTCTAAATTGCATCTATTACATTCTAGGAAATGTATAATATTTTGCTTTGACGGTTAGTGCTATAATATACGTAGGAACTCTTGTTAATGGTAGAGCTAGTGAAGGTGTTAATTGTGACATAGACTATTTCTTTTATCACAAGATTGACAGAATTCAGCAGTTTTAGGGATGTTGTGTGAGATTTTATTGTTTATTTTAGTGATGCTGCTAATCATATCTTTGGTGTTTTGAGATTTGCTGTAGGTGATGACACACGGTTCTACAAATATTTCTTTGAGATCTGTCGTAAGTGTGAGGATATTCCATATATATATATATATATATATATATATATATATATATATATATATATATATATATATATATATATATATATATGAGAAAGCTTTCAGTTTTAGCTTTGCTTCCTTGTTAATTTTGTCAGATGTTTATTCTAGAATTGAAAATTCAGTCTCTCAAAGAGTGACAAAAATTAAACCAATTACAAAAAAAAATATCTTTCACTTATCTTTCTCTTGCCCCTTATTTTTCTCTGTTATTCATTATTGCAATTTTCTGTATTGTGATTTTAATATGTAACCAGTATTTCATAACTTCCCTTTTCTTCTTCCAAGATGATATGTCTCCCCATTTGCATTTGACACTCCAGCATTTCCTCTTTGTGCTTCCCGTATACACTACTGACGATTCAAATCAGTAATTTTTTGGCTGAGGTTAGCAAAAAAGGGAGGTGACTGTTATATATGCTGTACATGATTTTCTTGTGTGTCTCTCATTAGGTGATATTTTTTTGCAAACCTCAGCCAAACAATTACCCTCAGATCTTTATTCGGCAATTTTTTTTTTTTTTTTTTTTTTTTTTTGTGGAGCATAGAGCTTGCCCCCATTGTGGTTTCAATTAGGTTTATATGGAGTTGTTTGCTCCACTATCAAGATGAACTGTCTTACACAGCTAAAGGAATCCAACTGGCCTGCTATTTATACACAGCTGAGTTGAGAGATGGATTCATGCATTCTCAAGGGCGTTAATGTAAAGTGAATTTGAGCTCAATTAGCTGGTTCTATTTTCCGTGCTGGTAAATGCTGCGCCACTCTGCACCTCCCCTGCTCTGCAATAAGACTGAAGATTCTGTTGGCTCATCTCTTTTGTTCAACTGCCACCTAGAATTCTTTCCCTTTGCTGAGAGAGATTTTTCGCAAACTGATACGTTCTCTTGGCAAAAGCAAGTGGTCTGCGATGAAAGTGATGGCAGCTGCTGGGTGTACAGCTGCCTTGTGCACTGTCACAATTCTGCCGATCCTGTTTCCTTTCAGGCTGATTTACACTAGGGAATCAGATGTTTTATGCCAAGTATTGATTCGACCATCAGTGTAGGGCAGAGGTAATTGGCAGAGGCAGGCAAGGGAGATAATTGAAGCTTGTGGCAATATAGAGTAGAATCTTGTTTCCCTCTTGCCAATAACCATTCACCAGGCCAGATAATGATCTCTGCGGTTAAATATAACATTTGGCTGATTCAACTTCAAGTACATGCTTCCAGTCGCTTAAACCTTCTTTTCTCTGCACTTCCTTTTTTAATGATTTCTTTATTTTGCCATTGTTGCTATTTTGGCTACCCTCACTTCAAATTCAAAGCACGAACCCTTTATGACAACAGCTTTATCTGAAGTCAGTGTCACTAGGGTGAAATTCTACACTACACATGTTAAAAAGCGGTTGAGAGAGGTTGATGTAAATCCTATCACAATGTGATTTGTATACAGATGGGAGTTTCTTGAAATACATTATGTTATAGCTATTTAAGATGTAAATTAATGTTGCATAATCATTAATAATATAATACAAGTTTAATGACTATGTTGACATGTGTGATCCCTGGCCACCTGTTACCTAAAGATACAAATGAACTGGTATTAATATGTACTTGGGTGAAGTGTTTATTCATGATAATTAATAAGCTTGGATGAGTCTGGTACCAGGTTGAATGGAGATAGGTAGATTTTTGGCACCAGTCCTCCAAGTAGAGAGGGTTTACCTGTCTTGAAAATCAGCAATCAAAATCTTGGCTTTTACTGAAGTTCTGACACTAGTTGGAAATGGCAAACTATTTCGAACAAAGGGCAAGTCTTACTTAGTTGGGTTAATTAATTGACAGTGAGACATCATTGAATGAGTTTCTATACTGTGACCATCGTAATCACAATGACTGAGCCAGTTTTCATTTTATGTATTCATTTTCTTTGCAAAACATCAACAAGATTTGTCAGCGTTTCTGGCTTTTCAGGCCGAGAAAAGGCAGCTGATGTTAATACTGTAAGTGACTTTTCAGGCTGTTTAGAAAAGTGGAAGGAACTCTGGGGTAATTTTTTGTGTGGTCCCTATGGGAGTACATTGCCTTAGGTAGGGGTTTTCTTTTTGTAAATATCAAATGACTGGATACTTTTGGGACAGATGTCTCGTGTGTGTGTGTGTCTCTCTCTCTCTCTCTCTCTCTCTCTTTCTATATATATATATATATATATATATATATATAAGGGGGGGAAAACCCTGAAGAAATTGCATAAATTGCATAGACAGATATTTGGGAATAAGTAGCATGTGGCAATTATTTTTTTAAATTCTTAGTGTTTAAAGCTGTAAAGCTTTCTAGACTCTATGTATGATATATATGTATGTGTGTGTGTGTAAAGAAGATTTGATGTACGTACAATTGTTTTCCTTCTCTCTGTTAGAATTTAGATAGAATATACGTGTTTGTTGTCTACTCTCATTTGTTCAATAAAGACCGTGAGATATCGGGTGATAACTAGAGCTGACACTATTGTTTTCCATCATCCATTTTTCTTATTTGTCTTCCTTTTAATTTAGAATCAATGCTGAAATAATTATAAATCTCCAGACTTTTTCTTTTGTCTTGGTGCCTCTATGCAAGATGTCTACTTCAGATAAAAGCATCCCACTTATTTCCTATTGCTTGCTTATGAAAATGTAACAAACTGCACAGGATTCATCATTGTATGTTAAATAACCTTTTCCCTCTCACCCCTCTCTCTTTCTCTCTCATGATTCTCTTCCCCCCCCCCTCCCCATTCTCCGTCTATTCTATACTAGTCCATGACCTGTTCCATCGCAGATGCTCACCGTAAGTGTGCAACAACAGGCCTGGCTGATGGCTGCTACTGATGCTATGAGTGTGACAGATGTGGTAGCAAGGTGGAGGGGAGAGAGAAAAATTGGTCCAATCAGAGGATTGGAAGTAAGAGTGGAGAAAAGGTAATTTAATGGGGGGGGGGTAGGAAGGGATGGCTGCTACTGATACTAAATGTGACTAACTATGAGTGGTTTAGTTGTTTCTGGAGACCTATTCAACCCCCCCCCTCCCTTTATTGAAGGCAATTTTCACTATCATCATTTCCGGGTTTATGAATCTATTGTGTGTTGATATTTACACGACTCTTTTGTTTATAACTTAGATTGGACATCTATACATTTGAATATTGATATTGTTTTTTTGATGAATGGTGCTTTGCTAATTTTATCAAAAGATTATCATGAATATATCGTTTTCCAAAATGTAATTTTTATCGAGGGAGATATGTTTATATTTAGTTGAGTTAAAATTAAAACAAGGACTCGAGAAGTATACACAATTGAACACCTGCATACACACACACACACACGCACACACACACACACACTTTTTTTCCCCCTCTCAAAGTAAAGAATCTGCATATTTTTCCCTCTTCAAATGTTATTGACATGATCAATAGTGTTGTGAATCTACCAGAACAAAACTTGGGTATTTATGCTTAAGCTAAATCTGCAGAGACCTCAAAAAATTAAAAGGCATGTATATTTTCAGGTTTTATGAGACCTTCTGGAGTAATGTTTTTCAATAAGGGTCCTCTGAGCTTTTTAAAGCTTACCGCCTCACCAAGCATAAATCTGGCACTGACATGAGAGAAAGGTTTGTGACCCTATTGAGGATTGCAAAGATGCTCCTGAGTCGCCATGGATAGTTTAAAAAAATTTTGATAAAGATATGAAAGTACAAAAAAAGAAAAAAAACGTTAAAAAGTTGAAAAAAAATTTGCAAATACATTTACGTCACAATTTTTTTGGTATAAAGCATCATTGTGACTCTGGAGCAGGAAAATAGCAGTGAATAACAGTTTCAATAAATGCATCAAAACCCTTGACATACTCTTTTCATGTCCAATACTTGTACTTGACTTTTTTTTAAATAAAGTAAAATTCAATAAAATTAATTGGATAAAAATAAGTGAAGAAAAACTGAAATTATATTCCCACTCTGAGGTTTTCCAGGTCCCCCTCATTCTGTGTTTAGGGTTGCAGCCCCAAAAGTTTGGAAAACAATGTTTTAAATCAATTGTGAAGAACTTTATCATAAAGTGTGAATTGAGTGCTGACTTTCCTTCCTGCAAACAATGGAGCATAAATGTGCAAAACAGAAATAAAAAAACTATTTCAACCTCTGGCAAAAGCAAATGTGAGACCAAATAAAGAAATGGAAGCAAAAACAGGAAGAAATCAGAATGAAATCAAAGAACAAATATTTCTGATTAATTAACTGTGTCTTTGAGCAAAGATTCTTATTCTAATGGAGCAATCAGATTGTCTTCTGCTTCTATAAATACACAGATGCTGATTGATTAATGGAACATTGTTTTGTTTTTTTCTTTTTTGTTTTTTAGTTTCTCTCTTCTGTTTCGGTTGTTTCTTAACCTTGCTTGGGGCAAGGAAATTCAGCTTTTTGCTTAATGGGCTTTAATTCTTATCTTTCTTTCTCTCCTTCAAATAAATTTCATTTGCATTTGCTAGTCAGGAGATTGTAATAGTTGAATCGGATCACCAAGTAAATGCTGTGATCTAGATCTATTGACAAACTTAAATAGAAACTTTTCTTTTCTTTTTTTAATCCTGTAACCCCATGCATGGTTATTGGGGCATCACAGATGATTTAATCATTGGTGTGTCAAGGGCCCGTCCTACTTCAAGCCGGTTTGGAGTCGGGGTCGTCTGTCTCCTAACTACACTGGATGACAAACATAGTAAAAGAGCCAAGTCTGCCTTATTATTTACCTATAGCTGGGAGGTAGGAAGAGATGAATTCATGCCTCTCCCAGGAGCATTTGTGTGAAATGAATACAAACTCAGCCAGGGTTTAAACTTTGCTTGCTGATTTCCATTCTCTGTACCACAAACTGTTCAGCCACTGTGCAACAGCTTTCAAAATTTTTTTTTTATATTATAAAGGTTTTCGTCTTTTCAAATTCTGTTATTATGTGGTCTTACCTGAATACATTGATATTTCTACAATTTAGCTTTCACAGATGTTCAAGATTTGATAGTAGTACAATTTTTGTTACATTCAACTAGTCAAATGTCAGTATAAATAATGGTATGTATGTATGTATGTATGTTTATGTATTTACATGTATACACACTCACATATTTATATGAATATATATATAACAGAGGAGATTCTATAAGAAGATGACTTTTCAGTTTTAGAAATATTTTTATTATTAGTTCTCATTCAACATGATAAAAGAATGATTAGGGTTGACGGGGGTGGAATAGTAATCTAAAATGAAAATATCATTTGAAAGCTCTTTTCTTGTAGATCCTTGGAATATCAATTGAATTAAAAATAATCAATCTAGAATATGCTAAAAAATTCCTAAAATTCATGTAGGGGAAAAAAAAAAGAAAAAAAGAAACGTCAAAATCTTGTCTCCAAACATTTCTGAATAACCAAAAAAAGTTGGAATTTATAACAAAATTCATTACATCAATTTGTAGCCAATGTTGGCTATGTATTCTGTAATGGGTATTCAGTTTAGTTTACAATTATTTGACATATGGAGGAAAAGAAACTAACTCTGAGTGCAATAGATCAGTTTTTACATTTGTACCTCTTCAAGTTTATCATTGCAACTATCAGGGACTTTTGATGAAAAGCTGGCAGTGTCATAAAAAACATCTGAAACTTGTTATCTATTAATTCTATCATAATAATCTTCGGTTTGATAATGATACTAATGGGACTATTTTAATGAAAATTTTTGTTAGTATTTATCACAAGTGATTCAAAATCAGAGTAGCTGTGCTACGCGAAGTGGAAAGTTTACAATTAGGAAACATCCAAGGCTGACCTTGACCTTTCTTTGGTTAAGTGACAACACAGATAAATGTATTTTTTCACTTTATTTACCGAGAAAAATGGGGGTGGGGGCTAATAGTGTTAATCTTAAGGTGGAGTTTCTTTGAATACAGATGAGACACATCTTACAGTTGATCTATTGACTTTCATTGGATTTTTATCGACTGTATCTTATTGTAAAATTCTTTCTCTCTAACTTCGGAATGGGAAAAGTATTTGCATTGAAGATAATTCAGACTCTCTCCAGAACCTTTTTCACAAAGATTTCTTGATTTTATGGATTCAGCCAGTTTGTTATATTTGACTTTTTTGTGCGAGATCAATTAATGATCTTTCTTGTTCTTCTCATTGTTGTCTCATCATCATAATCATCAGTCTTTGAACGTTCATCATTGGACATGGACCTTCCCCAGGATTCACCACATTTCTCTATTGTGAGCGTTGTGTCTAGGTGTTTCCTAAGTTTATTGAAAAATTTGTATTTATAGAAAGAAATTATGCAAAATTTAATTTTTATTCAATTTGGACATTGTAAATTGTTTTTGACTGCCACAAGTTTGAAAAAAAAAAAAAAAAATAACACCATCACAGTGTGTCCGAGTTAAGAATTGTTCAAAATGCCCTGAATGTGGTAAAGAAAAACTGTTACAACTTATAACACAGAAATACCTCCTGAATTAGTGGAAGAGAAAGGGAAAAGTATCAGCAATATTGCCAGAGAGTATGTCGTTCCCAAAGAGACACTACATCAATGGGTTGTTAGCACACCTTGTAGAAATGGTTCTGGTGGTAGACCAATTTCAAGCCTGATGAAAGAATTATAGTCAGTGCCCTTGAATTCCTCTCATGCTGTGGCTATCCTTAGGGTTGAAATGATATAATGATACTTCAGATCGATCGGGCATAACACACCATTTAATTACGGTAAAGCCAGAACATACTGGTTGAAACTTTTCAAAAGATGCCATGCAGAATTCCAAATGAGCTGAAAGCCACAGATTTAACGCTTGCCCATGCTGAAGGACTAACTAGAGAGGTTGTAAACAAGACTTTTGACTTATACAAGATATTATTATAAGACCACAATCTATCTAATAAACCTCATTGCATTTTTATGAAACTGGTCTGAATTCTATTGAATCACCAAGTGCTGGTGATTCAGTGTTTTCTGTGTTATTTTTGTCTCTGTCACTGGAAGGTATCTCCTATCATTCACAAGGCCAAACACTTGTATGAAACTTGGACAAGAGGCAGGCCAAAAAGAGCTGTGTACAATTGCAGTGACTCTGGTGGGATGATGGATATAAATTCTGATTGCTGGTTTTTGAGAGTGTTTGTAAAACTTGTTGAAATATGATAATCCAGTTTTTCTTATATTTGATAAGCATAACAGCCACCTGACTTCTGATACTGTTAATGCTACCTTGGTGAGCAGCATGATCATACTTTGTCTTCCATCAAATACATCACATTCTCTTCCATCTCTAGACATTGGGGTATTAAAACCAGTTGAAGTAGCCTGGAAAAATCCTAAATACATGGATCACAGAGTCCCGAATTGAAAGTGTAGAAAAAACTATTTCCTAATTTACTGTCATGATTCAACAGCTGCACTCAACTCATGCTATCAATTCTTCCGGGGATCTCTGGCTTACATCCTCCAATCAGAAATGCTGTGATGCTCAGAATTGTAAATTCTCCTCAGACCCCATCTGCTTGAGATGAAAGACGTAGAAATCTGACTTTAATTGTAAGAGTATTCCTAATCTTAATTCTCAGTGAGAGCGATAAAGGACTAAATGAAGACAATGCTAAAACAGGAGAACTACATGAAGATCTTACATTTGTTACATTCATGTGCAAGGGGTCATATTTCTGAGGCAAAGTTTGATAGATAAATAAAACATATTACCGTGACCAGTTTGTCAAGAAGTCTAACAAAAACATGGGGATAGCCAGGGTATGAAGATGTTCATGATTACCCTAGATATTTTTTGGGTGATTGAACCTCTTGCAACATGTGGTAGTTGTAGCCAGTGCTCTGTGCCAAAGGTGGAGAAGTTCTGGTAAACAATCCAGTTTCAATAAAAACATTGAAGAAAACAAACAAAAGAAAAAAAAACATGGGAATAAAAGTTAATTCATTATAATAACAAGAGAGAAAAAAAGTGAAAAATTTAATTTAAATCTGTGTTGCTGTATTTAAGAGACTATTGAAGATGAAGTAATTTTTTTAATATAATACACCCCAGCCCATGGAGTATAATGGGTCATGTGGGGGTTTAGGTTTTAAGGCCTATTTTTTCCAACTTTGAAAATGGCTATTTTTGGTATTATGTCGTCTTGTATATAAGAATACTAAAAAAAAAACTACCTTGGTTGACCTTGCCTCTAAGAAAAAACAAAGCAAACAAAAAAAACGATTTTGAGTAGAGTTGATGGACCAATAAATAAATTTTCATGTACAGAGATTTAATTTTTTAGATGGGTTTCTTGTTCCATGCAATTGCAGATAGTCTTTTGAAAGTGATTATTCACTTCCAACTAATCTGGTAACTTTTTCCTTTACTTGGTGTCATACCCACCCCCTCCTCATCCAAGTTGTGAGTGGACAGAGTACAAACATATTAAACATATAAAAACATATTAATTGAATAAAGATTTACGCATTGGACTGATGACTATTGTCATTTCTTTCCTGACCCACCAATGGTTACTCGACAGCAAATGCTATCCAATATACATTACCTTCAAACCAGTTGAATAGTATGCCATGTTCCCAGATTACATACATTGTTATAAGTTTGGTTTACTTTGAGATAACCCCATTCTACCCAACTTATGTTTAATTAACTGAGTATATCTTCATTTGATAAATTTTGTTTCGTTGCTGGATTACAAACCTACTCGTCAGAGAGAGAGAAAAAATTGTTCTGTGATCCTAACCTTTCTATTGTAGGAGAAAAGTCACAATGTTGGTTTGGAAAAAGTCACATACTAATTTATAATAATATCTTAATAAAGTAGGTGTTGTGAATAAGTTATATGATATTTGATTCAAAGTAATAAATGAGTGATATTTCATAACACTCTTGATCTGAAAATACATATCTTTTACACACACAAACACAATTTACTTGTCATGACATGTTTGCAGAAATATCATGTTTTGTTCAATACCTTTAGAGAAAACAAAGTAATGAAGTAAAACCTGACCAGACAGACAGATACACACATACACACAGATATATGGATAAGCTTTTTTATATCATATATGTCTTGAAATATTACTAATTTATTACTAAAAATTAAATGTGACTTTTATTGTCACTATTTACTCTATTAAATTGATACTCATTTTCTTACTATAAATTAAATAAATCAAATGCGATCCCTCCCCCATGGGTTTTTTCCTAGCCAAATTTGTGACTTTTTTTCCTTGTCAACGTTGGGATTTTTCCCCATGATATCTTTGCTGTCACCAGCCTTTCAGCCATTGTTGGTATCAGCTGATATAGCACAAATCAGATATGATTGCTTACACACCTGTATAACATTGGTGATATAAAGCAAATCAATGTGTATCCTGGGTAATGTCAAGTTCTTTTTATGATCGTTGTCAAGATAAAAGGCTGGCGTCATATCGGTCAAGAAGTATTGCATAAAAGGGTGGTAGAGCATTAGGATTCACTTGCTCTGCTGTCATCAATATTCAACCAGTCTCACTGAAACTTTTGAAGCACCAGGTGGAAATGGTATCCAGAGCCATGTCCAGATGTAACTAAGTCTATTGACTATGTGACTATGCACAAAGTCATCCTTTTATACTTCAAGAGTAATGGCTTTGACAGTACAGGAGAAGCAAGCAAGGTTTCAACTTAGGGCCCTTTAATATTATGTTTTTTGTTTTGGAGCTGGGTCATTAGTTGAGGCTGTACGGTAAGGCCCAGAGCTATACTGACCAAAAACCCCAATGCCATGTGGTATTGCTGAGCTTAGCTGTTGACCAGTTGATGATTACGCCTTGAAGCAATATCTTGTTATCGGCAAATATCTGGCCATAGCTAGAACGAAGACCTGAAATAGTTGTTGGTTGTCAGTTTCTACTCCATTACCCTTTGGCTATTGGCTCTTTGATGCTACAATGATGATTGCTTTATTCACATTTTGTGTTGGTCATTTACATTCATGTATGTATATATGCATGTATTTGTAGGTTTTATTTATAAGAATTCTTGATTGCTTGGATCACATCAATATTCTCCTCTCTGGAGTGGCCTTTTGAACATCACCCTCCTATTATTTTATCATTCCACATTCTCCCCTTGAAGCAGAGTGAGGCAGAGAATATCTAATCGTAAACCATCATAATTTAGCCTAAGTTAATGATACTAGGAATTCATTTTATTAACAAAGTCAAAAAAAGTAAAGTTCTCTCTTATGAATGCATAAATTTTCAAATGCTTTATTATATTGACTAAGTTAGAGAAGATATTGGTCACTCGTATGTTTACGTAAATTTTCAAATGGATTATTGCAAGATCTGTCGCTATATAAATTCTTCTAGGTAATCCTTAAAAAAGTTGTACTTACAACCACACATCTCCTTAATTTGGAACTTTTGCTTGTTGTTCTAATATGACTTGATAGACTGTGTATGCACTTTATCGGGTAGGTTCACAAAACATTGAAAGAATAACGGTTTTGTTTCGAAGTCCAATATCTTGAATGTTTGGAGAAATCCCTTGAACATCGCAACTCAATGTATGTGGGGGGGGGGTTGATGTGATTTGATTCGTTTTTGAGTTTGCTACTTAAATCATTCCTAATATTCCTAACTATTTACCTAATCATTTGCTCTCTTGTTAGTTGGTGGTGTGGCACATTTGTATTGTCTACTGTTTTCTCACTTGAAATGAATGATTTGATTTTTAGCCAATGCCACAAGTGAATATCATCTGGTTGGATATCTGTTTCATTGTCTCTATTATTATCATTGATTTCTTGACTGAATGATGGACAGACACAATGAAGATATACGGAATCTCTATCAGCGCTTCTAGCAGGCAATGGTTTTTTCCAGCTGTCCATGTTATCATTATTTGCTAGAATGCATGGATGCTCTGATATGAAATTACTTTTCCTAGTAAACCCATTGCTGTTATCTGTTATGGCCAATTGTTGATGGACTAACAGTTGGAATGTAAGATCTCATATGATACAAGTACTTGAAACAAAAGTCCAGTTGTCATGGCATGATATTCCTTGTCACTGGAAAATATTTAGTGTTTATGGAAATCTCTAGTTCACCCGTGCCATGAAAAATGACAATATTTGAAACGTATGGATACACATTACATTTTATGTACCTGAATTATAGAGATTTGTATTGTTGAAGAATAGAATTCTGCTGACAAAGAGATTTTTATCATTTTCCTGTTTTTATTTTTATTTTGTTTGGAGGGTACAGGATAGACATAGGCTGCTATGAGACGAAGTGTAAATAAAAGATGTGGAGAAAAATTGGAGAATACAACACCTAAAGGAAGCTGCACCTATGCTTTGTTCAGCCAGACCACTTAGCTGAACAAGCATTGATGTAAATCGTCTCTGGGAACTTCTCATCAAAAAAGGCATTTTGGTAAAAGCCAACAAGACATCCAATATAAGGGAAGCAACTAGGAATTCGACATGGAACACAATCCTGATATATACAATTGTATCTACAAAAACACAAGTGATGTGTTCAGTCCAATCGAGCATGTGTCTTGGGAGTGATTCTAAATCTAGAACCAGAAACACCTGATGAAGGCTGGTGGGTAGACGGCTGAAATGTTGTGGATAAATGAACATATTGACAAGAAAATGAGTCCAACCCTACATACAACGATCAATACAACCCGTCTAACAAAATTTAAGGAAGAATTGATACTGTTATTACTTTGGATTAAATAAATTAAAATATTACTTATTCTTCTGGAAAAATTTTCTGACTTTTTCCCCATATAACCATGATTTTTGATGAATCATGTCTTCTGCAGAAATAATGGCTTTGTAGTTATTCTGTTTGCAAAAGGAAATATACAGGAAATTTTGATGATGATGAAAATTGGATTCTTCTTTGTGATGAATTGGTTTGTTCATTATGCTATGAAAGAAATGAAAAGATTATATTGCCTTTCTCTTTTTTCTTTTCCTAATTCAAATGCAGTTTCTCTTCATAATGTGTCCTGTCACGAAAACATTGGGATGTGATTTCCTTTCATTAATTGGAGGAAGGCAATGTCTATTAGTTTTGTAATTTGAATACTTAGGACTGTGGATGCCGGGATAGATTTAATCCCATCAATGTATATTAAGCCACATTAATAAATGTCCCCATAGATTTTGACATATCAGTCTAGTGTCGTGTGTACCTACAGAATTTTCATTAATAGTCTGGGCCAATTTTCAACCCAAGTGTACACAATCTCGGAGACAGAAAACATAGGGTACACTTCAGTGTTTAAATGCTTTTCTCATGAAATAAATATCACATTCGGTGCAAGTGTCTGATAACTGGAAAGGCATCATTTGAGGAAGAAATATTGTGATTTCAATTTTGGCTTGATAGATAAATGCTCATTTGTTTTTGTGGGATGTTAAAGAAATTAGACTCTTTTCATCTGATGCCATTTTTTATATGATATTTTGAGATTTTATATAAGTAGATTTTCTGTCTACATCTTCACCGAACTTGCAAAAATAGATGCCAAAAAGCAAAAGCAAAAGTTCAAGGATTTTGCTTTTTCTGGTGAAAAAAGATCTCATTGGCCTTAGGAGGAAGAGTCTACAACCAGTGCATCCTCCCAATTTGTTTTAACGAACTAAAAACTATGCAATGTGCACAGTAAAAAAAAAAAAAAAAAAGATTTAAAATCAGGCAAAAACATCACTTGTAAAGATCACAAGACACTATGTAATAGAGAGCAAACAGGTATCAGAGATATCCTGAAAAACTCAAATGGCAATGGGTAGATCATGTTACAAGAATATCAGGTGACTGCTGGATATTGTGACTCATAACACGAATCTCTCAAGATCATAAGCAAAATTGTGGCCAGCTAAAACTAAGATTGCATGATGATTTGAATGAGTTCAGAATGTTTCGGCATTTTGAAGCTTAGGAGTACTGACAGAAATTAGGAAGGCCTATAACAAGCAATGAACTTGAAAAGGCTGATTGATGATGAATCAATTTTCTCAATTTATTATACTTAGAAGTTGATATTTTTCCTATTAACAAGACAAGCTAAACTCTGGATGTGTTCATTCTTCTTGATTCGTGTTTATTTGGAGTCATTTTTGAGAAAACTTATACCTCTACTTAAGATGTCTTGATACAAACTAATAATCAGTAGGGACCGATCTCTCTTTCCTGATCAACTGTTATCATCAATGTTGCTAGGAAGAGGCACTAAGAATACTTTGGGGGGGGGAGGTACTAAATTGTTGTAAAGCATGGCCAAGTATGGCCCTCTTGACTTCTTGAATGGCATGCTCAAATTTATAGAGAAAATAACTTTGTTCTAAAATTTTGTTTGTTTCATTTCATTCTTGTTTGTTTGTTCATACTCTCTCTTGTCAGTAGGGGATAACCTAATGAGTGGACAAATGTTTACTACTTTGGTCTGTTTATTGTCTTTACTTCAACAATGTCTATGTTCTGAATCCTTCGCCACATTTGAAAAATTTGAAGTTAAGCATCATTACACTACTAAACATTCTGGCTACAATAAATCTAAAGGAGATATTAAAAAAGCTTAAAATTGTAATATAAAAAAACAAAACAAAAAAAAACCGGATCGATAGCCGAAGTCCGCTCTTTAGTAAAAGGTAGACAGAGCTCAGATAAATTCTGCATGCAAGCTATGCTGTTAGCAATAATTGAAAAAAATTCTAAAAATTATTTTGAAAGATTGCGTTTTTGAGTTTGAAAAGATTAGCTTGTCTTGCAGAACAATAATGAGACCTGTCGAGGAAATAGCAGCCAATATTGTGGGTACTCAGGCAGAAAAATCTGAATTTAGTTAATTTTCATTGGCTGTCGACAAGAGCACTGATGTATCGAATTCAGCTCAAATTGAATTTAAAATCAATGAAGAAATGCTTTGTGTTCAAATGATGAAAGATATCATTACAGGAAACAATATCTATGAAGTAAAGAAAGCAATAACAAAGTTGAATCTCTCCTTTGAGAGGCTCATCAATGTATCAACAGACGGGGGGACCCCTACAATGATTGGCCATAAGATAGGCTTTCTTTTTAAATCAAAATCAGAATTAGATCCTTTAGATTTAGCAGACAATGACTTTGCAACATTTGATTGTTTGATTCATCTGAGAGTTTATGTGCCAAGATTAGATTCGAATGTGTTATACATGTTGTTTCAAGCATCAGTTTCATAAAATCCAAAGAACTCAACCATTTCCAGTTAAAAGAATTTTTAGGAGAACTTGAATCTGAGTATGGTAATCTGGTATAGCATTGTCATCATCATCAGTTTTTTGATGTCCGTCTTGGACATATACCTTCCCCAGGATCCGCCACATTTCTCTATCATTGGTGTTGTGGAGCCAGTATTTTCTGAATTCGTCATCTGAATCAGTTCATCTTTCCATTTTGTATTTTGTCGGCCTCGGTTTCGCATGTGGTCTCTGGGGATCCATGTTGTGAGTCGTGATGTCCATCGGTTGTCTTTCATTCTTGCAACATGACCAGCCCATTGCCATTTGAGTTTTCTGATGGATTCTATGATGTCTCGGACCCCCTCTGTTTTCTTTTTGATATATCGTGCTGTCTTGTGATCTCTCCATGCGACGTTGAGCATGATTCTCTCATGCGCACGCTGTATGGTTCTCAATTTGCAGGTCTGTCTCTTGGTTAGGTTCCATGTTTCACCTCCATAACTGAGTATCGGGTGGGGGGGATGCATTGGTTGTATACTCTTCTTAAGCGCTCCCAAAGTTTTCTCTTTCAGAGATAGGAAAGACTAAGTAATTCCAGACATTGAGACAATGTATTCACTTTCTACCTTAAATCAGCAAACACTATGGAAAGCTGAAATCAACAATATAACAAGAACCATCAGAAAAATCCCTTCAATGTCCTTAGAATGAATGGCACAAGGTGGAAATTTGAGAGCTTTCAGAGTCTATTAATATTGCGTAGATTTCTTCCTTTGGTGCTCACTTGTATGTCATCTCAAAAAATACTGTTATCTCCTCCTAAACTTAGCTTAGGTCATGTGACTAAAAAGGGTGGGAAAAGTACTTCTGTGGTCAATAAGGAGTTACCCCCAGGAACTTGTCTTTAAAATATTTATATCTTAGATGTAACTATTTCCTTGAGACATTTACAATATTCTGAGGGAAAAGGATACTAATTATTGAACAGCACCAATTATTGTGCAGTTCATTGTGAAGAGAAATACTCAAACTTTAGAATGATGAACTTCTTTGGCAAAAATTTTAGCCTGAATCTTTGTTTCAGTTTTATGCAACTCTTCCTGGATAATACTTCCCCAAAACAGTTTGCTTTTCTAAGAGATATTTCACCAAGTTTGGTAGTACTTATAAATGTGAACAACTTTTTTCCCCTGAACAAAAATCATGAAGTAAAAAACAAGGTCAGCATTTGATAGATAATCATTTCAGAGACAATTAACCAGTCGCAAAATCTCAGTTATCTCAAAAAAAGTTATCTCCAGAAAAATGTACATTACTGAGACTCTAATTAAAATTTTTGAATAATCATTTCCAATTTTTTGTAAATAAATGATAGATACGATGTTTGTATTTTGTTAGATGGGGTATTTGAATAATTGTATATGGTTTAGTCGGATTATTTTCCTCATCTACGTTGTTCAATTTTTTCCCAATGAATCGGCCATTTTGCCCTACCCAACCTGTCATGTCACGTCTATTTTCTCGAACAACTTCATGTTTTTGAGTTGCTTCCCTTTGATCTGGTGACCATTTTTTTTCTTCCAGGATCACACCCCAAAACAATTTGACTAAACCACGATCAAGTGCGATGTTTGCTGAACTTTTTTTTTCTAGTAGTGTGGCCCTATTTATGATAGGCAATATCTTATGTGGCCTGCTGCTCAGAAAAGGTGTAAAGAGAGAACCAATTATCATTAATTCATATGGGAAGATTTTTTTCAGCATTCCCAGACTTCCAAAGTAGTGATGATGGTTCATCTGGCAGAATCATTGGTGGTAGGGATGAGGGGACATACAAGAGACTGGTGTGTAGGATAGAGATGAAGAGGATGTGTACTGCCTCTATTCCTGTTCAATGCTAAGCAAACGTTATTGCTACTTATGCATTTCACTTTTTTGAAAATGTTAACTTAGAAGAATAAAAAGTCTCATTCAAATACTTTTATAGGGTCAAGTACGACAACTTTTCAAGTTAACTATTACTTTATTGAAGATTTGGATGAATGGTAAACTCCGAAAACTAGTTTTAAAACATTTAAAAAAAAAAAAAAAAATTGTGTGAAATTTTATGAGCTTCATTACCTCTACAAGCGCATTGGTTTTGAACAAAAAAATTCTCCTTAAAGCTTTTAGAAGGGGGTGGGTTTTATTTATGATGTTATTATAATACAAAAGTGGGCACTTACTTTCTGCCATTTGGAGGAATTTTCTTTGCTTTGGCCTTAAAAATGGCACTAAGATGAGAAAGAAATTCTAAAATTTTAATTCTTCAAATGATTCAAATTTTTCAAGTTGGTGTTGATATTATTAAAGGATTTAATCAGAGGAGAAGATAATTAATGTAGGCTGTATGTCCATAAAAATGGTGGAAAATAAGTGCCTGCTTTAGCATTCTAGGTACTTCGTAAACAGAACACCCCTCCAAAAGCCTTAGAAATAAGATTTTCTTTCAAAACTGACACTTTTTCAAATGTAATGAAGGTTTTATAATTTTTTCTTTTCACCTGATTGTTCATCATTACTTTTATTGAATGTGTGGTATTGAGAAGAATATACTATCAATTTTCAGTAAAAAGTACACCTGGGGTTGTATGTAAATTATGAAAATAACTCTAGTTATTTCTTGAATACAATGAGTGAGAGGGTGAGAGTGACTTGCTATATATAATCTGTAATCATCATCCCTGTTTAAAATTCAGCCTCATTTAGTGTTTGTAAAAGCCTCCCACGCTGAAAGTTATTTTAGGATTAATCAAGTCAAACTTTAGAATATCATATTCAGCAACTTGTATTGTAGAGACACGAAAGTAGGAGGAAATTACATCCGTGTTTTTGCTTATGAATAGATATATCAATTAGAGGGTGCTAAATTGAAATTGTGGGAATTAATCTGTTAGGAGTCGAGTTTTACAGAGAAAGAATAGAGAATTTGATTTTGTCTATTCCTGTTTTATTGGTGAAAGGAATTTGTTGCTGTTTTTAAATTCCATATTGTAGTTGAAGGGAATTTTTATTTTGAATTATTGCAACACATGAATTTTAGACATTTAATTGAGTAATAAATGATAAAATATTTCCCCTAGCTCATGGGTAAATAGTGGGGAAGTTTGAGTCCTTACGCTGTCCATCTTGGGTATAATGCTAGCACTGTGGCTCCTTAAAAATCCAAGATTATGACAATGATTGAGTCTCCATGGATTGTTCGAGAAATGGAGACCAAAATCATTGCTTCTGCAACATGACAACTAACTTTACTTCACTTTTAAATGTGAACTTGTGATCCTTACAAACCTGTAAGGGAAAATCTAAGCATTAGATCTCCTTGTCTTCAGCCTTCAATAATTTCATTGGAAGTTGTTCTAATTGTAATTATCTATGTAAAAATGTCCATCTTTATTTAACCCATAGTTTCATTTAAGAAAATTTAGATGAATATTTCAAGGGCAATAAACGCTGATCAGAGTTACTTCCCTTTCAAATATAGGTAAATTTTTTCTTAATCTTTATTCTATTTGACTTGATAAATTCAACAAAATTTGTTCCTGTCATCAGAGAGCTCCACTGTCAATTAGGTGTTGGAGAAGTTCAAGATGTTAAGAGTTGAAAAGAAGTAAATCATTTGTTTTGGCCGAGTACAAGATTGAAGATTACAGTTGACAGATTGTACCTTAAAAATTACTTCAGGTCCAGATTGATATTTATCAATTCAAGTTGTTTCTTTTTCTTTAGCAGACTACTATCTCAAATTGGTTTGAGATGAGGGATGCCTGATTTTTTTTCTCTATCTATTTGGTATGTTGGTTTAGTTCCTTTCCCTTTCAACTATCTATAAGAAACCAATCTCAAGAAAACAGAAGTAGATATAAAACTTATCTTATGATAAGTAAAAGTGATATATTCACTTGTTTGTCTTGAAAAGGAGTTGCTATGAAACAGTTGTAAAAATGTTGTAGATCCATCTCACCATGAACATGTAAAGATTGTTGTCAATTGGAAGTGCTCAAATGATTCATAAGGTCATGTTATGTGCTGACCAACATAAATCCATTGAAATTTCAAGACTCCAAACATTGTATCGAAATACAGTTTCTATTCATGTCCTTTTGTCTATCTATTTACAGATTGGCCAAACCAAAGTCTAAATAAGAAATCAATAAAGTTGGATGATTAATAGATGTAAGGAATTTTGGGCTGACAAGGACCATTGTCTCAATGCCAATCTTCTCTTGGCACGTTTTCTAAAAGTGAAAAATAAAAATAATTCTTAGTAGCTATAATTTACCTTCATTATTTTAGAATAGGTCAATTTTTTAAAATCCAAATTCATTTCAAATTAGCAGGGTATCCCGGCATTCCCCGTGAAAAAAAGGAGACCTCAAATTTGACAACATGAGCTAAGAAATAATGCAGAACCATAGGTGAGAGTGTGTGTGGCCCCACTCGTAGTGTACTAGAAGTTTCTATCATTGTGCAATGCCAGGAATCTCGACTAATTCAACAACATTAGATAACGCTAGATTCTAGCATAGTATGGTGCCCAGATGTTTGAGAGGATGAACCTTAAAACACATTCCTTGAGATGTGTTGGTGATTGTTCCACATTTTTTTGATACTGTGACATCTCCACCCTCAGTGTCTACTCATAGCTGACTGTTGTCCAAGGAGGGAGCTGCGACTTGTGTTTTCTTTGTTCATGCATTATTCTCAGATGCATCTGGTTCTCCTTGCCAAAATCGGTAAAGATTCGTTGAGAAATGGCGACATTGTTTCAAGATAAACAAATAAACTTTAGCACTTATGTATCTAGAGGTATCTGAAATGTTTTTTCTCCATTTGTTTTTTCCTTCAACTCTTGAAACTGCTTGATGCCACTCTCAATTCACCATGAAATGAAGTTAGCGAATATTATGATAGATTAAAAATAAAAAAAAACAAAAAACGTCCACCCAAAGATTAAGGGGAGCTAACTCTAATCAGTATTATTTCCTGTGAAGTTAATATTTCAGTATTCTCATATTAAGATTTTCTGTTGCTGCCTCCTATTTCTTTCATATCAAATTCATTTTCCTTATTCTAAAATGAGATGTAACAGTTGACTTAGTGAGTTGGAATTTCACTGACTGACAAAATTCATAGTTGCAATTGGCGTTTTCTTTGTTATTTTTGACATTCAGCATTCCATGAGATCAGTAAGTCTTTTTATGGTTCACTTGAACATCCTCACCCTTAGGCTGGTTTAGTGGGGAGGATGTTAAAGTGATCCCTTGAAACATTCAAGGCATCAGACTTCAACACAAAACCGTTTATTATTCAGTGAATTTTGTGTGTGAACCCATTGGAATGAGTGTTCACACAAGTTGTATCGGAACAAGTAAAAGTCCAGAATTAGGAGATTCATTACTGGGCGCAACTTTTCAAATGAATACCTCCAAGAATTGGCAATAGTGCATTGAAAAAATTATGTATTCATATGAGTGAACTATATCTTCTTTAATTTAGTCAATAGAATAAAGCATTTAAAATCGATGCATTTATAACACTAGACACTGAATATTTTCATTATTCCATCAGCATAAGTGAATCAGGCTCAATGTGTTGTAATGTCATTTAAACTTGTTAAATGCTTTCCAATTGCATATGATTAATAAAATTGAATAATTCCTATGTTTTTCTTTGTTTCTCTTTGTTTCTTAAATTACAATTATATACAAGTGCCTTTGGCTGCTTTAAAAGGGTAAGGATGTTCAATAGACAAAACTCGAGGGGGAGGATGTCCAAATATAGACTCTCATGGGGAGGATGTTTAAGTGGTCATCTTTTATTCTTATCCTACATTCTTTGTAATTTTATTACTTTTTATGACATTCATTTGTTGAAAATATTTAGCAGCTTAATTATTGGCAAGGTTTCTTTTTGACTTTTCACCAACAGATAATCCTATTTGATTGGGTAGATTTATCTGCTGGGCTGCGTCATTGTGTTACCTTCTTTTCTCTATTGATCCATTATTGCAATACGACTTCTTGCCAATATAATTGAGTTATGATGTGTATAAATAATTTAAAGTTAACAGCTTAATGGGAGATTTTTTTTTATTGTTGCGCATTTCAATATTCATTAAAAGAATTCTTTTTCTGGGAGTTATATTTTTTCTTGGTTGAGTTGAAAGTTCTCTTTTTTTTCTTTTTTTTTGTCTATAAAAGAAACATCTTTTGATTTTTAGTAAAAGTGCTGACTACTCAGGTCCAAAGTTAGATGTCATGGCGTCAGTTTCTGTAGTCATTACCTGCAATTTTAATGAGTGAGATTTGTGCACATTGTTAGCCTTACTCTTGTCCCCGATTAATTAAATTCAGTGCACAACTTTGGTGCTCTGTGCTCCCTAGTTTAGAATCTGGGTTTTCTGCCTCTTAGACTTTTTGCCAACCATGAATTCTCCTGACCATCTCTCTCTGTATTTACCCCTCCCCCCACCATCTCTCTCTCTCTCTCCTTGTTTGCCCCTCCCCCACCATCTCTCTCTCTCTATGTTTGCCCCTCCCCCACCATCTCTCTCTCTCTCTCTATGTTTGCCCCTCCCCCACCATCTCTCTCTCTCTATGTTTGCCCCTCCCCCACCATCTCTCTCTCTATGTTTGCCCCTCCCCCACCATCTCTCTCTATGTTTGCCCCTCCCCCACCATCTCTCTCTCTCTCTATTTGCCCCTCCCCCACCATATCTCTCTCTCTCTGTTTGCTTTTACTTTAATGATTGAGCCACCTACTCCCCCCAATCGTATAGATAAATTTAATTTACGAAGAGATTATTACTACAAATGTAATAATGTTAAAGCTTCATCTGTTTATTTTGACAGCTTGTAGGGTTGGCATTAAGAATCTATCAAATTGTGTGCAAGTTTTCGGAAGATGACAATCTTATATCAATATCAGTGTGCCAAGATAGTCACATGCTATTGGAGAGCATTTAAGTTCAAGTGACATTAGGTAGAACATGTTGAGCCTGAATCACTTATGTTGATGGGATAATGAACTTCTTCATGAGATTAGGCAAAATTTTATGGCAACTAATAATGATATTTACTCCATGAAGATTCCATCTTCCATTTCCAACCTGCATCCATTGCAAAAAGAAGCAGCTCTCTCTCTCTCTCTCTCTCTCTCCCTCATACACTGATAAGTTGAATGCAAAGATTTTTCTTTTTTTTTTTCCCTGCTTCACTGAAGTACAGTAAATATTTGTATTACATTGTCCATTCTCAGATCTCATGATCACCAAGAATACAGTAGTAGTAGTATTAAGACCATAGATGATTAAGAGGAAAAAAGATGAACTAAGATCTTGAAATTTTTTTCAAAATTTTATATTCATTCGTTCATTCATTCATTGAAATTTTATTTGATGAAAGTTAAAGAAAAATCTCTTCAGATTTGAAGAGGCTTTCTGGATCAATACAATGACTACATTCAAGGAAAATGTCAAAACAGATTTATTTTAAGTATCAGTTTGAATGTACCATTAGGAAATCACAAGCAAACATAATTTAATATTATTTTTCTTATCATACAGATTTTAAAATATACTTTTTTTTCTGCTTCCATATACACATGTACCTATGGTTAATTTCTATGTTTCCCTGTTGTCAATAACCAATAAGATTTTTTTTTCTTCTCACATCGAATTGCTTTCCAGCCTTTTTGAGATTCTGGGATACACATATCCTGACGTTTCTATGACTGCTGAGATATGTGCGTCCGTTAGATATCTTTCAGAAGTCTACTGAGAGATGTGTGTCATGGAAGATAAAGTAAATGAGATTTTCTTGCTTTTTCAACTGCAGTCAAAGATATTATCCTGGTTTGAAACCCACGCAAAAATTAGTTCACATTACATGATTGAACAGGAAAGAGTTGTAGGCGAAGTGAACTGCTAAATCTGTATTTTTCTTTTGTCCCAGGGTAAATGTCTTATGTGACAAATGTTACCTATTATGATTTTGGTTCTTCAAAACATTAAAGGTCTTTGATTTGATAGAGAATAATTTTCTTTGACCATTAAATAAGAGTTAACAGGCATTTGTTTTTTATATTTCCTTTTAAAAATAGACATTAAGCACCTTGTTAGTCTTGAAAAGGTTTATACAGAAATTATATCCTAATGAATTGGTAGCCCATGTCATTGATAGCAAATCAATCTTCTCAATTTTATACTCAATGGTGGATTATTCGTGGTTGACTATTGTCAAGCACACTTAGATGGAATAAGAACTTCTTTGTGTATACCAGATTGTATGAACTCCCCCTGCTCAAATCAATCTGCAATTCTCGGCTTCTTATTCAGAATTAGTATTGGTTTTGACCAATTTTTTTCATAGGACCCATGCATTGCCGCACTTTCCTGAATGCGAAATATTGAAATTTGAACAAAAATTTTCTGCTGGAACTTGTTAGAAGCATTATGAACTAAAAAGCACTTATAGAATGCATACCTTTTACCAATATCATACGCTAACTATATACTGAATGAAAATCAGTTCATATACAGTTATGATGCAAGGGGAGGCAACTGTTTCAATTTTTCATGTTTTGGACAATTATCTATATATATAAATGGATATCTCTCAATAAAAATCCAGGATTAGCATCAAAATTCAACCAATTCTTACTTGGCATATATATATATATATATATATATATATATATATATATACATATATATATATATATATATACACACACACACACGCTAATTTGGCAATGATTAATACTTTGACTATTAGTATTCGGGAAATGTTGAGCTTTAATTTCGAATTGAAACCTGACCTAACCCTATTGATTTAATTGGAACTTATCTCTACAAAATATTTTAGATAAGGTTAGATTGTATTTACAACATGGGTAATATTAGAATACAATCTTTAGATGAACTCCCTAGTTTCATGGAAGAATTTCACTCATCTGGGGAAAAATTTTGATCTTCATCAGTTGATGACAATCTTTCTCCCTGAAGATATGGTGTTTGAGCTTATTACTTTGTTCTTGGTGGCCATTGTTTTCCAAAGGGACTTCTGCAAGTGAAATTGATATCAAAATTTCATTTTCTATGTTTTTTTCATTATAATTGAAGAATGTTATATGGTGTCTATGTATAGAAGCAGACAAACTTCATTCATTCATGTGCTGCAAGATCAGCTTTGTAACCCATAACAAACATGGTATCTTTCACTCCTGTACAATTGAGTTAACACTTTAATGTAATATCATGGTGATAGGGTTTGTCAGTATTATCTAGTAATGTGTTACTGGTCTTGGAGGGACCTAGTCTCTGGTTTGGAACCAGTCGTCTGTCCCTTAGACTAGTTGCCAATCATGGTTAGAGAACATGGTCTGCCTTACTATTTACCCATAGCTGGCGGGGGAGAAAAGATTGATTTATGCCTTTCTTGAGGGCATTAGTGTATGAAGTGAATTCAAACTATTTCAGCATTCTCTGTGTTAGTAACTGCTAGCCCCCCCACCTTAACATTTGTATGGTTATATGCATACATTTTTATAAGAAATACGGTAGTGTGATATACGTGAGCAAATTATTACTTAGTGACCAAAGATTTTAAAATTTTATTTCTTTAATTTATCCTGAGCAGTATAGGATCATATTTCTTGCAATAAAAATAATGAATTACTTGACCTTTTAGATTTCTATACTCCCCGCCCCCAGATTAGTGCCACTGGTGTCCAAAACTGTTGTTGGCTTTCTGCTTGGTTCAGTGCCTCTTTGTCTAATGCATAAAAGAACATTGTGATATTGATTTGTCCCATATCACTTTTCATATTAGTCACTGATCTATTTGCTCAGAATTCTGTGCCATCTTTCTTTAATATGACTGCTACTACTCTTGTTTTAGTAATTTGTTCTCTGTAACATGGTACTGACAAAATGATGGACTTCGTAATAATGCTATGTCAGTGGTGACTTATCCAGTGAATTCGGACTGAATGCCACTCTGACGTTGCTTAGCCTCACAATGGTGAAACTCTTCTGCTTCCCCTGATGGTATGATTTCTGTTATAAATGAAAGATATTGGAAAATTTGCTCTGTTATTCATCTCTTTGTTTGGCTGAGGAGTTGATTGCCATGACTCCTGACATCTACTGTCGGATTTTGAAACCAGTTGGCATTCGGATAGTGGAATAGTGATGTACTGAATCTGGATTTTGCTTGATACCAGCCCTGGATATCCATGCGGACAATATTTTTATCATAATATTAACATAATTTTTTCTGTAAAATTCTTGAATAAATGATCTTTAGTAAAGATATAAAACTACAGATTAACTTTGCCGTAGATAACACCTACTTATTATACACTAATCAACAATATGTTTAACAGAAAACAAATTTTAATGCATAATGAGATTATAACTACTGGGGTTTCATAATTATGAATGACGCACTGTGTACTTATCTGTTTCAGAATTGGTAATGCCCTGTTCACCATGTATGACAGTTCCAGGCTGAGAAGACTGGAATAATTAACTATTGTTCTCTCTTGGTCTTGCTACCAAACTCTGTCTGCTGTGGACCTGACTCCAGTCTCAGCTGCATCATTGCAATGCTGTGAGGATTGTTGAATTAAATCTGGTCAAATTAGACTGAATAGTTGACTAATGAAAAATAAATTTTATTTTTGTTGACTTTGCACAGTGAATTTTTACATTTGAGCCACTATGTTGTTAAAAGGACATTTTCCACCAAATTCTAACATTTGTTAGTCGTAATTTTGGTTGATAAAAGCTTGAAAATTAGTCTGTTTTGACATTCTTAATTATTAAACATGAACAAGGCTGGATTTCTTGAAATCTGGCAAGATTAGAAATCATTTGAAAGAAAAAAAAATATCTGGTAGGATATGAATTCCAGGACAACCGTACAGTGGTAACCATTGTTTATGATCATTTCAAATTTGCATGTATTTCATGTTTATTACAAGAAATAATGCAAAGAAAAATACTCTTATCAAAATAGTATTAAAGATTCTTGATCATTATTATCATCATCAGCCTTTTAGCGTCTATCTTTGGATATAGACCTTCCCAAAGATTCACCAGACCTCTCTATCATGGGTATCACAGAGCCAGTACTTTCTGAAATGACTAGTTTGTCATGCCATCTTATATTTTGTCAAACTTGGTTTCACATAAAATCTCTAGGGATGCACATTGTGAGTCTTGATGTCCAGCTGTTGTCTGCCATTCTCACAGTGCGACCAGCCCATTACCATTTGAGTTTTCTTATAGCTTCTATGATATCTTGGACTCCTGTTTTTTCTCTAATATATTTTGCTGTCCTGTGATCTCTCTATGTGATGTTGAGCATGATTCTTTCATGTGCATGTTATATGGTTCTCAGTTTAAGCGTCAATCTTTTGGTTAGGTCCCATGTTTCAGCTCCATAAGTGACTATCGGAAGGATGCATTGGTCGTATACCCTTCTTTTTAGCACTACTGGGATTGTCTTGTTCTTTAAGGTTGAGCTTGCCCTGCGCCAAATTTGCTAACCTCACTTGATTCTTCTTCTTCGATTGATTTCTTCTTCTTTTGAGGATTTCATAGAGATTCATGAGGTAAATATGATGGTCTACTTTCTCCAGTTCTGGGTTTACAATTTTGATTGTTGTGTCTTTGTCTTCATCGTACATGACCTTTGTTTTACTGAAGATCAGGTCGAAATCAACTTTTTTTGTTCAGTCTTTTCAACGTCATGAGGTTCCTCAGTAAAAAGGATGATTTTGTCTGCAAAAAAATAAATTATGAATTATTCAATATTCATAAATGTAACAAGAATTCTTAAATAAAGCAGTAAAAGTTGATATATAACCAAAATACTTGTTTGATTTTCAACGAGCACCAGCAAAAATTTTTCTTGCTAAAATTATGACCAGCTTGTAAACAGTTTTTGTAAGACTGAAATTAGTTGCTATGTATTTCAGAAGTTATAAATATGCAAATTAAGTTATTAGCTATGATGTTGCTTCAAGAATAATTTCTTGAAAATATCTGCTTCTAAAATTGACTTCAACTTCTGAGAAATATGATATCTCTACTGCCTTTATTTTATAAGCATAGAGTTGTGGGATTAATTCAGATTTAAAAAAAGACATACCAAGTGTCTTACATGATTTATAAATACAACAAGACCTTGGTTATTTAATTCCAGCACCCAGGTAATATAGAGGGAGGAACTTGGTATAGCAAAACAAGTATGTCATTTCAATTTGAGACTGGGCTGGAGTGGTATCAAGAGGGGTAATGATATTTGTAGCCCCTTCCATCCCTGGGTCCCTAAAAGTTTTAAAAATTGTAGTTCACTTATTGCAGTTCTGCTGTCATTATACAATAACAGGGATATATTTATACACACATGAATTGCATAACCCTAACCCTAACTGATAATTCAGCCCTTGGGGCTATTTTTCAACAATTAGGGATAATGCATGTCTATTTATTACAACTTTCCATCAAATCTCAGTAAATGTTGAAGGGGGATCCCTCAAGGTGAAAAGCACCTGAGACTCTCAATTCTTTAGTTTTGCCACTGATTAAAGAACCCATTTTAGTAGTGTTTTAGTTTTTTGGCTGGATTGACGACTAGTATCAGGTATCCATTATTCATTTTTTTACTAGTATTTCTATTCAAATTCATTTACTTTTCTGAAATTAGGATGAAAGAAATACAAGTCCGAAATAAATAATGAGTGACAATGCTTCATCCCCAAAAAGATAATACCAGGATAATATTACTACTGCTGTTACAACTAGTGTATGTCAAATATCTTTGTTGAGTAAGATAACAAAATGACAGTTTTGTGAGCAGAAAGATAATAAAATAAAATAAGATGTGGGACATGGGGAGGGGGGTGTTATTTGTAATCATTCACTTCCCATTTGCTTTGCCCCACCATCCATGAACAAAATGGAGGTAACAAGAAAACTTAACTATAAGCAAATGCTGCAAAAAGTTGAAAACATTTTCCTAACTTGGTGCTATTTACTCTCATCATCATCATCATGTCCATCTTTAGATGTTGATCTTCCCCAAGATTTGCAAAATCTCTTTATAATGGGTGTTGTAGAGCCAATACTTTCAGAATTTGTCTAGGTTATCATGCCATCTCATATTTCACTGGCCACAGTCTTGCATATGATCTCTGGGGATCCACTTTGTGAGTCATGAAGTCCAGCAGCTGTCTGACATTCTCACAACATGACTAGCCCATTGCCATTTGAATTTTCTCATGGATACATTGATATCCCTGACCCCTGTTTTTTCTCTAATATACTGTGCTGTTTGGTGATCTCTCCATGATTCCCTCATGTGCACGTTGCATGGTTCTCAGTTTGAGAGTCAATCTTTTGGTAAAGTTCCATGTTTCAGCTCCATAGTTGACTATTAGAAGATGCATCGGTTATTTAATCTTCTTTTTAGGATTAATAGGATTTTTTTTATTGTTGAAGATCGAGTTTGTCTTACCTAAGCTTGCTAAACTTAAGTGATTCTTCACTTGATTTCATTTTCTTTTGAGGTTTTCATGAAGATTCATTGTTCTTGGTAAATGCAGTGGTCTACCTTCTCCAGTTACGTGTTTTCTCTTATGATCTTTGTGTCTTTGTCCTATACATGTTGGTTAGATTATCAATAATTCTTGGTTGTGCTGTACTTTAAACTCTCTATTTAATGAACCTCGATATATCAGTTTCCAGTTTTAGTGGACACTTTAGCTGCAAATGCAATGCACATGCACACAATCAGAGGTGCCAAATCAGCCATTTTTTTGCTTGATCTAGTTGATTTTTCCCTATTTTGCCAATAGAAATGGCAATAGGAGATAGCTAAAAATCTTGCCATTCAAAAAAAAATAAGCCAATTCAGTTTTTTTTTTCAAGAAATTCAAAACATTGATATCTTTAGCAGTAAATTTAGCTGAAAATGTGGAAAATTCAACCAACTTTGGCCATTTTTTAAAGGATTATCAAATCAAATTAAATAGGAAAATTTCCTCCATAATTTTTATCTTTTTTTTAAAATTAAAAATTTGTTTTTATACTGAAGATTAAATACAACTGATTTTAACCAAAACTTTTGCTTTGAGAATATTTGGAAGTTAAACACAAATGTTTTTTTTTCTTTGCCAATCCACTGCATATCATTTCCAATGAAAGTAAATGTACAATTTTTATCAACTATTTGTCCTGGAGTTTTAATATGTAGTTATTTTATTTGATAATTGATATCATTTTTAGCCATAAAGTTTGCTGGAAGTGGGAAAATTTTAGCTGATTTTAGCTATTTTTGTAGCAGTTTTAACAGAAGAAAAATTGAGGTAGCCATACTGTATGCCATAGTTTCATTTTCACTTTTTGTCTAAAATGTCTGAGTATTTCCATTATATATAAAATAATTCATTACAGATTCATAATTTGTCTTCGTATTTTAAAATCCCTGTAGCATTCACTCACAACTGTGTATCAGCAAAACTTGTAAATTCAATTTCTCCCCCTCTCAACAATCATTTTAAACATGTGGACATAGTAGTTCTATCTTTATTTGTCTAATTATGTCAATAAGGTGATTGTAATTTTAAATAAAACTAATTAAATTAGTTTTTCTCAAAACTGACAAATTTTCTGGTGGTAAATAATCCTTGAGGATTGGAAGTACTAAAAATCGCTTGTGAAAGATTTTTCTATTTTTTCATTGAATGTTCGACTTTTCACTTCCACGTTTTGTAAAAAAAAAAAAAAATTGATGGAAATATTCTTGTTTTTCTTAAATTGAATAAAATTGTGATAAATTAAAACTATCCCTCCCCCCTCTGGAAAAAAAAATGATTCAAGTAAATTTCATGTAGATTTTCTTTACTTTTTAGTAGCAATATTGACAACCTATGTCAGATGAAAATTTCATTATTAAATAAAAATGCCTCCAAGGGTATCTCCATGAATAATTTACATAATAAATACATCTTCAATATTAAAATATACCTTAATTCAAGCTACAAAAAAGTATGAAGCTAAATCAAAAATCAAGTGTACCAGTACAGAGAAACATTCATGAGGCACATTTTATTCATTTATTTTTCCTAAATTCTTCCATAGACTCCAGCAGCCATTAACTGTTATGGGCTCAATCAAATTTGGGATGTTTATTCTTCATATAATCTCAATATTGTATTAGAGCTATTTTTGCATCAAATATTTGAATTTGAAAAAAGTTTTAAAAAAAGGTTAAAAAATGCCCTTTCTCTAGTAACATTTGATTTAATAGACATTTGCAATTAACGTACAAATGTCTGTCCTAATGTACAAACCATCAAAGCTTTATCATCTACCCGCGATCATCTATCAATATACCTGACAAGGACCAATACCTCTACCAGATATAAAATTAACATAACAATAGAAAATATTGAACCTGTCAGATTTACTAAATCTAACAAGAATAGTAACACCCCCCAGACTAACGCTAGTAACAGGAACAAAAATACATCTATGAACACAATAACAAGAATAATTCCACCAATGCAAACATCAAAAACTCTAGGCACCACAATGATCATCTCTTAACCACTCCCCAAGCTCCATTAAACAAAGGCTTCAAGAAAAATATCCTTCCTCACTTCTACACACGGACACATCGGGCACATTCCAAAAGTACAAACCAACACCCTGACCATATGGTAACATCTCCATCATCTTGTGCACTCACACACTGCTAAAAAACGGAGAATTTCTCCTACCACTATCATGGAAGGGGGGGGGCAGAAAACATAATACTATCCTTTAGAGCTTCAGAAAAATTGAATAACAGCTACAATACGTTAGAATCCAAGACTTCCTGTAAGGTAAAGTAATCAACCTAAATAAATTTAAATTCACCAGAGATACTTTGATACTCTTTAATGAAGGCCTGAAATTCTATTCCCACCCACAACACATCAACGAGAATATCCTAAATATGGACCTTAATGACTTCTTCAGAAGAATCAAGCTGAGTGCTCACTTTGGTAACCACACTTTAGACAGACGCAAAGACCCCAATAAATCTTTCACCCCTAAGAACATAGACATCACCATCCTAACATTCAAACTAACAGTTAGAGAAGACATAAAAACAGACATTAAGAATCACAATACTCAGCTCCAGCCACAACATAACCTCACCATTAAAGAACGAGAGTCCCCTAACAAACTTAAAAACAATACAGACTTGATAATCATGAAAGCAGATAAGGGAGGAGCTATAGTCACTTAGGGTGTTGAATACCTCTTAGAAGGTAACACTCAACTAAACAACACGGAATTTTATGAAGAACTCCCTAATGATCCCTTCACTGAATACCGAAACATAATTACTCACTCCATAACAGAGATACACAACAATAACATTATAGATAGAAGAACTCTTAATACACTTGTACCCACTTCCACGAATTCTGTTGGGCTCTACCTACTTCTAAAAATCCACAAATTAGATAACCCACGTAGTATGAAATATGTAGACCACCACATCCAATCCCTAGCTATGCAAGTTAAATGCTACATATGAGATACCACTGACCTCTCAAACAAAGTCAAAAACATCAAAACAGTTCCAGAAAAAGCACTTCTAGTCTCTGTGGACGTCTAATCCCTATATTCTAATATTAAACATGAAGAAGGCATTTTAACCCTCAACAATAGAATGACTGAAGAACCCAAAACAGAAATGATATTCACCCTTATGCAACACATCCTCATGCTCAGTAGTTACAACTTTGATAATAGACACTTCTACCAGATGGTAGGCTTTGTCATGGACACAGTTGCCCCCACCCCTGTTAACGTCTTCGTGGGCAAATCTGAAGAGACATATGTATACCCAGAGATAGAGGGAGACTGCCTTTTCTATGTCAGATCTGTATATATGATATTAATTTCATACCAACAGGAGTTGAAGCCTAACTAGAGAAATTCTTCACACTCAAAAACTCTGTACACAACTCTATTAAATTTGACTTCAAGAAGTTCACTGACTCCATAGCCTTCCTGCATATTCATAGATAACTATAGGAATCTCCTGACAACCCTCTATACTAAGCTTAGACACAACTCACAACTACTTTCACTCTGAGTCGGCCCATCCAAAACACTTGAAAAAACTAACATTTTCACAAGCACTTGAATTAGGACACTTTGCTCGACAGATAGTGAACTTGACAAATACAACTATAACTTACCACAACATTTCACTAAACAAGGATATTCACCAGAAAATACAAATGACCAAATGAAAAAGGCCATTACAATACCCAAAGAAACAAAAATGAATCTGACTGCATTCCAATCATGAGCAACTTTTACAACACACTCCCACTTCTGTCATATATAATTGATAAGAGATGGAATATACTGACACTCAAATTGGAACTCAAAAAAATATTCCTAGAACCATGTGTCATCATCTACCACTTACCCCAAAACATCAAAGATATGATTAGCAGTAACACTATGATAAACAACTAAGTCTAACATAACAACATCCCTAAAACTGTTGAATTCTACAAACCCTGCAACAACAGAAATAGTCTGTTACAACCACCTTAAGTACACCAACACTTTCACTAGCTCAACTAGTTACAAGACTTTCTACATCTTCCATAATTCTAAGTGCTGGAGCAAAAATGTCATCCACCTCTCAGAATATAATAAATGCATACTACAATATAGAGGTGAGTCTGAAAGGTGATTCAACATAAGACTCAATAACTATAGGCACAGAATTGAATCACTCAATCATTCCAACGTACTCCCAGTAGAACTACATGTCTGTATTCCTGGCCACAATTTTGGTATGGATGCAAGATTCGCAATCATTGAAAAATAGAAAAAAACAATACACCTCCCCACATAACTACAATTCTAGAACTACATGAAGATATGTGGATTAGTAAACTAAACCCTCTCTCCTAACAGACTCATCACTAAACTTAACAACTCCAATCACACCAATCTATAGCACCATAATCCTCTCACTCCTAATTACTCTATACTTACCAACTCACAATTCTTTAGACTATACTTCTACCCAGGCCTAAACACCCCTTGATATTCGTACACTACCATTCCCAGAAACAAACCCCACATTTAAAACTTAGATTCCCACTCAAATATGATTAATGTTACAAACTTATCTTACCCTATCCACACCTGATCCTCCTTCATGTATATCCAACATTGAGAACTTCACACAGTCATATACCTATATAAACCTGATATTTCACTTATACGACTCAAAGCCTTCAGATTTTTCAGAAAATCCACAATGACTATTTCTATTATTATTCGGACTATCCTCATCTTGGTTGTTTTTCATATGTTTCGGCCATTGTACTCTAGGGCCTTCATCAGGTATCGTCTGGTTGGTGTGGGGAAGTAACGAACCGAACTCTTCATTTAACCGATGGGGGTATATTGACCACACTCCCCTCTTAGCATTAGTAGTATTATTATTGTCTCACACTGGGATTGAACTTAGAACCATCAGATTACTTGCAGTAATTCTGTCTGATTCTGTAACCACTATGCTATGTGTCCATTAAGGATATTGAACATTCATTTTCCAATGGGTATTTGATCATACACAACAAGGACCCCCTTACCCCACTATCTTGATTAAAACTAGAGATAGCCTCATCCCAAACCTGCCAAGTACCCAAACAGTCTAACATTCAACTACTATCCAGCTCCCCAGTATCCATGACAACTTATGCTTAAGAATGCCAACCCCTTCAGACCTGCACAACCAATAAAATATCCATAAGTGTTTCTACTACTTCCAACAGAATAACAAACCATACCACCACAGATTACCTCAGACACAATACAGTCTAGACTCGCCATTATGACCCACAGTAATCCTCTTTCTTGATTTCAATTTTCGCTTTCAAAGCAAAACCTCTGATGCAAAATTCTTCGATGGAAACCTTTTAACCACTAAAAGGTACCCTATGTATGATGGGAACCCCTCCTAAAAAATGTATAGCATGCTAATTAATTAATTTATGAACTAGTTAATTAACGAATAAAGTCTCTGTATACTTTTACTCCTGAGTCGGTTTCATTCCCTATTGTTCACTTATATATATACATACACACATATACACATATATACATACATACATACATATATATATATATATATATATATATATATATATATATATGCAGTAGGAAAAGACCAGGTACAAGATAGAGAAGTTTTTCTATTAAAACATGGTAGAGATTAACACAATCACACTCATCAATCATGGACATGAAAGGCTTTTGTCCAGCAGTGGACTCATGGCAGCTGATGATGATGTAAACAGGCTTGTGTATATCAATTGGACTCAGTAATTCTTGGGTCTAGGAAGATCATATCTGATTTATTCATGTTTATTATCTATTTAATATTTTTCCTACTCTTTTTTTTCTTTTTTTGTTCTTATGAAATGGCCTGATTTATTGGTTTTTCTTATTGAATTCTTTCTAGTCCACTTGTAGCTTTCTGATAAATATGATAGCTCACAAGGTCATAACTTTTATGTATAAATATGATAATCTCATGTCAATGATAATATGAATGAAATTCAACCGATGGGATGAGAAAAACTGGGGGTTCACTGACCTGCTTGAAGATACCAACGTATATGATCTCTATACTTATTGCTGTTGTCATCTTCTTGAAGCAGGCATTAAATGTGACCAAAATCTAATTTCTCTGCAATTCAGATTCTATTTTCCAATGGTGAATCATCGAGAATATTTTCTACTTGCGCAACGCTTATCAAAAAATGACAGGATTTTTTTATGCAAATCATGCAAACATATATCTTAGTATAGCTGTATTCATTTAAGTATAGATGTATTTATAGCGAAACAAAAAGAAATCTTGAGGGAAAATGCTTTTCTCACAATTTTCGTCAAGTATATTTTCTATTTTTTCAATAGTTCTAAAACAATAAGGCAGCAAAATGGGTAAAAATGAATTTTCCTTTTTGAATTGAGAAAAACATCAGTTTTATCCATGGAAACATCTATTCAACTACAATGACAACATAGACACACAACTGTTTGCTTTGGGGTGCATGAGCACAAACACACACACCCACAAGCATTGCTTTATTCCTGTCTTTCTTTTTGTTTGCTTTAGTTTGACAGAAATCAACGAACCGACAAAAAAGTGACGTTGGCTTTCATATTATAAGATTATATTTTGTGCATATGTTGCTACCATAGTTTGGTGGTGACAATAGTTCTTTCCATAAAGGAATTATTTAGATTCTATATTTGTACTTTGAAAATTAAGTTGATTTGTGGTTTGATGATCTTCAATGTTGCTCTGGAAGAGGTGCATGTATGGAAGTCTCTTTTGGGCAATAACCTACTTGAATATCAAAGAAGCACATGTAGTAGTATATATGAAAAGAAAATAGTTTGCTTAAGCTTATAGTTTTTGAAAAAATCTGAATTTTGTAATGGAGGAGTTGTTCATAGAGCTTTCTAAGAGTCAATGATCTGCAATTGAGAACAAAATAGACTCTCCCGTCGTTCAGGATGAGCAAGTGAAGAATTCAGCAAAGACATGGCAGTAAATGAATTTTAGAGAGAAAAAACAAAAGACAGGTTTTGAGTATTTGACAGATCTTAGAAAATTAAAGCTTGTCTTCTATTTCTTGTTCTGATAAGTATTTTCTGTATTTGGTGACATATACCCCTTCCCATTTCCTATATAATGACTGAAAAGGTAAATGAGACTTTCATTATCAAGCCCCTCATTGGCCTAAACTTGGGAGTTGGAAAAAAAAAAGCTGGGTGATAAATGAGAGGAATCTATATTGATATGTTTCTTTCTTACTATTCTCTGCTGAGATAAGATGGGTTTTATATTCCATCAAGTACGGTAATTTGATATGCTCTTGTCCTGGGATATTTCACTCTACAAGTGCGAATCCGCACTTGACCTCATTAGAGTTAGAACCATATCCGTGCACATTGATACACTGTTGCCTCTTGACTAATGCGAAATTCAAACTATTTATTTGGTAAGAAATAACTTTACTTATATAGATTAATTGTCATACAAGAATATTAGAAATATTAGAATTACTACTTGTTTTTCAATAATTTTGTGAGTTTAGCTGCCATGTATTTTATTTGTGAAATCATTGACAATTTCAAGAATTTAAAACTTTTTTTTATGGCTGAGACTTCAAGAATGAGAAGAGTAGTCAAATAATTTTGATAATTCAAATTAATTGAAGACTATCCAATTTTTAAATAATGAAGGAGGAACTTATTCAAAGTCCTCAGCAGCCATTCACTTTATTATATTTGAATACGTATTTGATGGGAAACCATTTTCTTTTTTCTTGGTGTGATGCTAGATTAGGGAGGGCCAATCAAACAAAAAGGGCTGATCAATAAATAGGTTACTTTGCTTACCTTTTGTTGGGAAGTGATCACTAAAGTCCGAATTTTCATAAAAACAAGGATTTGATTAAGGGATCAATTTAGCAAAAGCTTTTGATTGCAAATGGACCTCTCTCTGACATAGTAAGAAGTAAATGTTTAAATTTTCATCCTCCTAGCTTAATTGGTGCTGCCTATGTGCATGATAGATACTTAGCAAGACCAATTTAAAGAATGAAGAAACCTGTGTTGACAGTTTGGCTGATGGTTTCTAATTATATCTGGTAAATCTTCATTTGAGTAATGCATGAATAAGTTTTGAAATTTACCCAGGCATATTGGGCAAAAAATGCGGAGGTTCAGATTTTTTTTAGTCCATATTATTCTTCAGTTTACAATATCTAACATAACAACATTGTTTTGTTGACAACAATATTTTCCATTTTATTCTTGGGTGAAGTATTGCAATATCATTATCAATTTTAACTGTAAACATCAACACTGGAATATCAGTTGTAAGAAGTTAAGTTCAAGGTGTAAAAACTAGTCAATGTTAATAATATTGTTTTGTTTTGTTTCCTGTTGACTCCTTGTGGAGCCTAGAGCTGCATTATAGTTTCAGTAGAAAGTACTGCTTCACAGGGCAGAGTTTGCTAGTTTCATATCCAAGATGAACTACCTTATGGAACTAAGGGGCTCCAACTGCCCTGCTGTTCATCCATTGCTTGTGAAGGAGCCGATTCATGCATTTCCCAAGGATAATGCAAAGTAAAGACAGCAGTCTTTGCTGAAACTTGAACTCGGATCCTTTTTTATGTGCCGGTAACCATTATAGCACCTTGAAGATCCATATGACAAAAGTACATATGATATTTGATGAACGGTAACATTAGGAAGAACATTTTTTTTCACTTGTTTGTATAACAAGTGAAAATATTTGTTTAATCATCTGATCATTGTATCAGTTTTAGGAAGACCTAATTACATTGATTATAACAGTGCAAGCCTCATGAAGAAAGTAGAAATCATCTGTAATTTGCATACACACTTATTTCTGATTGTCTTTGCCCTTTCTTGTAGTGATCATACAATATTAAGAATGGAATTAAAACTAAAAATATTCACAATGGACTCGGCCTCGTTCTATTGGTCTAGCTTTCATTCTTTCTCTTGATATTTGCTGTTGTGCAACGATAGTTCAACAGCTGATTTGTATCAAAGCTGCTTGTCCGTCTACAAAGAAGAAATCTATAATTCTGCATTACATTTTCCCATCAATGATCAATGGCAAAAGCAAGTGTAGTCAAATCTTCTTCTTTTAAGAGAGCAACAACAGGAAATTGTTCTGTTTATAGGTGTGTCCACACATCTCTATAAGACGCTTGTCGGTCAGTCTGTTGGTTGGTCCCAGTTATGTTAAACAAGAGAAAGACGAAGGACGGGGTTTTATGTTTCATTTTCCAGCTGCTATTATATCACGAGATGTGTGATGTCATCAATGCATGACATTATAAGCGTTTGTTTTTTTAGTGTTGCCAAGTATTCTTTGCTATTAATGACTGAAACTGCCTGTAGAAATGGCTAAAATCAGCTGAATTTTTCAATTCAAACTTATTGCTAAAAATGTTGTGTAATACCCATTTAAAGCCCACTTATCAAATAAAATGACCATACACTAAACTCGAGAACAAATTATTGATAAAAATTGGACACTTGCTTTGATTTAAACTTACTAATTGATTTTTTTTTCAATATTCAGATTTTCGGTTGTACCATCCTCACTTCACCTCCTGCAACTACATCCACAACTAGTAATACTACAACTACTTTGTTTAGAATCCCTCTGAAATTAGAAATCAGAGATATGGACGTATGGATGGTGGCCACATTGTTGAACTTACGGTTTTTATTTTTTTGTAGCATGTTGCAGGGAGTCAGTTGTTCTAGATTGAATACTCATCTGTACCATGTACTCAACCATATAGCTAACCATATTTTTGCAAAGATAATCAGGTTTGTTAAAGATTGGAAGGAAGAAAAAAAAGAATTAAAACATGAGTATGTGTGTGTGTGTTATGAAATGAAGTTTTGAAATTACTACATCAGGTCAAATATATTCTTTGTTTTATGTAGGATGCTAGCCTTCTTTTATTTCTATTTTTGTTCGCTTTGAATAGAATGAAGAACGATCCAATATATGGAGGCTTAGGATAGTGATATTCATGTGAAATTGCTTTTTTCTTTGTATCATATCATCACTTATGATGAAAAATGGATTTTATATTATAATATTATATAATTACTGGGAAAAAATCTGCATAATGGCTGGATGTGGATAAGAAACCAAGACCTCAACCTATATAGTAGTAATATAATGCCTGAAAGGTTATTGTAATCATTTGATGGAAGTGTGGTTTATGCATCAGAACTTTTTTCAAAGTGGCCAGACAATGCTTCAGGTCGTGCAATTAATACTCAATGTCAAGTTGGGTGAATTAAAAGTGTGTTGTTTGTTGTATGATAACGTTTACTCTCATGCTGCAAAAATGACATTACTATGCTTGATTCTGTTGTAGAGAGAAACTTTATTGCACCCTGCCTATTCATCTGAACTCTCTCCTTTGAATTACCATTCCCCGTCCAAAGCATGTGGACCACTTCTTTACAGGCCTCATCATCATCATCGCCCTTTTAGCGTCTGTCATTGGACATACACCTTCCCGAGGATTTGCCAGACCTCTCTATCCTGGCTGTTTAGAAGCTCATACTCTTGGTACTTGTCTATTTCGTCACACCATCTTATATTTTGCCGGCCATAGTTGTGATGTCCATCGGTTGTCTGACATTCTTGCAACATGACGTTTGAATTTTCTAATGGATTCTCAGATATTCCTGACTGCTGTTTTTTCTATGATATACTACATTGTTTTGTGATCTGTCCATATAAAGGGCTCTAACTGTTCTACTATTTACCCATAGCCTGGGGAGAAGTGGATTTGCATCTTTCCCAAGGGCATTAGTGTAAAGTGAAACAGCCTCAAAACTGAAACTCGTTCTGCCAATTCAGTTCTCTGTGTTGTTAACCACAATGCAACTCCACTTTTCTTGTATAGGTTGATGGGGAAATATTTTGATTTGAATAAATAATTTTTTCAATTTATTTCCTTTAAATATATTTGAAGTTTCATATTGAATAATCTTGAAAAAGTTTATGATGATTCTAATTTTAATTCAATTTTATCTTCCAGTGTTATTTGGTATGTATGCAGATGAATCCTTCAGTTATATACAAAAAGAAGAAATGGACCGCCGTATACTGGAGACAGAGCAACAGGTGTCCCAGGCTTTATCCGAACTGTTCAAAGAGGTAAATGTCATCGTTTCTAGTTACTGTGCCCAAACTTAAATTTGTTATGTTTACTGCATAAGTAATCCAGGATTGGTTGATGTTTCTTTAAGCATCATAAATTGGAGGTTATGGTAATTCTTGGTCCTATAGATATAAAGTATGGTAATTAGACACAGCATAAAAAGACTCCAAAGAGGCTAACTATGAAACAAATTGATCAGATGTGGTCACAAGAATGAAGTTAAAAACCATTTATTTGTTATTCATCAGAATATTGTGCACCATGATTTGTTTACTTATGACGGAAACTGTCCATTTGATGAGCCAAACTGTCATTGTAATTTCTCTTTGTGGCGCATTCAGAGATTTTCGACAGTCTGGGTGTCTGATGAAGAACAACAAATTAATGGCTTTTAGCTTCATTATTGCATAAATGTCTGATCTATATATGTTGTATAGCTATACTTTTTGGAGCCTCTGTAAGACATTTTAGAGCTTTTATATGCTGTATCATGTTGACTATCATGTTTTACATATGAAGAATTGAGGAATACCATCATTGCTAATTTAGGAACCCTCAAAGTAACATCAACCCCAAGAGTTTCCCCTGATTGTTTGAACTGCTAAAGTTTATATGTCTCTCTCCTGTTTGATTTATTTACATTTCTGATTTTTAATGAAGTTTTTAAATATTGTGTGTGTAGTGGTAATGAAAGGAATTGGGTGTAGTAAGCAGAGAAAAATTAATTTGAGGCAAGTGATCAACTAAGGAGAGACAATTGTGTTTGGAAGTTGCTGTCCCTTCAGTTTTACTTCTTGATTGTTAAAAATCAATCAATTTTTCAATTTTTCTGGCTTCTCTGTCATCTAGAGTTTTATTTATTCTCTTAATGTAAAGACATCATGTCAATTTTTTTTGTTGAAAAAATCCATTATTTATTTGTCCCTTCCTCCCAAGTGACTTATTTTAGGGAAAACGCTTCAAACGAATTGCCTACCCAGTCATCTCTGGTTTGCAACGACTCTCTTCCATTCTCTCTCCCCCCAAATGGCCTTCTCAGTGATTATCCGATGTTGATCGCATGGCCCTTGTTTGAAAACCTTCCCACATTTATTTGATGTTGAATTGTTCTTTGATCTGAAAAGGAATTCCTGAGGGATTTTTGGTGTTTGCACAAATTCAAGGGGATGTTTTTGTCCAAAGATCAATTCTTCAGTTTATCCTGGACCTTTTTTTTTTGTTGTTTTTGTTTTTGGCATTGATTACCATTGCCAATAAAGTTGGAAGTGGTATATGTATCCACTCGTGTTTGTCTGTTTGTCTACACAATATTTCAAACAGTTGCTGATTAATTTCTGTGACATTTTGTGGAAGCGTGGGCCATTGGCTAATGAAGAATTAATTAGATTTGGGGATGGATCCAGAAATTCTTTTTCCATATATTTGATAATAGTCCGAAATTTTGTTTTGTAGCTATATATCAACTGATTTTCATTCAGTTTTTAGTCAAGTACTGTGTTGGCAGAGGTATGCACTCTGATTACATTCTAGTTTTTTTTTTTTTTACTGAAAATGGGATATGACATTTTGAATTAACTCTGAATTTCATGGACCACTTGAAACCACTACATATTACAGGGTAACTCTTCTGAGGTAAGACAAAAAAAAAAAGGGAAATTAACCTAAAAGTCTAAGGGAAGTATTTCCCTTTTATAATAAAATTCAATTTTTTTTTTATATGGATTTAAGAGTTAATTATAGAAGTACAGTATTAGTCCAGGGTCCAATCCAGATTTTGGTACAACCTAAGGCGGCCATATATGAGTGGTACCAGAATGGTAATAGGATCATTATGAAGTTGTTAATATATGATAACCTTTTCAGCCTTGTAGCTTGATTACTTTTTCCATGGAAAATTGGAAATGGTGATTTACTTGACATTCACACAAAAATAGTCCGTGTATCTTTATTTCATACAAATTGCAATAAAAACTATTTTACTTATATTGTACCGCTCAAGGTATCCTGTTTGATATACAAAAAGCCTCAACAGAAAATTCATAATGGCCACCGCCACTCTAGTGACAATAATCTATTTCAAGAACCTGGCACTGTATGAAGTGTTTAACAGCCAGTAGGAAGATGGCACTGTAATAGGGTTCCATAGAAATTTTTGTGTTAACTATTGAAATTATGTCGATATGCTAGAGAGACCTTCAGTGTATCGAAATGATATAGACATTCCAGATCAGTTGCAAGAAAAATGTTGGGGATATTTTTCATAATGGCAGATCTTCGTTAGGTGCCTCAGTCAGAAAAAAATGAATCAGTCATCAAATATGGGTGTATTTTATATCATTGAAAAGGCATTTTCATACTGAGTTAAATATACAAAAGGATCAGATGCCTCAGACCAAGTCATTTTGAGCAATCACATGTCATGAACTCCTATATTAAAAATAAAACTCCTATGTGGAGTGATAGTTAAGTGAAGTAAAGGGAGGTAATTATGCTTGGATCTACTCCAAAATTTGATCACTCCTTCCGTAGCTTATTGCCCACCCTTCGGCTGGTCCAAAGTTTCATGGCTGCTTTTATGGCCCAATGCCTTCTTTTCTGTGAAATTCCGTTGCAATTCATTTTAGAAGTTTTGACGAGATCATGTGGACACACAGAGAACCATTGAAGATATTGTGTGGTATGGACAGATAACTATGATGTAGGGACAGATAACTATGTGCAGTGATCAGCCCCAAATCAAATCAATGTTTTTATAACCTTTTTCTAACTCTTCCACAGAATTGAAATGCATTGAAAACTTTTTGAGATATTAGGTGGATACAAAAAACTTCTAAAGATATTTTGTGGTTGGACACGGGGAGATAACTGCTTTAAAATTTCATGACCTCTTCTGTAGACTATTGCTCACCCATCCACAAAATCTCATTGAAATTCATTTTGAACTTCTGGAGATATTGTGTCGACAGACAGATCAGAGCATTTTTATTCAGTCCCGACTATTTTTTCTGTTTGTCTGTACACATAATATCTCCAACAATTCTCAATTGATTTCATTAAAATTTTTTGCAAAGCTGGACAATAGGGTAAGGAAGAATTGGTTAAATAACAGAGTAGATCCAGGAATATTTTCTGGATTGAGTGATATTTTCTCATTTCTTTATTCATGTAGTCCGTGCAATATCTTCAAAATTTCTCGGTTAATTTAATGAAATTTTGTGGAAGGATGGGCAATAGGCTATGGAAGAAGTGGTCAAGTTTTAGGGCGGATCCATGCTCAGTTATCTCCGTTTGCAGAGCTGTGCACTCCTTGAGTGCCTTGTAGAGTTTTATATGTGGATAAGTCTGTTCACAAAGCTAGGCTAGGTTATCATATGATATCATGAACAGCAGTAGTAAAATTAGTGACTGTTCATTGAAAACTTCATTGTAAAATTCAAAAGTAAGTTTTCAGGAGTAGGAAAAAAAATGAGAGCAAATAAACTTATAGCAGTAGATGAGAAAAGCATTTAATTGGGATAATGATATGCATATATTACTCTGCGTCCAGTTAACTGGAATTTTTGGCAAAACATCGTATCATCCCTGTTAGTCACTGTCAGCCCATTTTTCAATCACAAGTGCAAACAGGTTTCAATTTTGGAGAATGCTATGAGGCAACCAATGGCAATCTCAAAAGGGAACTTTCCAAACTATTTTGAAAAGCGGGAGGGATTCTGGGATTAACCTATGAGGTCAAAAAGGTAATACTTTGAAGGGCACTAAAGTACCATTGCCATGTGTTGGCTATTTCCTTCGTTAATATCGAATGGCTGGATACTTTCTGGACAGACATCATAGATGCTGATGTGCATGAAAACTAGATTCTTAAGCAAGACCTTGCATGAAGAGGACAGCAAAAGATTTTCCTGGTTAAGTGGAACCCATATTATGCATAAGTTTATTCTTCTTGAGCTTTGGTTGCAGCTAAGCTTCACTTAATATTTGGATTATAGATTCCAGATATACGGGTGTGTCTCTTGTGATCACTTGCTGAAATCGATAATGTAAATAGATACATAGAATATATGAATGATAGGTTGTATACATGGTGGACCGAGTTGAAGATATTCATGGGCTTAGAGAAAGATCAATACGAACGTCTTTGAGTTTGAATATTCTGGACACATCTTTGGCTGTTATTTAGACTAATATCCTGATCTTTCTTTTTTTTTTTTTTTCTTTTTTTTTTTTTTTTTTTAACCATTTTTAAAATTCTGTCAATGAATTGAGATGATGTTCCGTTTGTGAAAAAAATGCTTCCAAAGTTCTCAATGAATTTCAATGATGGGCCCTGGACTAAAGAACAATTGATCAAACTTTGGTGCAGATCCTTGATTTTGAGATATTCTGAGTATATTAAGATTATAGACTGAAATAAGGAAGTCGAAGCTTACCCAGTTAGCACCCCTACATCATGGCTATCTAAGAACTGATTTGCATTCAATCTTTAATAAGTGTATGGTGTTGGCAGAGTTATGCACTCCCTGAGTGTTTTTTAGTTCAATGCTGTTCTGTTCTCTTAAGTATGAAATGAATACACAGTGTGGGGCTGCTTTACGAACTCGCTGAATCTGAATTTTTTTTTTTTACGACAATGAATCTGATTGATACATTGTTATTCTATTTTGAATTGTCTTTAGAAAATTGCCTCCTTATGAACGTCTCGAAAATTGGAACGATTGTGAGGAGCTGGAAATTTGATAGATGTGACAAAAATGTGGGTCAGGGGGATGAGTTCTATGGAATGAGAAGAACCAAAAACCTGAATGGTGCATATTTTGTAGCACCAGTCGTTCTCAAAGATCATCTTACCCCTGACACACATTTGTATTTTTATGTTTTGTCAGTGTTTTGTAAGGACTTGGTTAAGTTAGGTCAGGGAATGGTAGGTGGAGATATGATAAAAATGACCTTTGTAGCTGCTTGGGAACCCTATTCTCATTAAGGTCAAATTATGAAATGCTATCCTCATAGTAGATGCTGACTTTGAAATCTTTGTGGTGGAGATACTTATTCTCTCCAATAGTTGTGTTTGTGTGTATGAATATGTGCACCCCTCTCAAGTTCTTTTTTGAATTGTCTGGTTTTGGAAGGTAAATCTAGAACTGGATGTTTAGGCAACTGTGAAACTGCAGGTACAATTAATTGAACAAATATGTCAAAACTTTCATTCAGTCTAATGATTGACTATACAATGGTGGTTCAATGTCCTTACTTGACATGTAGCTATTAGCTAAGTTTGATCAGATATGTTCTCTAATGTAAAATATCTGATTTATGTGTATCAATATTCATCATTCAATTAAGTGCATTGGTAAGGAAGGAAACTTTATAAAGATAAGATGAGGAGTAAGACAAGAGGATGCAATATCACCTAAACTATTTACAGCGAGCCTTGGAAGTGTCTTTCAGAAAACTGACTGGTAAGGAATGGGAATGATCACAGACGGAGAAATTTAAATCACTTGAGATTCACTGATAATGTTTTCATGGTGTCAGAAGCATTGGAAGAATTGCAGAACCTGTTGAATGATTTAGATGGAGGAAGCATAAAAGTAGGCTTAAAGATGAACAGAATGAAGCCAAAAGTAATGTTTGATCATAAAGTCCCCAAAAAGACCATAATTGGGGAGGGTGAGTATCTAGGAGTGTTTGATGAATACATTTATCTCGGACAGATGATAAAGTTAGAGAAAGACCATGAAAGTGAAATAAAATGATGCATAACAATCGGCTTGAAACCATTTTGTATTAATAGAGACATATTTGAGAGCACTTTGCCTATGTTCTGAAAATATAAATTATACCATGAATGCATATTACTAGCTATCACATACGGATGTGAAACATGGAAATTAATAAAGCAAACATAACCAACTTGGAATCACACAAAGAGCTATGGAAAGAGCAATGCTAGGGATAACTCTAAGAGATAGGAAAAGATCAAGGATATTATATGAATATTTATACAATGGAGATGGACTGGACATATAGTAAGAAGAGATGACTAGATGGAGCAAAAGGCTAATCGATTGTTACCCATGGGACAGAAAACACAGTGGCAAAAGACCTGGCACAAAATGGAAGGATGAAATAGATATGTTTGCTGATAAGACATGGCAGATGGTAGCACAAACGTGGTCATCATGGAAGGATATAAAAAGGGCCTTAGTCCAGTAGTGGACATATAAAGACTGATGATGATGATGATACAAAGTATATAAGAAAAGCTGGTCTTGCTGATATCAGTAAAAATATATTATTCTGAATTTACAAAAAGAAGAAAATAGCTGGGAATCATTCAAATTCTTGGCATTTTTCCTTCTTTTTGCTTTGCTTGTTCTTTGAAGAAAAGAATAAGTAAAAACAATTCTAATTAGAATAAGCCTAACTGCTGCAGGGTCAAATTCCACTCCTACTTCTGTTCCAACTGAAGATGATTACTGTAACTTTTGTATGAAGTATAAATAATAAAAAGATTACGAAAATATTTGTTAATTAGAATGAAATAGGCCCATGCGTATCTGTAAGATGAATTTCGTTGGTATGTAAGATTTGTCAGTGAAGCTCAGTCAGTAGAATATCAGCCTACCAATCAGTTGGTTGTGATTTCTAATCATGGTAGGGATTCATTGATTTTATATAAGCATTTATTTATCAGAGTGAAATAAGCCCATGCATATTTATAATGTAAATTTGGGTAGATATGAGACTTGTCAATTTAGCTCAGTCGGTAAGAGATATAACTTGACTACCAATCAGTTTGTCTTGATTTCAAATCGTGGTAGGGGAATATCAATTTTTATTCCACAAATGAGGATTGTTCTTGTTATGCTAAAAAAAAAAAACCAAGTCAACTTTAGGTTTGGGCTGGAGTTTGAAAATAAGTTTTATACTATGAAACCCAAGCCAATCCTTGAAAAAGTTTCTTGAGTCATTAATGATTAAAATCAATGATTAATTCCTCTGTGAATTCGTACCTCACCTAAATATCACTCTTGTAATGAATTTTGAAAGAAATATCAATAAGTGTGCTAATCAATAGGCTTTCAATTGATGGGCAACTCGAGACTGGTAGATAAAATGAAGATCAACTAATAAAGGCATGTGTGTGTGTGCATATGTATAAAATGTCTTTTTTTACCTCTGCTAACGAAGTTGAAGATGTACACGAATTCGATCACATCCATCTGTCTCTCCGTTTTTTTCACACAATATCTCTGAAAGTACTCAATGAACTTCAATTAAATTTTGTGGAAGGTTGGGCAATGGGATAAGGAAGAAGTTGCATTTCAGGGTGAAACCATAAATTTTGATGGAGAGATTTTTCCAATACCCTTCCCCCCCTATACATTTATATATACACTCATATCTGTCCTCTGAATATCTCTGAAAGTTCTCGATGAATTACGATGATATCTTCTGGAATGGTGGACAATAAGCTCTGGAAGGAGTGATTGAATTTTGGTGTGGATCCATGCACAATCACCTCCCCCACATTGTAGATTGATGTGTATCATAATATCGCCAAAATTTCATGTCTGTCTATCTCAAAGTTTTTGAATTACAATGATATTTTATTGAAAGGTCGACAATAGGCTATGGAAGAAGTGATTGCATTTTGAAGTGGATCCATTCATAATTACTGTGTTGGCATAGGTATGCACTCTGAGTGCTTTTCAGTTTTCTTAATGTATTTTTAGTCTATAGATAACATCGCAAGGATTCCAGATTAAGTTACAGAGATTTAATTCTAGTTTTCAAGATTTTTCAAATTCCAAGAAAAATTATCTCTTTGAATATAATATATAAGTGTACATTCAGAATTTGATGAAAAAAATAACGTAGTAGTTATGCTCCACAGTATAATTTTATAAATTTTGATTCAATTCTTGAAGTTTCTCTCCAATCTGCCAACGTTATATCTTAGGTTATACTTCTCTTAAGGGGCTTGAGAATCTTATACAACTACGGTCAAAATGAATTTTAGACGAGTATTTCTTTCAGCTCATTCATCTATGCCAACGAAGTTGGAGGGGTACAAGTATTCGGTTGCAACTTTTCATCTGTCTTTCTATCTGTTTATCCACCATATATCTCAACAGTGCTCGATAGATTTCAATTGAATTTTGTGGAAGGTCGGGCATCGGGGTAAGGATGAATTGGTTGAATTTTGGGTTGGATCCAGAGATATTTTTGCATTTTAAAAATGTTTTTCCATTGATATATTGATGTATATGTTCATGACTATCCACACCATATTATGTTGCCAAAACTCCATGTTTGTTCACACAATATCTTCAAAAGTTCTCAATGGATTTCAATGAAGTTTAGTGGGAGGGATGACAATAGGCTGTAGAAGAGGTGATTAAATTTTGAGGCACATACAATTTCTTCCCCTCCGTCAAAGTTATGTCTAAACCACATAATATTGCCTAAATTTCATGACTGTCCAGACAATGTCTCTAAAATTTCTTATAAGATTTCTATAAAATTTTATGGGAGGGTGGGCAATGAGCTACAGAAGAAGTGATTAAATTTTGGGATGGATCTATTCACAATTAGTTGCCCTGACATTGGCTGAGGTATGTGCTCTTGGAGTGTTTTCTAGTTCTAGAGTGATTACATTGCAACAAGGTTGACTGTCAATCTATGGTAGAGAGTAAACAGTGTGGATTGGAAATAAAGAATAGTCTCTCTGTGAGACTCAATCTTGCCACACTTTTGCTCCGGGAGGCTGGGTTTTTCTGTACTAGCTTCTCTGCTGCTGTTTGTTGACTTTAAAACTGTAAATCTGCTTTTTTTCCTGTTTTTACAATTCATTCTTGTTGCTGCTTGCTGAATATTTTCAGCTTGACTACTTTCACAAGTTTTTCTGATTTGTTCAAATCCTCCTACCAACTTAAACTGCATGACAAAAAGAAAGCTAGGAGTGTCCCTGATTGTGTAGATAAAGAAAGAAATGCTCTTTCTTTACCTAAAGCATTTGCAAAGATGTTTCAGAATTTCCTTCTTTTTTTCTTTGAAATGGTGAGAAATCTTTTTTAAATGGTGAGAAATTGCAAGCCTCACACCCAGTGCACCTTCTGGGTGAGTGTTACAATTGGATAGTTTGATTTGGTTTCTAGCTGGAACTAAAACTGTTTTCTGGGTGGATTTTCACCTTTTATTTGTCTGAATCTCAAGGTGTTTGGTTGAAAGTATTTTTATATTAAATGTGAGGGGGGACTGAAAAAATACAGTATCTTAGAATGTTCACCAAAGTGAACTAATTTTGTTGTAATCTATCTTGCTGTACATTCTAAAATACTGATAATCATTTTTAGATTGTATATTGCATATGAATTTATGAACTCACTGATGTGTTCTTTGCTGTGTATAAAATATTTTATTGCATGGATTCACAAGATATACAAATTATTTTTGATAGTTCCTCCAGTCTAAAAAGGTTGAGAAAGGCTGTATTACTCACTATCACAATTGGTGATGCCAGAGTCAGTTTTTGAAATCCCGAAGCCTTAGTAACAGAGGGTACTATAACTAATATATTCAATTCCGTGGTGATTGAGTACGATGTACTTGATTGCTTTCTTCAGTTGACCTATTAGTGCCAGGAGTTGCTATTCTAGTTGTTATGGAGAAACTATTGCCCCTCCCAACCCTGCAAAAAAGATCAAATAGTTTCCGTGGTGATAAATACGCACATTTCTGTCTTGAATTTAATCAGGGCAAATATAACTTTACTATTAATGGGTTTCATGTTAGTTTCTCTTTTCTCCCTTTTTAGCTTTTAGTTTTGTTCATTAAATGCTTCAGTACACATCTATCCAGTTGATGGAGAAAGGTCATAAAACTAGTGGGAATGTTTTCTCCTTCACAATTAGTACCACCAAAGTTTATGGTTACATGTACATGGGTGTATTCATCAAAAGAATGAAAACTAGTGTTGTACCTTGATTCATTCAGACGGGGCCAGCCCTTAGTACCAGCAACATTTGTAGTCATCCGGGGCGCCAAATGCTAGGGGCACTTGTCTTGCATCTGAGGCAGGAGGACTCTTTGAAAACAAATTGGAAAATGAAAAAAATTAAACAGGTTAGAAATGGTCAAAATAACATGAAGTCAAATTTTTAGGACTAGTGGATGCCTAAATTCCATGGAGCACCAGGGACCCTATGGCCAGCTCTACATTCAGACCAATGTAGTTGCAACTTATCTCAGAACTTCAAACAATTGGTTTTTTTTTTTTGTGAAAAATTTCTTCTGTGATCAATTTGTTTTTAAACACTTCTTGTGGAACAATTGTTTCAAGTAGGGCCGAAGGTATTGACCTACTGCCTGATTTTGGCTGTTGGTTTTTCTACTTGTTGACAATGGCTTGACTTTGGAAAAAAAATTTTTTTTTATGCAGAGATAAATTCGAATTCCACCAATACATGAAGTATAGATATCCCTTGCCATTCATAGGTAAGGAACACCAAGGGGCTGCGAATATGAAAATCCATGAATGATTTTTGCTCGTAGAAAAATAAAGATAAATAAATAAATATACAATTAAGAAAACCATAAATTTCATGAAATCAGCATGCACTGATTATAAACATTTTTTTCTCTATTTTATGCTACTATTTTATTCATCTAAATATTTTTGTTGCATTTTTTTAGAAAATCATCAGGTTTTAAGAAAGTTATGTTAAGAAGCAATGAGAATATCAAGATGAAGGTAGAAAGTAACCTAAAAATTAAATAAAATTGTTAATGATTTATAATACTTCATCCACTAAAAAATACATAGATGAATTTGTCTACAAGTTTTATCTTTAGAATACTGTTCAACTAACCAGTTCATGAGTGTAAGCATTGAACAAGTTCAAGTTTCCAACCAGGTTTTTATTGTCTGCATGAATAAATTAATAACATGAATTTTATTCCAATACGTTTATGATTTCAGAAACTCTTTACGTTTTGTTTATACTGCACAGCGAATTTTCTACAATGTGTTTTTTGTGGTATGCTGCAAAAGTCCTCCCTGAATTCCCATTAAATTAACTGTATATTTAATGAATTCCTTGTGCAAGGATCCAGGATCACCCTGCATTGACTTTGTGATCTTATTGGCATGTTTTATCACAAGTCAGGCTCAGGAATTTTCCTTTACTCAGATGAATAAAATCATTAAAGTTGAAGCAAAATGAGTTTAGCTTCAGTACTCCTCTCAATTCAAAGCCATAATAATAAGTTGAACAGTCATGGAATAAATCAAATCTCCTCTCTCCCCATATTATCATCATAATAGTGATCAGCAACCTATCAGCATCTGTTGTTTGATATAGACCCTCCCCTGGATTCACCAGACCTCTATCATGGGCATTGTGGAGTTTGTTGTACCATCTTATATTTTGCTGGCCACAGTTTCGCACACTGGGGATCAATGTCATGAGTCGTGATTTTCAGCAGTTGTCTGCTGCATTCTTGCAACATGACCAGACCATTGCCGTTTGAGTTATATAATTGATTGTATAATATCCTTGACTCCTGTTTTTTCTCTAACATACTGTGCTGTTTGGTGATCTCTCCATGATTCTCTCACATGCATGTTGCATGGGTCTCAGTTTAAGGGTCAATCTTTTGGTTAGGTTCCATGTCCTGGCTCCATAGGTGACTATCCAGGGGATGCATTGGTTGTAAACCCCCTTTTTTTAAACTAATGGGGTCTCCTTGTTCATAAAAGTTGAGGTTGCTCTTCTGGAAGCTTTCCACCCCCGTGTTGTAATAGGATGCAAAATGCATTTCTTCTTTATAATTGTATCTTCATTGACTTGGGTAAAAGAGATTTTAGGAAAATAGAATGAGCCAATAAATGGTAATTATTGTACAGGCACATATGTAAACATTAGTCAAGGTAGAATATTTCTTAATTTGATTCTTTCTAAACATTTGATCTTCTGCCAATTGTAAAATTTCTAGTAGCTCAATTTGTGGAGTAGTTGCAGTACTGGCTTCCCTGGGTGAAGAGAAGCGAGTTCAAGACTCGCCTAGTGCTTATTCCCCCGTGTCCAATACATGCTGTTTGCTAATGGCCATGAACTAACGTTTCTTTGTGATGAAAAGCAACTGAAATTAAGGCGAAAGAAATGCTCGTCAAAAATCAATAATGGTTGACCTTGTATTATCTACTCAGTGAGTTTACAAAATAAATACCTTGCTTTGTTTTCCTCATGATTATTTTTTGCCAAAATTGCCACTTGCTATCTACAAATTCTTAGGGAATTGAATGTTCTACTTGATGGTCAGTCTGAAATGAATAATCCTTTTAGAAATTCAGGTGCTATTGGGTGGGTAGGAATTTTCTATCAAGTTAACTGCTCATTTCTCTTGAAAACCTATGCTTTAACCCTTTGAAGCATTGTGGGTCAAATTTAATCCCACTTCTGAAGTCTAGGTGTTAGGTCATTTTTAATACCACATTTTTAGGAGCACAGAAGTTTTATGTTCTGTTTTGTACCCAGGCTGATCAACAGATGGCGCAGTAGTTCAAAGTGGAAGAAGAGGAAATGTGTCTCCAAGATTGGAGAATGAACAGGTGACTTTAAGGTCCACTTGGTTTCATTGATACAAAATGATGTTGTAATTTATTCACATGCAGTGAGTACAAAAAGTATCCGATATATTGCAAAAAGTTTATTTTTACATCTTTATAAATAGTGGATATGAAGTGATCAGACAAAATGTAGATGGAAATGACAATTGGATTTTTTTTTCTTCTCTTCACATTCCAATCGTCATTTTCATCTCCACACACACGCACACGTACACGCACGCACGCACGCACGCACACACACACACACAACACACACACACACACACACACACACACACATATATATATATATATATATATATATATATATATATATATATACATACACACACTTATATGTATATAGATTGTCATAGGACTAAATTTTTACAATTTTATTTATGGCTTACAAAGACAATGAAAGGGACCAGATTCTTAAAGCTTCATTTCTTATGATTTTACCTTTAAATTATTTGAACTTGACTTGCTTTGATTGTCAGGGTGTTAGATTTGAAAGTTTTGATAAAAAGCAACAATAAGATGAAGGAAGGTCTATGCAAGAATTCATTGTGAAAATATCTGATCCCTATTGTTTTTCCAAGTTAAACTAATATTAATCCCCTCATACCAGTAATACTGATCACTGTGGTCCAGGAGTAGAATGCTTGCCTATGAAGAGTTAGTATATGTTGAGTCATTTTTACTATCACCTTTGATCAACAGATGGAGTAGTTCAAAGTAGAAGGGGGGAAAAACAGTTAATTAATCTTTGCTTTCAATTAACTACACAACAAAAAAGCACTAACCATTATTAGTAAGACCAATATCCGCTTTGCCAGAGCTTCGTTCTGCTACCGGCACCTTATATTCTTTAATGGTTACCCATCTAGGTAAAGACCAGACTTAACATCAGTGATCTTATGAGATCCAGTGTACTCAAACTCAGAGAAACATGGGTAGATATTTTTATCAAATGCATGGCGGCCTTCAGTATATAAAATTTAGTTTTTTTTGCAAAACAAAATATCATCTTGTGGAAATTCAAATATATCTGTGAATCATTCTCACAGATAAAAACTAGTAACACATGAAACAAAGTTCTTTCCAATAACTGTTAAGTTTTTTTTTCACTTCTTCTCCATTTGAAAGATATGGTAATAACAAATAAACATTGCCATTGACATTTTATAGGTTTATTAAATTTCATGTTTCTATTTTCAGTGTGACCAGGTGAGCTATGAACAATTTCGCTCCTGGGTGAATCAGCATCCAGATGCCACTCTCCTGACCAAATGGTTATTACTAGAACCCCTCAGTGTGACACTTTCTAACGATATGGAAACACCAACCTTTTACCAGACATTGGCTGGAGTTACACATTGTAAGTATCAAAGTGCATGAGTGGCTTTTTTTGAGGTGTGTGGTTACACAATACCATCCTTGTTTCTTAGAATATCGACTATTTGAATCGTTCCAAAGACTTTGTTTATTTCTCAAAATTAATGTCATATTTCTCTGTAACCATGGATGCAATTTTGGTTCCTATAGAAATCTCTTCCAGGCTTCAAGATGATGAAGCCTCAAAGAGATTTCGAAAAATTTTCTCTGGCGTACAGTATATAATTTTGAGTGATGAGATAATTTCGTTATTGTAATTCAAATACAGGTATACCACACTTTTTCGAAAGTTCACTTCAAGCAATTTGGCTTTTTACAAAAGACTTAGATTAGTACAGGTTTCCCAGCATAAGTGAAAAAGCAATTACCATTAATCTATCTGGGAAAATCTTTTGAGCATCCCTAGACCCCAACATCACCCATGTCTGCCTGCCTTGATGTTGAAGGTCAAGGTTTATCGTCTGCTGTAGCTGATATAGGAGGCTTGAAATATAACTATATTTGACTGTTTAGTACCATGCATTTTTATGTTGTACAATTCTGATTAGGCACTCAAAATATCCTGTAGACCTTCCCTAAGCCCAACATGCCTCTCCAAAATTAGTCATACTTTTGTAATCATGGCAGCATTCAATTGTTGCCAAAATCTCATGTTAAGTTTTGTTTTTTTAAATCTGGGAACGCTCAAAAATTTTTTCTAAATTTGTGGTAATTTCATGTTTGGTTACCACCATTTAAGCTTATGTGTGGTCACAGAGGAAATTCTACTCTCTGATAGCAGGGTAAAATTATATATGTATATTTAATTATTATTATGATATATATAAAGAATATTTTGTTTTTAGTCAATATTATTGTAAAAATATATCTTCTGAAACACTATCAGGTTATGAGGGCCATAGCAACAGCCACATTCTTGAGGAAAATGTTAATTTTTTAGGTTTTTGCATGTAATATAATGGATTGAATTTCACATGAAGGGAGAGCATTGATTTTATTTAATTTGGTATCCATCTCTGGATTTGAGAGATAAGGGCTTATTGATTAATCTGTCAAAATGAAGTTATTTATTTTGATTGTTTCAGTGGAGGAAACAGATATCAATGAATTGGAGAAGTGCTATTGGGTCCTAAAAGCACAATCCAAATCTGGCCGATTTGACCAGGAGACGTTCAAGCAATTGATCTGCCCACCTGTGCCAGACTTGATCTGTGAGGGTAAGTCTTGATTGAAAAGTTACAAAAAAAAAAAATGAAGAAAGACCTCATTGGTTTTATTGTTTTTTTTTTCCTTTAAATTCTTTTTATGGGAGGATATCAGAACTAAATAGTATTCTTTTTCAATTAATTCAATCAGGAGGACTAAGATTTTAAAAAAAAATTATAATTCTTGACTTTTTAATGATTGTCAAAAGATCTTTATATTTTTAATATGTCTGTGTTAATTCCTTGACGTTTCTTTTTCTTCCCCTTCGATTTACTACGCCATCTGATGATCAGCCCCAGCAATGAACAGAATGGTGGGACTGAATCTAAAACACTGTGCTCCTAGATAAATGAAGATGAAAAGTTTTTATCAAAAATGACCTTTGCGCAGATACTAACTCTTCAAAAGTGGGATACAATTTAACCTAAAATATTTCGAAGAGTTAAGCTATCAATGCCTTTGAAAATGAATGAGATTTAAAAAGACATTTATTTAGAATCTTCTATTCACAGAGTGTACTTTGTGATTTCTATGAAATGAGGACTAAATATCTTCATAAATGAATCACCACAGCCTGTGTACCATGACTAATTATCTGGAAGAAAAAAAAATATTGATCTTTTATCTAGAATTTATCTAAAAGAAAATACCAGCACAAGTTGGTCCAGAATGACCATGGAGGCTCCAAAAAGCGCCTTTTTGAAAAAAACACAAAACCTTTTTTCACATGGAGCCTATTGGTGTATTCCTGCAAATTTTCTATCTAAAATTGTGACCAGGGGCATCACATAAAAAGGTCGAAGAGAAAAGAATCTGCAGCCCACTTAGCTGGCTGGTTGGGCAGGCCATTTGTGGGTCTACGGTGATTCAATATAAAGATTATAACTATTTAGAGAGTATTTTTGGTCTTTGTGTCAATCTTATTTTTTGAGTCTTACAGATTGTCAAAGTAATTCACTGGCTTTCCAACTTGACTTTTTTCTTATAAATTTGTAGCAGCCTTTGGACTCAACTTTTTCTCCTCAATCTTTTTCAACCATTAAGTTAAACATGAAAGAATTGCAACTCTCTTATACAATCAAGGATTTTGATTAGGTTTACAATATGGAGTAGTAATCAGCCAGTATTTGTCAAACAAATCATGTTTTATTTCTTAGTGAGAGTAGATGAATCCTTTCTTTTTAGCTTTCAAAATTGTACATTCTCTATTTACCCTCATCTGTCATTAGTCGTAAAAAAATCCAAGGGTAGCTTATATGTGATAAATAATGCTGTAAACTGATTAAATTTTCTTGTCTTCTGCTTGGAAACATTTTTATAATTGTTTTGAAAAATAGATTATTTTCATCGAAACACACTACCATTCAACAAAATCAGTTTCATTGCATCTTAGATAATGGAAAAATAAATTAACTTAATTACTTCAATTTTCAGGGCTTTTCCTTGCCTTTGATGAAAATCGAGACAACCATATTGACTTTAAGGAAATGGCCTGTGGGATATCTGCCTGTTGCCGTGGCCCCAAGACAGAACAACAGAAATGTGAGATCTTATTTCATTTAGAAAAAATATTTTTATATTGTTTTTAACAGTGTGTGAGTCTTGAGTATTCCATTTAGTATTAGAAAAAAATATGATGTGAAGAGATTTTTTGAATCACTAGTTATATGATCACTCTGTTGAGAAACAACTACGAGGTTAGTCAATTGATTATCAATAATTTGATCAAGTCAGAATCATAGATTATATCCAGGATCAACTACACATTGTATATATTTTATAAATCACAGTTATAAATGAATGGGGGTGGGAATCTTTTGGTATGTCAGCCTATTGGCAATTGTTGCTAGAGATGCTCCCCCGCATCTGAAAAGAATTAAATATTAGCTATCAATTTTTTAGACCTACTCTACTTGATGTTTTTTAAAAAATATTTTTTTTTAATATAAATAGGAAGAAAATTGCATTGCTTTTGTAATAACCCAGCCATCCTGACTTTGTTTCTATGAAATATCAAATATGATTAGATTGGAGAGGCTTTGGATAAGTTTTACAGTGGTTATGAATAATTTAACTGCTTTGCTTACTGCGGAGGTACGGTGACTTAAAGGTCAACATCATGGAAAATGGAATCAGCAAACCAAGTTTAAACTCTGTCCGAGACAGTTTGCTTTTACTTTGCACTAAAGCCTGTGGGAAAGGCATGAATCCATTTCTCCCCTTCTTAAGGTAAATAGGGTAGATCGGGCATTCTAGTCTTGGTTGGTAACCAGTCTAGGAGATGGACAGCTCTGATTCCAAACCAGGGAGTGGAGCTCCCTTAAGGCTGTTGGATGCCAAATTCAACTTCCTCTTGTCAGCTTCTGTAGCAAAAATGTATTAATCAGTTTTCCTTTGGACTATACCAGCAATGCTAAGAAAAGGGATTCTGACTGGGCATTTCAGGATCTATATATGCTTTGCCTAGGCTTGCACCATTGAGAGGTCACTCCAGTCCAAAATCCAAATACCTAGGCAAGCTGTATGAAAATTTGTGGTTGACAGCTTGGTCCTCAGCTGTATATGCCTCTTCTCTTTTCTCTCCCTCTACTCTTCTGCTACTATCTCCTTTGACCCTTCTACCCATCTCAGGGTAGAGGAAAGTTGATAATTACTGTGATTTATTCAACATAATATTGGGAATTCAACTCGCTCATATAAGACCAGTATTCCATAGTAAGTCAGATTTTTTTTTTTTTAGAATAGCTGTCTTCATTATAAAATGTTTTATGTGAAACTAATATGAAATTTCTATTTTTCCTCTCAGTTTGTTTCAAAGTATTTGATACAGACCATGATGGAAAGCTTGGAAAAGATGAGCTTCAAGCCATGTTGGAGGCCCTGATGGTGATACGCAAGGAGAATAGCTCCCCTGAGGAATTGGTAAGGCAAATTTAATGCATTTTGAAATCTTGTTAGTCATCGGAAGCATGCATCTTTCAAAGGCTCTATCTTTAATTTATTCCTGCTATACTTTCAGGAAGATGATGTGTTTCACCAACTTGAGCCAGAGACAGTTGCCATGGAAATTCTGCTATGCCACGACAGTGATCAGGTGCGGAATTCTTGTTGATTGGGATATTAGGAAAGTTATGACATGCTTTTGCTTTTGTGGCAGATCAGCTGAAAATTTCCGACTAATTTTGCCTTTTTTAATAAAAGTATATAATTTGGTGCACTTCTGGCCAAAAGCATTCCCCAAAAATTTGGATATTGAGTTATCATGAATTTCAATATATTTTTGGCAGCCATTTCAAAATGGCTGCCAGCAACAACTGTTTTCAAATCAATATTCCTATCTGCGATGGATATAATATGATTTTGAGGACATAATTAGCTGAATTCATTTACCTTACTTAGTTTTGGGGGATTGCCATTTGGATAATACATGCAAGTCAGTACAGATAGTAGATGACCATCATGACTGGTATGGAAATCGTAATTGCATATAGTGGGACAGCCTAGCTAAAGATTCCCTTGCAATTGTGCATTTTGTAATGAGAGCCTATAATTTGTTACATTTGTAGCCAAAAGCATTCAAAAAAAAAATTGGATATTTAGCCATCAATTTTCAATATGGCAACCATTTTTCTTTGAGTGAAATGCCAAGTTTACTTTTTTTAAAGTCTAATTTATAATTACATTTACTGCAACCATTTATGGTGGAATAAATCTTGTTTTACTTTTCATTCTATAGATTCTTAGCCATCAAGTGTAAGTGTTATGATCTGTGAGATAAGCTTGAAATGCCAATTGTAGTGCCATAGATACATCCTACCTTATTTTAGTTTTTTTTTTTAATGCTAAAGAATTATCATTATTATTATCATCGATGGTGGTGATAATATTGATGATGATGATGCTAGTGCTGATGATAGAAATCATAAAATGATAAGCCTTATATTTTCAACAAGAAATATTGCTTCTACAAATGTAAAATAGATAGTTCTTAGGAATTTCCATTTGGATAGCACAAGCGAGTCATCAAAAATTTTAGATGACAGCCATGACTGGTCTGAAATTTTCATTTCAATAAACCTGCATATGTCTCCACCTGCGTGCACACGTCTCCTTGCTTTTATCTACGTGCACGTGTCTCCTTATGTTCTTGACTTTCCTTGCGTGTTCCTGCATGTGTGTGTCATTCCTTGTGTACGTGTCATTCCCTGCGTGCGTGTGTGTCTCTCCCATGCACTCACCTGCATACATGTAAGTCCCTGCGTTCACATGCATGTATTTTTACTTGCATGTATGTCTCCACGTGCGTGTGTTTCCCGCCCGGCATTCACCTGCGTACACGTCTCTATCTGCATCTACCCGTATGTGTCTCTCCCAGCGCTTGTCCCTCCATTTTCTTCTACCAGTCGGCAGCTATCTGAGCTGAGCTTCAAGAACAGTTGGCTGCAGTGATTCCATAAAAATGAGTTAATTTGACTCGGCATTAATGGTAGCAATTGATGTGAGGAATTAGTGCGCGTGCACGCGTGTGGAATTCGCACGTGTGTTTGCTTGTATGTTGCATGCTCAAGTTGACTGATTTGTTTTTTTTCTTTTCTTTCAAAATGTTTTTTTTTTTCTGCCTTTTATTCTGAATCCAGTTGATGTTGGGTTCCCCCCCCCCCCCCGTTTATTCCACTGTGCTCACCTGCATGCTGACTCAAATTCGTGTTTTCAAGCCTCTTCAATTTGTTGAATTTTCTTTCAGGATGGCTGTATAACAATGGAGGAGTATTTAGTGTGGACAGTCAATAATACATTATCAGAGGATTTACTCAACCTTCTCAGTCAAGTAAGTATATTCGTTTTATATACTTATCTACACGTATGAACTAAGACGTCGACAAGGGATCAGTCCCCTAAATAGCAAAAACCTGACTGAATTGGTTGTGGGGAGTTGAAACAGTCATATGAATATATATACACTTTATTCAAGAACAGTATGTATGATATATAGCTATCATATTTTGTATTGGAGAAAAAAAAAACAACATATTCTAAGAAATTTTATTTCATCCACGAAATTTCCTTTCCATCAATATATTCGATGAAATATTTTTTGTACGAGAGTACCATAGTGGAAATTTGCCATTATGAAAAATGACACTAATCTGAAATGTCTATTTAAGTTATTTTGACTCACTGAAGATCCCTCTAGCATGTTCAATTGGTTTCTTTAGACATCCAAAATTCCTACAGGGCTTTATTATAGTGCCAGCATTACATCTATCCAAGCTTGCCTGTCATCAGTAGTGACTAACAGTATTAGTGTAACTTCTGTGAAGTCTGCTCATCACTTTATGGTCACATTTGTGGCATAGTCATGTCCTGCCTTGAAATATAATTGGTATATCACTCCATATAAGCATGCATTTTGCTCCACTTCTATTGTGGTATAATATTACAGAGCCAGAGATAAGTGACTTTTAATAATGGTCACTGATTTAGGTATGAACATATCCAAAGGTGTTGACTTTTGATTTTTTTTTCTTTTTTTTCATGTTTCCAAGAGATTTGATGTATAAATATACTCATGTCTTTATATAGCAAATCATGGCTAAAGATATACTCTTGAAGGTGTAATATACAGTGTTAACAACTTTATAATAGGTTAGTGTTGATAAGTATAAAGTACTGCAGTAGTACTTGGAGTTACACCCTCTCGAGCAGGGGCTATCTTTTTCTTTTTTTTTTTTTCTTTAGGTGTGTATGTGGGGATTTCATCAAGTCTGATAATGTTGACCAAAGATACTTAGATATTGGCAATTTTCATTTCTATTTAAAAGAACTCTTTTTTCCTCTGTCTCTTAACATTCTTGATAATATCAATACAGATTTGATTGAACTAATAACTTTCTGGGTTGACCCAGTGTCCTACCTCTCTGATTGCTTCTTCATTGGCTTCTATGCTTTCTAGAAAGACAAACAGAAACTAGTTAGCAGTAATATCTTGATTTATTTTCATCAGATGAAGCATTGTCAATTATCATTAATTCTTGACTAGTATTTCTTTCATCCTAATTTTAGTTGCTTTTCCTAGCAACAATGAGACTGTCAGTTTGTAAACAGTGGAGCTGAGGAACAAAGAATAAGTTCTTGGCAAGACTAAATCAAAAGCCACTAAAACTAAGATGAAAGAAAAAATAAATAATGATAGAAATGAGTTGATTGTGCATTTCCTTTAAATCCTTTTATCTGAAATCCATTAGACTAAAATCATAGGAAGTAACAGAATCCAGAGTGGTGCAGTTTCTGTTTTTTTTGTTTTTTTAAAATTTCTTTCTTCCTCACTCTATTTGCAGGTGTGTCACATAGTGCTGGGTCTTCGACCACAGACCCGTGAGGAAGAAGGCAAAATTGTCAAGTGAGCACTTTGTCCATCAATAAATCCTTACCTCGTTGAAACTATGATATATTGTCTATAACTTTTGAAAAGTGTAATTAACATTGTAAGCTTTGTTTAGGCAACTGAATTTCTTAGTGTTTATACTAGTTGGAGTAGCAAGCATTGCCTGGGGAAAGAAAAAAACTTTAAAAAAAATTTGAAATATAACACAAGAAAGCAAATTATATTTTATAGAAATTTCACAAAATTGTGTGTGTGTGTGTGTGTGTGTTGGGGAGTGCTTGTTTAGAGTCAGGCCTGCACACATCTCCAGGCAGAAATACAGATTTCATAAAATCGAAAGAGAGAGGGGTTCAAGGTAGTTGTATAGATAAATTTGCAGCCCCTAGAGTGCAGCCGTTTGGCTAGCTGTAAGAAAAAACATAGTAGCAAGCGTGCAAACAAGCAACAAAACCCTCTCTTCCCTTATGAATTTTATACTTGTTGCTTACATATTGTGGTAACAAGACAAAGGATTTCAAATGCCTGAATAAAGCTTGAAATATCATAAATTATATTTGCTTATGATATTAAGTATAATTTTGAAGGATCATGAAGGGGTTTTTCAGACATATCAACTCATTCTTTGTGTTGTTGTTCCTACAATGTTACACCAGTTCCACTCTACAGCCTTCACCAAGTGTATATTATTCATGTGTGAAGAGAGAAGAATTTGTTTTACAAAAGAATGAATCCAAAATATCTGCAACCTATATTACAGGTATTGCTGTTAATTAACAAAAAAGAAATTCTGTTTGTCACCATTTTTCTCACTTGACACTACTGGAAAGAGAGACCACCTCTTTACATATGGATAGTACACCTGAAGGAGGCAGCAGAATAGAAGCTGAAACATCGTGGAAAACACATAAGTTACAAAATGTATGTGTTTAATTGTCTGAAAAACTCTTAGAATATATATCTCTTTCCTTACAGATGTTTTTCCTGTCTATAACTGTTTAAAGAAAAAAAATATCAAAATCATGGAATTAGCAGATTGCTTAGTCTACACATCTTTCCAGTTCAGTCATGTTAGGCAATCTAATTTGTTCATCAGTTCCATACTATGATGACATTTTTTGTAAAAGCTTGCAGAATCTCATTTACTTGATTTTTTTTTTCTTGACGTACATGTCTCAGTAGACTCCTAAAAGAGATCAAAGGGAGTCATAGAAACCTCAGGATATATATGTCCCAAGAATCTTGAGATGGTTAAATAATCTAGACTCCATGGCAAGTAATGAGGTTGTTAGACTTTGTGATATTCATTTCTTGCTTATTAGATGTTTTAATGATTAAAGTCTTATTTTTGTTCTTGTTCTGAAGGGGTTGGTTGGAGAGAGAATCTAGGAAAGTGTTAAAAGTTGGTCAAACCTGGTACCTCATCAGTATGGCATGGTGGAACTCCTGGAATGAATATGTCTCATCAGAAGTAAGTATCCTGTTGCAAATATAATGAATCTTTTCTGAGTAATTCTGTAGGAAGACACAGCTAAGAATTCCTTTGTTCAACCTGGCTGATAAAATGCTTCTACCATGGAAACGAATTTTCTAAATTATAACTAGGTCAGTGCCTGTTCCAGCCTGCCATGATAGTCATGTGAAATAATTTTTCCGTCCCTCGTATAAAACTACGTCTTTGAAATATTTTTGTCACTTCTCTTCAGTGTTGCCAATTTAGATTATTTTATATCTAAATTCATATCTATAATTTCAGATAAAAGATCAATAGTCTGATTTTTTATTAATTTTTATCAAATTTTACTAGAACCACTGATTCAAACAACTTCAAACTTGACACATTGCTATGCCTAGTTATTGTTTCAAGTAATCCTGGGATAATATTTTACAAGGGATTTCTCTCATGAATGTCCCAACCCATGAAATCCAAAAGTACTGAAAAATCATTAGAAATCAATGAATTTCTGGCATTTTCTATGGTCTAGATTCCTATCTTCAATGACATGAAATGGTCAAGCCCTTGACTCATCAGGTCTCCAAAGGATAGCCAAGGGCAATGAGAATTCCATGCTGGCCATGGTTGCTGGATTGAAGTTGCACAAGTGTATTGAAATGATCCCACAAAACTCCATATATTTGAATTCAGTTTGCAGCTTTTATGAACAGTTTCACTTTTTTCCTCTTTCAGGTTTCTACTGTTTACACTGACTTTGACATTCCCATCTCCAATGACATCAAATGGTCAAGCACCGACTCATTAGGCCGCCAGAAAATAGCCAAGGGCAATAAGAATTCCTCACTGGCCATGGAAGACGACTCTGTGGTGATGGTAAACATGACTAAGGTGGAGAACAGCTATACAATGCAGTCTATGACGTCAAGCATGGTGGATGACCATTGCTCTAGGTCAGCTGGCCTATGTAGCAGTGGTCGGCGTGAAGCATTGAATCCACTTGACATGTGCAGTAACAGCATCACCCGCAGCCCGAGTGCTTCACCCAAAATGCGCAAGAAGACACAGGTGTCTCTGTCACAGAAACCAGGGGCCATTGACAACAGTCCTCTTGTGCAAGTGAATACAATGAAGGTGGGTTTCGAGGGTCTTTCTCAGATATCATCATTGAATTGAAACATCTTTTGTGAGAAAAACGTTAGGCCATGGAGAAAAATGGCTCTAATTTTTTCAACTGAGCACCCAAAAGTAAAAAAGAATTACCTAAAATGATAAAAAAAGATTTTTTTTTTTTTTTCTCATTTTTGAATTCAGTAAGTAAAAATGCATAAAAATCAATTTAAATTATTAAAACACTTTTTTCTATATATACCTCTGTTATCTGAATCGGAACAAAATCTTGTTGCCTCGAGAAACTTTATTTCAAAGTAGCCTAAATCATTACAGCCACTGCTTTGTCTCAAGTTAGCTAGGATTTTAATTGGCTATTTTCTCTTTGATTTCATTTGCTCATATTGCAAGCATTTACTCATGATTGAGGTGAGGAATAGCTGAACAATTACTTGAATAGACAATGGAATCAGCTGACTGAGGTCAAGCTTCCGCCTAGACTGTTCGTGTTGCCTTTGCACTCATGATCATGAGAAAAGCATGAATCCCCTCCCTCCGCAGCCATGCATTAATAAATAATTTAAAATGATAAAAATGCAAATTAAAGCAAAGATGGTGGTACCTCATCTCGGTATTGTCCAGGCTCAATGATGCTTAACTTCAGTGATTGCAAAAAAAACAGTTGTATCCAACATGATTTGGCCTTAAGTTTGATATCCATAATCTTTGAAATTTAGAAAGGAAATGAACCCTCTCATTTTCCTGTTGATTTTAATTTATTTGTGAACTTCTATCTACAGGTCATGACACTAACAAATGAAGGAGGCCGTTTGAAGAAAGATGTCCCCCTTGCCAGATCAAAAGATTTTGAAATTGTTCCGGAACCTGTATGGAGAGCTTTGTCCAGCTGGTATGGAGGCAATCCTGCACTACCTCGTACAGTAAGCAAAGTCTTCTTTTTCTCTATTTATTAAAAAAAAGTGTTAAATACATTCATTGTTATTGTCTCCTATAGTACATTCTATCTTGGTCAAAGCCTCTCCAATGTTACTCATTTTTTTTTTTTTTTAAGTTTTACTCTCTATTGTGCAATCAGTTTCCTTGGGACCATCAATGAAAACTTAGTCAGAAATAAATATTCCTCATCTTTATAGTATTAGAAATAATTTTTTTCATAGATTCCTAAATGGTTTCTTACTGTAAGCTCAGTATTTGTGTATAAGAGTAACTTGACCCAAGGATGACCATAGGATATGTAGCAATGACCTTTTAATGGTCGATTTGGGCTTTTTCCAATCTAACAGAGGCAGCTGCAACCTAGAACTGTAAATTTGAGTAACTTGACCCCATGAGTATATGGTGCTGACCTACAAGGACATCTAAAGGTAAATTTCAGGTCAAGTCAATTTCGGCATTCCTTACAGAGACTAATTTAGGCATTTTCAAATCTAACCAAGATGGTTACACCCTACAGGCTGCAAATTTGTCTGCAAGGGTTACTTGACCCCAGGATGATCAAAGGATAGGTTGAGCTGGCCTCTGTTGATATATAAAAGTCGATTTGGATCAGGTCATTTTAGGCAATTTGAAAGTTAGGGGAGATGGCTGCACCCTACGACTACAAAATTGTGTACATTGGTAACTTGATCCCAGAATGAACATAGGCTAGTTTGCGCTGACCTATGGTGATCTATGAAGGTCAATTCAAGTATTTTTCGAGATAGGTCAATTTTGGCAATCTCAATCCACTTGGAGGGTTGCAATCCCTATTTTGAGAAGCTGCATTAGAATTTACTACATGATCTCTCAGTATTGATTGTTCTGTGGGCAATGCTGGGTACACCAGCTAGTTGTTACATTGGGGAAGTATAGGGAGTAAAGCTCTGCTAGAAAAAAATGAAGATCTTTGTATTTAACAGTTGCGACTCACGAATGTTACCTATAAACTGCGGGTTTTCACTTATTATCACCTGCCTTTGTGTATCACCCTGTGTTATTACAGGGGAGGCCTGTATAGGCAAAAATGCATCACAAACGTGTAATTTATTGTATAAACTGACTTTCACATCAGGTATGGAATAATACCTTTATCGCGTTTGACTTGGAGCTACACAATCATTATATAAAAGTGCATTGTATATTTTGAGTAGCTCACAATCCATATTTTTCTATGATTGGATATGATCAGTTATGTGATATATGTATATTGTGAAACTCTCTCTTATGTTTCTTGGAAGGGTTCATACCAAGCTGAAAAAATTAGTAATCCCCCAAAAATGCCTGAAATTGAAAATTCTTCTTAGTTCCAATTTTTTTGAAAGTCCTGCTTTTTCAACTTTTCAAAGCTATTTTGTCTTTTTAGCAACCTCACTACAAAAATCTTTCTTGAATAATTTGACATCATTACTTTCTCATTTTTAAAAACTTCACTCTTTTTTACTATCTATAGGTAATATCCTCTAAAAAAGGAAACCCATATTCTGAGTTAGAGTTGTACCCAATATCTGTGCGTCTTTTACGGCATCAGAACTCCCCCCAGAAAACTCCTCAGGCTGCCTCTACATTCACTGGGATGATGGCTGGAATCAGTGGCATGACATTCAGTAAGTATTTTCTAAAGCGATTCTTGAAGCATGTATATAATTATAATTATTTTACAGTTATTGCTTATTTTATACATGGGTTATTTTTCTCAATTTATCACCCTTCTAGCATACATTTATAAAAGGAATTTCCCCGAAATGTGTTTAAAGATTTTTAGTAGCAGCTACTGTTAGTAAGATTGAGTGAGAAATACCATTCAACATCACATGGAGAAATCACAAGATAACAGAGTTTATTAGTGCAAAAGCAGGAGTCTGAGATATAGAATCCAGTTGATAACTCAAATGGGCTGGTCTTGTTACAAGAATGTCGGACAATCGCTGGACATCATGACTCACAATGTGGATCCCTGGAGATCATGTGGAATTGTGGTGGGTTGAAGATGGTGTGACAAACTAAACAAGTTCAGAAAGTACTGACTCCACGAGACCTCCAGAGAGGTCTGACAAATCCTGGGGATATTCTGTGTCCAAACATGGATGCTAAAAGGCTGATGATGATGATATTATTCAGAAGTTATTTAAACACTTTCATGATAAGCAAAAAAATATGATATTAAAATTCAGACAGTTTGCTATATATTTGTAACATCTTATAATAAAGTTTAGAAAGAAAAGAATGCAGTAAGTCTATTTCTTGATAGAGGGTCCCTTAATGAGAAAGTTCACGCCATAATATCCAATACACTTGCATGATTATGGAATTCAACCGAAGAGAATTTAATCTCTTGACAGTGCAAGGGTTTAAATGCTTATAATAAGGCATTATTTAAACAAATATCTTCCTAAACTTTATTACAGGTACACAACCTTTTATCCCAAACCCTCAGGATTAGACAAAGTAAATATGCAAATTTCCTTTGTTTGTACAAGATGCTGCCATCTTGCAAAAGAATAAACTATCATGAGAAGTTATCTCATCAGTGGAACTGGACAAGTTATCTTGTCTGGTTATAGTAAAGAAAAGCCTTATCCTCCCAAGTGTGTCAAAATGGCATTGTTGGAGAAAAGTGAGCTTCCACCACTTATTGTTGTTGTTAGGGCTTGATTACCATCCATCTCCTGTGACATCCATCTATCCTCTCCAGCTGTGACAGGGCAGGGGGCTAATTTGCAAACCATAACATGCAGTGAAATGGACAAACAAAAGCAAACCTGATGAAATTCCAACAAGCTGTGATATATCATCGGTCTTCTCGACAGTTGTTGGGGTTTCGACAATACAAAATAAAAAAAGACAAATGAAGCGGTTCTTTTCCCTACTTGTTCCATCCTTAAAGTGTCAGTCCCTTCAGTATTCTACCAGATTTCCTGACTCTCTCCCTTTGGGTGGAGGTGGGGTTGAACTCTGTGCATCATCTCACCGTGTTGGTCAAACAAAGACTGACCAACACATATCTTGATTGATAAAATAAAAAGTGGGCAGAACTCTTTTAGGTACTGCTGCTATTTTCACCATACCTGGATCTATCTTATGTAGAGTATACACAAGATCTACCCCCACCCCAACCATCTGATCTACATACCCAATCCAATTTGAAGGAGAGGGCCATCATCCATGTGTAGTGCATGCATAATAAATCATCAGGGGTTCTTCTCAAAAAACTGCCTGTGTTCTCCATGGCCATTGAAAGGTGAATCTTGTCCAGTAATTTTCTTCTCTCAAACTCAGTTCCCATTAACAAAAGTTTTTCTTCTATTTTCCCGAGACTTGCATAGTTGTCTCTCAATTCTACATCTATATCTTGTATCGCTAACAACCAATATCCATTATGTTTGTACAAGTGAGTATCCCTTAGATTTCCAGACTTCCTCAAAACACAGAATGTATAAAATCTTACACATTCCATACAGTATGATAATGTGCGTCAAGTCCTTTGGATTCTATCCTGTCACATATTCATGTCTATTATACTTTGATAATATAGATGGGAGACTTCTTGTTTTTTTTAATTTTAGATATTGCCAACCTATCAGCTAACACGCCACGAAGATATCTGGCCTACACAGCCGCTTTCAGCAGACATCACACCTTGCAACAGATTTATGAGTTCCTGTGTGGACGGTTGCGATTCAACAAAGAGGATATACGACTTTGGAAGTTAAAAGATGAGGTAAGCCAGAACATGTGTATAAAAAAAACAGGAATGATTTTATAACAATCAGATTGGTTCATAGCATGTATCTTGCTTCAAGTATTTAATTTCAACAGAGTTGTCAATTAATAGGATTGAAAATGAGATTATTTGGTCTTGCTTATTTTCTTGATTGAACTAGAACAGATACATTGATCTGTGTTTAATACAATGAAACTCTTTGATAAATGAAAAAGGAATAAAAACAAAATATTCAAGTATTACTAGATAACCCTGTGAACCATTAGATCACTCTTTGAAAGTAAAATTAGTTTTATCTGATGTGACCAGAATGAATATTGAAATTGAAGGCCCTATTGTACCCGGTTTTTTTTTTTGTTGTTCTTTTTATGCATTTCGAAATGAATAAATAAATGAATAAGGGAGATTACTTTGATTAGCATTTTTTTGTTATTTCCCTTGACAAATCGGTTCGTTGTAATAGGAGTAAGCATGGGAGCAGACCTCAAACTTATTAGGTTGCAAATCACCTGGATTTTCTACACATTCTTTAAGTTGGCACATTTTAGGGGAACCTCAATTCAACGCACATAGCTACAATGCTGCATTTGGACTATTAAGATGTCACAAACACTTGAATGGAATGAGAATTCTAGTGCTATAGATGTAAAGTTATGCTGTAAAATGTTACTTGAAGAAACCTCCACTATAGTGGTAACTTGAAACATGGTTATCTCAGCTGTTCCATTTATTTGCTTGTCTCTGTATTAAGTATGATTAGTTGTAACTGAGATTAGGCAATGAGAATGGGCTTGAAATTGGCTGAAGCAGCTGCAGCTAATAAAAGTTATTCAGAGAAGTGGTTTGCTGCTAAAAAAATTCCTCTCAAAATTTTTTACACTTCATGGAATATTTTTAAGCCAAGAAGTGATTTACTTGGTAGGTGTGGAAGAGTCTCAAATATTTTGTCCCTTATTTATTTGAAAAAGATTTTGCCATTGACACCAAGAACTGGGTGGAGCCAAATTGAAAATAGCATTAAAAAAAATAAGTGCATTTATTTCTTAAGAGGATTTTGCTTTTTTAATTCCAGGATGAATTCTGATTAGCCCTTTCATCTTATGTTTTTTTTTTTTTTTTTTTTGTCTTTGTCTTTGGTTGTCATTTTATATGTGCAAAAAAGTATTAATTCTGAAAGGATTTTGCTTATGAAGGCTGAGTGAAAGCCTCCTACTGTCTTGGTAGACAGTGGAATGGCACTGAAAATATCTCCAAGGCACAAGTTTGAATGTAGCATATCTAGATTTTGGAATGCCCAGTCAATAGAATCCTCTTCTCAGACTAGCCGATGTAATTCAAAGGAAATCAGAGTCATATATTTGGCATTAGAGGGATCCACTCCCTGGTTTTCGGATCTCCTGAACCATGACTAGAGCACCTATTTTCTCTTTTTATCCACTCATAGCTGCAGGGGGAGGAGATGGATTCAGGTTTTTCCCAAAGGCATTAGTGTGATGAGAATGCATAATGTTTCAGCCAGAATAAGAAGGAAATTGGACAAGATGAGTAATAATGAAAGCTGTGTTTTTATCAGTAAAGCAGTAAGTTGAAGAAAAGTGTACATGTAGAATAACCTCAATATGGTCTAACTTTTGATACTTATAAACTAACATTTCAAAATCTTTCATATTTATGATGAAGAAAAGAACACTAGTAGTTTATTAGAAAATTACTAATACAAGACTTTTGGTAGTACTTGACCGTATAAACAAGTTTAATATACCACAAACCTTATCATCATTAGCCATTATAAGTCCACTGCTGGACAACAGCCTTTCCTAACTCCTTTCATGACCAGCATGATTGCGCTGAACTCAGCCATGTTTTACTAGTAAACTTTTCAATCTAATCTTTTGTCTTATCTTTTCCAACTTTATTTACTGTCCCATGGGCACCAGTATTTTTCACGGCTTCCAGATTCTTGAATATAATTGAAGTCTCATTTTTCTGCTATTGTGAATCAAATTTCTCTCAATTTAGTTTTTTGTTTTTTTTTTCAGCAAAACATGACATTACTTGAAGATGAATGTATGACTGTGGAAGGAAGTGGAATTGAAGAGAACCAGCAAATTCTCATTGAAGGTAAGATTCCTTCCCGACTTTACGTATCATTTTCCTGACTTTTCTTGAAGTACCAGAGATAGTTCATCATAGATTCTTCCGTTACTTTCACTTTGATAACCTAAATGTCTGTCCGCAAATATTAAACACTAAAGCAGTGCTTCTTAAACTGTTTCCGTGTCAATGACCCATAAGTCTTAGGGACAAAATTTCATTCACCCTCAGCAAAATTATTTTGCTTTTTTTCACTTTTGTCTTATTCTCCTCAGTGATTACAAATTTAGTTCGTATCATGGGCAAGAAATATGAATTACTCTCAGATGTTTATTTTATTCAACTTTTTGAAGATCATAAAAATATATTAAGAAAACTAAGTGAAACAAAAAAAAAATCTGAATTTTTCTATTTTATATAAAATAAACCACTGCCTCCAAATTAGATACTTAGAACCAATTTTGTGTGTATGTTGAACACCAAAAATTACTCCTTTTAAGTATAGAAAAATAGAGATATTTAAGTAAATCAAGTCCCCCACCGATCTTCCACTATTCTAGTTTCACTTCCAAAATGATTCTGTTCACCAGTTTAAAAAGCATTACCCTAGAGCATAAACAATAAGAGATTCATGTTTTTTTTGCTACAGAAATCATCTCCATATCCATTTACTAAAATCTCAGGTCAAAATACTACTTTACTAACACAACAAATATAACCTACTTTTTCTTCTTGAGATTTAAAAAAAAAAAGAAGAAAAAAGATGTCAGAACTATTTCCAACTACATTTTCTATATTTTTAAATTCTGAACATTTTCCTCTCACAAGACAACCAAAAGAGCACATCATCAAATAATATATATAGTATATGTTTCATGGCAGATCCGAATATTATGTACCACTTATGGAAATGAATGCACCTGATGACTGGTCAGTGAATACTATGGAAATATCTTTTTACTCCCCTTGAACTACCTTGCCATCTGTTGAGCATCCTGGTGGGACATGATGATATAATCGTTAATGCTCCTGGATATATGAAAATAATATGGGTAATGTTGAAAATGACCCAATTCAGATTCCAACACTTCAAAAGTGGGATGAAATTTAACCAACAATGCTTTGAAGAGTTGAATTGAGATATATGTGCCTTATTGGGTTCTAGACTTTGGTTCATGGTATAATTCTGTCAGAAATTGAACATTTTTTTTTGTTGGGGTAATGATCTTCAATTAACGACCAATTTGCAATGAGCACTGGCTGAGGGTGAGGCTGTTTTTTTTGGGTTTTTTTTCCATACAATAGATTTTCACAGTAAAATTGTACCTCGCATTAGGTGAGCAAAGAATTTTGAATTCTATGAGAAATTTTTCAATTGGATGATTATCTTTTAAAATAGGTTATATTTGCTACTTGAGTAAATTAAGGTGCCCTCCCCCAATCTTGCTTCTTGATCTGGACTAATCGTACGTAGACTCATCAATAAATCTATAGCCTAATGATCAAAAAAAAATTTATTTCCCACTAAGTATTCTTCCATGTTATATCCTTCATTGTCAGTATACTTAACCCAACACTTTTTTGATAGTTACATGGATTAAGCATTATATCTAGTGGAAATTTCAGGTCAAAATTCTGCTAATATTTGTGTCAGGCTAAAGAGTTCTTAATATTTTATATGTTGAATCAATTAGCTGTTACCATTTCCTTAGGGAATCGTATAATAATTTCCAATTGAAATGATAGGAAAAACATCAAAGTTTTATATGCATAAAATAAACAAATTCAACCAGAATGTTTGCATCTTTCATTATTATTTTTCAGTCCGAAACAAGGATCTTACCTGGCCTGAAGAAATGTGCCAATTGGCTAAAAATAAAAACTTTAGCAAAAAAGATAATGGTATGTATCATTGATTTTAATCTTGGTACTGCATGCAGAGAGTGGGAGGAATTTTATAAGCTGAGAATTATCTGTTCAATTGTATGGGTTGAACCTCACAAATCCGGGTTTCATTAGCCTGGCCGCTTTGATGGTTTCACATTGGTTTGAATCTGACTATCATGTTGGTATGAAGCAGAGAATTTTGGTGCGAATTGAACCAAACGAAAAAAAACAATTTTTGTTGGTGCAGTACTTTTAAAATGTTTCAACTTGGATGATAAAACAATTTCCAGTCCATTCGGGCCTCTGGTTTCTGAGTAATTTGTAATTAAGTGTGGAGTAATTGAAAAAAAAAAAAAAAAATGTCTGTTCAAGGGAGAAAACTCCAGGTTTATTAACTGCTAATTATAGAGTGATTTTCTTTGGTTTTCTTCATAAAAAAAAAATAGAGGAAAAGGCTGGGAAGTATCCTTGACCTATTTGTCCTCTTCTCCATCGGCCATAGTAGCATACCAATGGCTGTATTGAGTTATAATCTATAAGAATTAAACTTGTCAGTGGGTCTGCCAATGACAGCACCGCCACAAACATCATTTGAATAATGGTCAACCAATTATACACCCGAATCATTTTTCTGAATTGATTGCTTTGTGTTTCAAGTTGGGACTTTTGCTCTTTGCAAATGATCGTCTTGTAGTTGAAGTTAATCTAAGGTTCTAGAACTATCATATATGCTGGAATCTGAGAGAAATGGTTTACTGGGGTATTCAAAGAACTACCACTCACTGTTTCTCCTCCAAGCCCCAGAATTTTCTAAATCAATATTTGATAGAAATCATATTAGTATGGTAGGTTTTGATATTCGCTACAGATGTGATCTGGTAAACAATAATTCCTTTTTCATGGAAAACAGCTTTAACACCGTGTAACAGGCATATCTATCTCTACATACATCAATATTGTATTCACGCTTATCAGCAATACATTCTTGTCATGTTATTTTAGCCTCTTTACACCCAATCTGATGAGGTATCTATTAGTGTTGGTTTTAATAACAATTTCGATGTGTTAAATACTTCTTTTTGTGGCCCAATTGAACTCTGCTGGTGATGAGCATTGGATTTAGAATTTCTTTTTCTCTTTTCACTTTTAGTTCCTACTGAACAGGGTGCCACTGGTCTGAATAACCTGGGCAACACGTGCTTCATGAATGCAGCTGTGCAGTGTGTTTCCAACACCTGGCCCCTCACACGTTATTTCACTGGTGGACTTCACCTTTACGAACTCAATAGGTAAGCATGTTTTGTGCATTCTTTTATTTATTTTCACAATTTTTTTGTATTGACTGAATTGAGCATGTGTATGTGTGCATGAGAGAAAGTGGTAACCATTTGTGGAGCTATTGCAGCAATTTTCTCTTTCAATCTCTATCAGCTGTAACACTGAGGTTTCAGTGTATAACATACTGCATATGCTGGTATATAAGAGTGATATTTTATTGAGAAAGGATACAAATATTGCACTGCATTCAATCAAGTTTTGAAGCTGAAGCTCAGTATAGATTGTCTACTGGAGGTCAATATCAGAATAGTTGCAGTGAGCAGTTTTCCTCCAAATTTCCATTATAAAACATTTGTCTTTTAGTCCAGCATATACTTCATAATTCGAGTAGCTCAGTTAAAAGTAAATTTCAAAAACGTATCTATATATCTATATCTATCTATATATATATATCTATATATATATATATCTATATATATAGTGTGTGTGTGTTTATAATTGTTTTGAATATTCAATTTCACCTTGAATAACTGTTATTTTCTTTTTACTAAATCTGTTGAAAAACAAACTATTGATTAAATTTACAAATCAGTTGATCACAATTCACCTGTCACTAAAGCATTTTTGAAATTTTATTCAAGTTTCAACTTATTGGGTTTTAATTGACTTTATCTTGATTATGGGTGTTTTTATTTATGTTTTTTTGTATCCTGTTTATTTCAGGGTTAATCCTCTTGGAATGAAGGGCCATATTGCCCAGCGATATGGTGAACTTGTCAAGGATTTGTGGAGTGGATCTTCTAAGACTATTGCTCCGCTAAAGCTCAGGGTAAATATTCATCCTTTCTCTCTTCAAAAAGTTTTTCAGACAATTGGATAGGTATAAATATTGCCCCCCTGTCTTTCCTGCCATCTTTCCTTCAATTTTTCTATCTGTTGACACGATATCCCTAGAGGTTCTCAGTGAAATTTTGTGTATAGATAGACCATAGGCTCAGGAAGAAGTAATCAAATTTTGAGGTGGATCCAGGATTGACTTGGGTGTTGGTTGAGTGCTTTCTAATTCTTTTTGTTACTTTCGTAATTTGTATTGGCCAATCCATTCTATGGCCTTCTTTATTTGTACTATGTGTATGTAAAGGTTTCTCTTTCAGGTATTGCAAGATGAAAATTGATGGTCTACAGATATTTTTTCTCTCAACAGCAATGCTTTCAACTGACATTGAAAAGACAAAAAATTTCTGCTGGCTACCAATTTTCACTTAGCATTACTGGAAAAAGAGACCCTCTTTTTACACACGGATATTTCAGCTGGTGAAGGCCATAAAATGGATTGGCTGGAACATGAGAATTATTTTTAAAAAAACAAACCATAAGATTGAGTTAAATTTTCTGAAAAACTCTTTGAATGTTAATGACTCCTGCCAAAATTATTGACAATATCCTCTCTATCTGTTAGTCAAAATCGTTCAGCTTTTAGAAAATTATTGCTTTCTTGAACAGATTTGTAAGATATGTATAAGTTTCTCTCATGATTGAAATAAAATTTTTTGCATTCTATGATATTTTAGTTATCAAAATATCAACAGATGGAAAAAATAGTTACCACAAAAAACAGTTGTTTGTTCACTCAATTGTCTTCAATTGATGTAAATATTAAGAGTAAGTCGTTTGTTATCATGGATAATGTTATCAAATGGTCTCAAACACTTTTTCAAGAATGAATAGAAAATTGTCCATAATTCATGTCAATTTTTATCTAGTTCTTATAATATAAAGTTGATTATAACAATGAACTTGATATTATAATGAATGTAAATTCATAACAATTGATGAAAATTTTATATCCCATGCTTAATGTTATCAGCCAGTTATTATTATCTCAAAGACTTTGTTGCCAAATCATCTCAATAAGCAGCTTCTTCTGTGTTACTAAAGTGTTAAATCAAAGAGGAAATGGAAACAGAATGATGTATGTATCTGGTCTTTTTTTCTTTTTAACAGCTCTATCCAAGTTACCTGATCTTGTTCAGGGAACATTCTCTCAAGGGTTTCTAATTCATTTTTGGAATCTATGCGAAAGATTACAAACTTTTGACATCTTTGAATGTGTTTATCTTCGCAGCAGAGATGGTTGGTTTATTAACTCTATGAGTGAGAACCTTTGATATAATGTCAAAGCATAGTCGGAATTCTATTGATTACTCTCATTAATTCTGTGACGTCACCTCCTACTACTTATTTAGCCAGGTGCCAAGTCTTGTTTTATGAGAAGTACATTTGTGAGAGAGCCTTGTCCTTTGAGCAACAGGTATATTGTAAACAGGATTCAAAGATGCAAATCATCTGTTGAGTGCCTGTGAACTGAGTTACTATTCAAATAACCAGAAGTTATTTCATTACTTAGTGTGACCAGAGGCAACAAGGACATAAATACAGGAATTTCACCACCATAAAATAAAACCAGAACAGAAAGCACCCTGATACAACATTGGCAAGACAGAAATCTTTGAAGATACTATTATTTGGCTTTTGTGACTTGATCCAAAATCCATTTTCAAAAGACTGAACTAGAATAATTCATCTCTCTCTAAAAACGGATAACTCTCAATCTTTTTTCATGCTAAAGCATTCTTCATACGTATTGATAATGTTGGGCATCTTTCTGAAATAATTTGAAGGTTTGTGAAAGATTGCAAAATGGTGATCTTGTTTGAAATACTGGTCACCCCTACTATCCAAAAATAGAGAGTTCCCCCCCCAATTTTTTTGTAAGCTGAAATTGCATGAAGCCAAAAATCATTTTATATGGGAAATTCTTTTGAGCATTGTGAAAAAAAGGTTAGATATTATGTTAGGCTGAGTCATTGGAGATTGGGGTGATGGGATAGACAGAAGACTAGTTTATAGCACAGAGAAGTCAGAGGGGTAGTGTTGCGAAGCAAATGCTGGATGTTATTTTTGTTTATTGCTTTTTTCCATAGAAGTGGAAAAATGGCATAAAACAAACTTCTGAAAAGTCGGTGAATACCCAATTTTTTTTAATGAATAAAAAAGAGTAAATCTTGCTTGACCTCCATAGGTATTGATATGTAAGAAAACTATTTATAAGGTTTTCATAGTGGGCTATTTTTTCCTTGATTTACCTCCCTCTGAACTAAATCGATTGATATATTAACAAAATTCCACAAACTAGAAAAGGAAGTTAAAAAAAAACTGTACTGTGATGAAACAGTTTTTAAATAAAAAATTTAAAAAATGGTTGTTTGTGTTTACTGACTAAAACTTCATAATTTTTCTCTCCATTTGACCATTGCAGTGGACCATTGGCAAATATGCACCTCGGTTTAATGGCTTCCAACAACAAGACTCGCAAGAGCTACTCAGTTTTCTGCTGGATGGATTACATGAGGATCTCAATCGGTAAGAATTTTTGAAATGAACAAGTAGTACTGTATTTGCTGGTATGTAAGACAGTCATCTGATTTTGATATATCGACACAGGAAACAAATTAGATTTTATAGATTTCATAAAAATACTTGTCTCCCTTAGATTTAAAAATGCTGAAATTGACCTGACTTCAAATTGATCTTTGCAAATCAATAAAGGCAAGCGCCAACTATCCTATTTCATCCCAGTACACTGATCACCCTTGCCCAAAGGTAGAGTACTTGTTTCTAGTTAGGAAGGTCATCCTTCAATTCACTGCCAAGTCATATTAAAGACTTTAAAAATGGTATTTAATGCCTCTCCGCACACAACATAAAGTTTAGGGTTGAGGAACCTCTCCCCAAGGCTACTGAGTTATAGCCAAATCATTTTGAATACACTAGTTCTAGTAAGATCACCAAAGTTGAACTATTTTGAGCCTGATCAGTACCTAGATTGGTGACTAGTACAGAATTCCAAAATGATGTTTCATCCTGCCAAAAGTGTGGTTCACTAACAATTTTCTGTGTGTACCTAACCCTGTGAGACTGTGAAGAATGATGATACATACATACATACATACATACGTAAGATAGTAAGTTACTATGGTATGGTATGAGAATTCAATTTTTTCTTTGAGTTATCCCTCCATTCTGAATTAATGCAATTTTAAGGCTACAAAGCTACAAACAATGTAACCTAGACAAAAAAGATATTTGTAAAAATAGGCGTGTTTTATATTGAGTGTTCTGTCTTCTTATAGAGTTCATGAGAAGCCATATGTGGAACTGAAAGACAGTAATGGACGACCTGATGAAGAGGTGGCACAAGAGGTATGGATATTTTGTTTCTTCTTTTTTTAAAAAAATTTCCTTTTATTCCTGTGAACTTTTTGTCGGGTATAAAGCTGCATTGTGATTTTTGCCGGATGAAATTGCTAGCCCCATGTCCAAGACAGACTAATTTACAAAGCTAAGAGGGTTCCAACTGACCCGCTATTTTACCATAGTTGACGGAAGGAGTGGATTTGTGGCTTTCCCCGAGGACATCAGTGCAAAGTGAATGTAAGCAGCCTAGATCAAAACTAGAACTTGGTTCATTATTCTGTTTTCTGTATCAATAACCATTACATCACTCTGCACCTCCTTTGCTCTCATCTATTATGTAAGAAAGATACTTTATTTTATTCTTCTTCTTGGAAGTTTTTTTCTGTTTCCCATCCTACACTTGATTGCAAAGAATGATTTCTCCTTCTTCTCCATATTAGTCACAGGATGTTGTGCCAATTCCTTTCTATAGCCTTTGTCAGGTGTACATTTTTGCCTTCAAATGATATTTTTGTAACTTGAACAAAATTTTTTCAATTTTTTTCACAGAACTGTATTTATTCATTTTTTTCTTCATTTTAAGAAAATAGAAAAAATCCTTTCACGTGTACTTACTCATTTTTCTGTCCTGAGACAAAAGAAAAAATCTTCCACTTGTACTTGACGTGTCTTGATGAGATGGATACAGCAGTCTCATTGTTTCATCCTTCCGTTTTTATTCTTTTTTATTTTACTTGAGCGTTTCATTATAATCCACTTCCGATTTGCTAGGACCATCAAAGCTTAACCAAAATCCTGTTAACTGTACGTTTCAGGAATATTCCCTACTCTTGTCTGTTGACTGCCTCAGCTGAACGAGGGATTGGACTTTTCCGGTTTGGACTGGTTGCCAACTAAGGCTGAAGAGCTCATTCTCCCCTGGGGAAAAATGAGATGGACTCATGCCTTTCCCAAGGGAATTAGTGCAAAGAAAATGCCAACTGTCTCAGTTGGAACTCTTTTCCCCAGTTCCATTTTCCGTACTTTAACCGTTGAGCTTCATGCACCTGTAGAACTGGAATATGAGAATTTTGTTCATTGATTTTACTACATTTATTTTCAGGCCTGGGAGAACCATTTATTACGGAACCAGTCTATCATTGTCGACTTATTCCACGGTCAGTTGAAATCACAAGTGAGATGTAAAGAATGTGGCCATGTGAGTGTACGATTTGATCCGTTCAATTACCTGTCGTTACCTCTACCGATGGACAGCTGTGTACACCTGGAAGTCATAGGTGAGTTTTTGCTCTTCTATCTCTGTTAATATTCAGGGTATCTGGTGTGGGCATGTGTACCAGGTTCACAGACGGAGAAAAGAAGGGGTAGTTAGAGGAAAAAATAAGAAGCCACTTGTGGTTATAGGAAGAGTCATAATGTTGTAAGGTGTTTTGGTGAACTAAGAAAGTAGAGATAAACCTCAGATTATCTCCCCTTCTAGCCAAATCTGGCAACCCTGGCAAAGAGTGACAGACAGTAATACAAGGGAAAAACATGTTCTTTTGTTTCGCTGATAAAGAAGCAGAAATGGCCTGGTCAAGTAGGTAGTGTTCAAACCCGGGTGAAAGCCATCATTTTGTTAGCAGACTTTTGAGGCAGACTTTACTCTCTCGGAAGATTGGTGCAAGACAATCATCTTTCCCCTGTTCCTTCCTAATTGATTTTGATGTATTAAACAAAGTAAATATCAAAAAGGCTGAAATAGAATCCTTCCTTTTTAACAGTGATTGCAAAAAGTATCTGATAGGTCTATTTTAGCATCATGATACATATTCAAAATGATTGTTGACTAAAGATTAAAGAATACAACTATCAAAAAAATGTTGAAACAAGATTGAATGTTGTAAAGGTATGTACAAAATTAGAAATCTTTGCTCCGAATTCTGTCAAGTTTGAAGATGTTTGAGGATGATGAAATAAACTTTTTGAAATATATCAGATAATTTTTTCAATCCTGGTATGTTCGAAGGATCAGCTATAAAAATCCTACGTATCAAATGTCTCGGCTCTTGAAAAGATAGATAAATGTAAGCTTATTTCTTTTTCTCTTTTCAAATCATTTTCTCCTGCATTCTATCAGCAAGACAATTGGTTATAAATTCAGAGATAAATGAAAATTCTGCCAGTTGATATAAGAAAGGTTGTACACTATTTGCTATCCCAAATGTAGATTTATATGATCTAGAATTTAAAATAATAAAAAAGAAGCCAAATTAAACTCCATCATTTGTTGAATTTGCCCAAGAAAAACAGGTTCAGTATCAGGGTCCCAGCAAAATATGGGAAGCAATGAGAAACAAAGGGAATGTAATTTTAAAAAGCTTTTATACATCAGTTTGTGATGATTGAATAGGTCATGTTTATTCAGTGTTTAGTGCAATTTTCATCAGTGATAAATGATATCTTTGGTTTGCTTCTTGTTGCTTCTTGTACTTCATCATAATTCCCCAGTGCCGTGGACTTGGTGTAGATGCTTACTCTTTTTGTTGTTGTTGTTGTTTCAGTGATCTGGCTTGATGGTTCTGTGCCAATCAAATATGGTCTTAGACTAAACATGGATGAAAAGTACAAAACCCTCAAGAAAGAGCTGGGAAAACTTGCTGACATATCTGCCAATCAAATCTTATTTGTGGAAATAACAGGTTCTCTGGTCAAGGTAAGAGTTCATGGATTCATTCTATTTTATGCAATTCAATTTTATACATATCAGGTATTTTATTGTTTGGAGCAGTGATTTATTCAATTATTCCCTTAATACAGTGATTCTCAAAGAGAATTAATTTTGCTCCCAGGGATGGAATTAGGGAAGGATTCAAACCAGATGGGGAAGGTATAAGGATGAAAAAATAACTTGATTATTTGAAATGGGGTAGAAATTATAGGAAACCTGAGATCGCAAGAGAAGGAATATGTACTGGCTTTACTTATATATTTTAGTCTGTTTCCACTTAGCTCCTTTTTCAAGCAGACTAAGACCTTTGGAGGCACTATATTTAGTCATGTACCAACTATGAATATGTATGTAAAAATATTTCATGTCTTGCATCGATGAAGTAACCAGCCACAAAACAATTACTACCTTAAAAAGAAAAAAAAAAGTGAAATGCTCATAAAATTTAGATGATCTTTCGACGTGGAAGATAACCTCTCGGAACTTTTGTCACCTTTGTTTCCGCAATTCAAAAAAGTGTTCGAAACTTCTTTTTTCCCCCCTAATTGAAAAGCTATTAGATATAAAAACAAAAAAAAACAAACTTGGTGGATGTGCATCAAACTAAACATACCAAGATGGTATTGCTCAAAACCTTTAAACTGATTAAATTTTTTCGAATTTATCCACTCTTCTATGATGAAAGCAATCTGGTGTGAATGTTATTACCTTGCCTTGAACTATATTATCTCATGTTGATGCTCTACCTCTGAACGTTTCAAGATCTTTTCTAATTCTACCACGGATAAGAATCATTTTTCTTCCAAGTCTATTGTGACTACCAAACCGATTTTATTTTCACTTGATTTCTGTTTCTGAGCTGTGATATTAACATTATTATATGAAGATTTTGTAATAGTGTCTTTGCCCTGTTTGGTATAGTTAACATCATTTTGTCTGTTGTACACCACCCCCCTCCTGGCCATCTTCTCGTGTCTGTTATTATTGGTAACTTTCAGGGAACTTTGAACCGTACCATTTATTCAGTAAATGGGTTAGATTTTTCTTGCGCTGCTGTCCATGCTAGAGGATATCTCGTATCAGTTAATTTCTTCTAGTGATATCGTTTGTCTGTTTCTTCCACTGAATCAAAGCATATGACATTTTTGCACTACCTGACCCCAGGATTGAACTCACTTCCTAAATATGCTTAACAATGTTTTTATCCCTGACACAATTGTCCTACAAGACACTAGTTCAAGTAAATCAGTGCTTATAAAATACTTATACTGGCTTGTGAATGAAAATTGAATGGTTCATGAAATTTCTCATTTTTATTCATTTTGTTTTTTTGTGTATGTTGATTCCAGAACCTTCCAACTGATAATCAGAAAGTGCGGACCCTTCTAGGAGGCAGTCTGTATGCATACGAACTACCTCCTCCAGCTGGTGGCAGTGATTCGGAAGCTGTCTCTTCGACGGAGGGAACGGCCATTATTTCAGCCTCCTCCACAACAGTGACCACAACAAGCACGGCCGTAATTGCTACACCGTCCACCAAAGAATGCATTGGCCTCAGTGAAATTCAAAGAGGCCTATCAACACGTGAGTTCGAACTAAGATACTTTCATTTTTATAAACTTGCTTAAAGCTGCCTGTGGCTGCCATTGTGTACAAAGTCAAGTCATTTCCGATTTACAGAATTTAGATTATAATTATTTGCAAATAATCAAAAAAGAGACACTACTCTATTATTAGCATTTGATATACCTGAAGTTATCTCCTTTTTGAAATTGGATCCTTTCATTATGATTACATAGATTATCGGGTTGAGCACCTATGCAGACTCCATACTATTAAGTTGCAGATTGGACTGGAAATTGCTTTATTCTCCAAATTAGAACATTTTAAGTGTATTGCACTTACAAATTTCTTGCTTTGATGTGTTGTTTTTGCTGTGTCACAGTAACAAACATATAGAAATTGGATCATTGACCCATAAATAGATGAGTTAGTCAGAATACACAGATACCCTGATCCTAGATAGGAGTGCCAATCCTTATGTAAATAACCCCATCATTTTTGCAGATACTACACTAGTTTATATTATAATCACTATTTCTATTCATACAAATTGTTTCTGGAAATTTCAACATTTTCTTATTTTGCGTCCATGCTTCATGTATTTACTGTAACTATGTTCGTAATGATTAGAGTGCATGAAAGTTTTGAGGTATTTGTTTGAAAAATCCTACCTCCAATGACATGGATTACATTGCTTGTCTGAATACTGTATATACCAGCGTATAAAATGGACATTTAATTCAAACAATAAAAAATAACTAAGAAAATGGACTGTAGCCAATGTACTGATATTATGTCGAGGGTGTCTCTTATTGAACACTGACACTTAAGGGGTTTGCTGTGAGCGGTAGTCACCCAACTATTCTTGTAAACCATTTGTATAAAAATCTTACGAGTAGGGTATAAACATTTCCATTTATATAAGATCTTACAGCAACAACAATTGAGATTCAAGAGGAAAAATAGAAAACCACGCTTGATGATTTAAAAAAATCTGTCCTCCCTTGATTACTAGAGAGACTTTACGAAGAATAAATACCTTCTCTTACTTATCTTTTATTTGTCTTTTTTTTTTTTTAACCACTGACCAACATAGGTTTCTTCAGTTTTTAAGTGGTTCTTACTGGTTGAAATGACCAAAGGGGTTTCAGTTTTCAATGTAATTTCAAGCTAAATTATTCTGTCACTTTGTGTCTGGCAATATTGATGTTTTGTTAGTCTTTTTTCTCAATTCAAATTTTCTACTGATAACTGTCCAACAAAAGGCAAGAGAATCAAGTTATTCTTTGATCACCCAGTTTAACGATTTTTAATTGATCACTCTTGACATGGCCTACTGTCAAAATTAACATCGGTCATGTGACTGTTTCTTTCAAATGACCAACCAGACCTGTTTGTTTTTTCTTTCAAATTGATGTTTTGGTATGCGTTGTTGTTTCTAGGTCGAAGCCCTTACCACACCATGAGCAAGAGCAATTGTGGCGGCAGTAGCAGTGGTTTAGTGTCACAGGCTCAAAGCAATGGCTGGGACTCTCCTTCAATCAACTCCGATAGCTCGTCGTCCAGCTTTGGCTTGACCAATGGTAGTGTCAGCTCGGGTGGCAGTGGAGGTCACTCTCGAAATCCAAGCAATGCCAGCTCATGCAGTAGCTCACTCAGTGATAGCCTACCACGTTCGGTAGGTGATGTCTTCAAAGGATTCATCATAGGATATCATCGAAAAATGGTGAGTAATTTCAGCTTAATTCTTCATAGGATGTGATAGAGAGTCAAATAGACTTGTAGTTAGTTGAGAGCTTAGAATTTGTACTCTGATGCTAGTAGTGTCTGTTACTAAAACAGATGGGTACAATGAAGAGGAGGTGGTCTTGATTGGAGTTCAGTTGTGATGTAGGAGTTCATCAAGTGAGGCAAAACTTAATATGATTTATTTAAAGCAATAACCTTTTACCTTATGTATTTACTTCTGTTTTTCTTTCACAAATTCTCTTATTTCTTTCCATCTGTAAACTGTTTTCAAGATAGTCTCCATTGTAAAGTTGCACTCTATCTTCCCCATATTCTGCTAGATAGCAGTCATTTTTTTTTCTCCCAGATGCAGGAATTAATCTCACTTATGTGTTACTGCCCATGAGAGAAGTAAAAATCTGCTTCTGTCAGATTTTTCTCCGCTTTGCCCCAAGAATATGGATGTTTGAATTCTAAGATGGAAATTGACTATAATTGACTTTTCTACAAAACAAATCTCTTGGGCTGCATTCATATTTATGTTTGTCAAATCATCAAATTGTGTATTCAAAGAGTTTTTTAAAATTATTTTTGTTGTTCCCTTCAACATTTCTGCCTGTCCATTCTATGGTTGCCTTCAGGTGTACTATCAAATATGTAGAGTGAAAAAAACTGTGGCAAACAAAGGTTTTTAATAGCACTTGTGATGTTAGTTGTGGATGTTTTCATTTCCTTTATTTGTTGAAAAAGGAATTCTTTTCAGTGTCGCTGTTGAGCTGTGAAAGCCACGTTAAGTTGAAATCAACAGTGCTCTGATAAACAATTAGCTGACAGGTTGACGTATGCGGATTCTTTCTCATTCTCCATCTGTTATTAGGGCTTCCTCCGAGAGAAAATAACATACACATTTCTCCCCCACCCCCAAATATGATCTTCCATACCAGACTTTTTCCTTTTTATGTTTATGGCTTTTATCTGTGTTTGTTGAGTCTGACTTTTGGGGTATGGTTGATCTCTCCTTTATATACTTTCCCACACTCACATGGAATGTTGTAAATGCAGTTTCTTGTTTAACTTGTCTCTCTTGTGACAGAGTTAGTGTTATGAAGAGTGGATATTCACAAGCTGATTACATTAAGCAAAGGATATTAAAACTTGAACATTCTTTGTTATAATTATAAACAACTATATATTATAGAAATGATCATGAAATTCATTTTTTATTATTTTTGACTCAGCATTTGGTACCAACTTATTTTGATAATGACTGTTGAATAACCTTATCTGTAATTTTGATAAACAGTTTCCTCTGTATTATATATGAATTAAAGTCTCTTTTTGTTTCTTCATTTTCATTCAGACACATGTTGATGACTACTTCCTATCTTCTCAAAAAGCTCACCCTGATCTGTTTGGTACGCCTTTGATCTTGCCATGCCAAGAAGCCACAACCAACCAGGATCTCTATCAATTTGTGTGGACACAAGTGGCAAGGCTAGTCAGTCCATTACCTCCTTCAGAAGCCAAGACACCAAACCATGCTCAAGACTGGTCAGTGTTTCTCTCTCTCTCACCACATCTTTTTGCCTTTTATCTCTCTTTTGCCGCTGTCTCCCCGCCCCTCTTTTGCCGCTGTCTCCCCGCCCCTCTTTTGCCGCTGTCTCCCCGCCCCTCTTTTGCCGCTGTCTCCCCGCCCCTCTTTTGCCGCTGTCTCCCCGCCCCTCTTTTGCCGCTGTCTCCCCGCCCCTCTTTTGCCGCTGTCTCCCCGCCCCTCTTTTGCCGCCGTCTTCCCGCCCCTCTTTTGCCGCCGTCTCCCCGCCCCTCTTTTGCCGCCGTCTCCCCGCCCCTCTTTTGCCGCCGTCTCCCCGCCCCTCTTTTGCCGCCGTCTCCCCGCCCCTCTTTTGCCGCCGTCTCCCCGCCTCATGCCTCTTGCTCCATGCCCCACTTTTTGCCATTCCTTTCACACGCCCTTTCTCTATCGTTTCTCTCACCCCCTCTGCCTTTCTTTGTCGTTCTTCTCTCCCCCCACCTAGTCTTGTCATTCCTATCAACCCTCCCCCTTCTCTATTGTCCCTTCCCCCATCCCCTCTTTTCTGTTCTTCTCCCCCCCCTCTTTCTCTTTAAATGATTCCTTCCTGCCTCTTCCAACTCTCTAAAGTGCTAGATCTCAAATAATTGGATAATATTTACTCTCATCGAATCCAGAAACGTATTCTCTTGAACACTAAACATGAAATTTTTACTAAAAAATCTGATAATACATCATCTTTTTGTAGCATTTCAGCAGTACAGTTGTCTCTTATATAAAGTTGTTAAATAAAAACCTATTGGCTCGTTCCTACACACAAAAACACAAGTGTACCAGGTAACCGGCCTTCAGTACAATCAACTTTTTTTTCTTAAATTTTCAGTGATGATAGTCTTGGCTATGAATATCCATTCACTCTCAAAGTGGTTCAGAAAGAAGGCTATGCCTGTGCCTGGTGTCAGTGGTATAAGTGAGTAAAATCTTTGTTCTAAATATCTATTTTGGGTTTTCGTGTTATTTGCTAAATGATAAAATCTAATGTATCTATTTTGTTTCTTTGCAGATTTTGTCGAGGCTGCGTTATTGAATGCAACACAAATCCTTTCAATTTTGGTAGCTCTTTTGTAGCCATTGACTGGGAGCCAACGGCTTTGCATCTCCGATACCAGACCAGCAATGAGAAGGTGAGCACATCAATCCAGGATAGCCAGATTTGGCCAGGAAGGGAGATAATCTGAACTTCATCACAGAAACTTAACCAATGCAGGCATTGGACTGGTGTCAAATTTGGAATTCAAGTGAGTCTGTAAGCAGAGACTGACATGGAACCTCTACCTTCAGACTTGCTCGATTTTATAAATTTGATGCTATTCCAATGCGTCTGTTGGGGTAAGTCTCTGAGATTAAGCTCAGATATTTCCCCTTCCGGCCAAATCTAGCACCCCCCCCGGCAAAGCAATGATTTCTTATAACTGAAACTGTAGCTGATTGACTCTAGTTAATTTGGCAAGATCAATAAATGAGAACCTCTCTGACATAACCTGATGCTGACCATTTATTTCAAGTTAACTCCATGACCTGTTGCTTCAATAATGGTTATCCTAAGTGTACAAATGAATAATTTATATGATATTAGGTGAAATTTTGCCAGGTTGATTCAAGAGAACCCTAATCCAACAATGACATCATGTTAGTTCAAATAATCATTGTCTTTGTATATGTAATTTGCTATTTATATATATATATATATGTAACGTGATATTTACTTATGCATATGAATCAATCATTTTTTTGTCAAATTCTCATTTCTCTCATAATGTCGTCTACACATTCCTCTCATTTGGGTTGATTACAAATTTAAAAAAAAAGGGCCTCTTAATTCTATATTAGTGTGAAGGACACAGCTCTAATTTGATGTGTTCAGCACCTGTCCTGGCTCCTGCTGATGAATGCTGGTCCTGCCTGGCAACAATAGGCATGACTTTGGACTAAATTACAGAAATCAGTTCCCAAATATCTGAAACGGTTGATTTTAGGCTTTATTCACTTCTATTCATATTTTGTGCTTTTGAAAACCATCATGATAATATTTTTGCTTTGGGTGTAAATGGTGTTATGGTTTATTGATCTTGGTATATTTTCAGCTTTTACAAGAGCATCGAAGTGTGGAAGAGAGTCGCAGGTTACAAACAGAGCCGATTGATCTTGACACGTGCCTTCAGGCATTCACCAAGGAGGAGGAACTTGGAGAAGATGAACTCTACTGCTGTTCAAAATGCAACAAACATTGTCTGGCATCTAAAAAATTAGATATTTGGCGATTACCTCCTATTCTGGTAAGCTTTTTTCACTTGGGTGTGTATTGATGTCAGCAATCCAAAGACGTTATCAATTTGTCTCTGCAAACAAAATCGGAAGAGGTATATGTATTCACTCATATCTGCCTGTCTGATGTCCTGTCCACGCAATATCTCTGAAAGTTCACGATGAATTTTTATGAAATTTTGTGGAAAGGTAGGCAATAGGCTACAAAAGAACTAGTGAAAAGATTATTTGATTTAGAGATATTTTTCATTGTTCTGCTAGCTTTACATTTCAAGTAACTCAATATTTGTACATTTAAAGATACCTTCAATTTTCTTAAAATTTTTATTTAGTGTATGTCATTTGCCGAGGTATGTGCTCCTTGAGTTCTTTCTAGTTTAATTCTTTTGATTCTCCTCAGTATATTGAGTTAGCCAGATTGAACAGTATCAAGTGTTCGGAAAGCCATTTCTAGGGGTACAAGTGCAGCTGAGAAAAAGGGCTGTGGATCGAAATACACAGAGAAACTGCTGATGTAACTTATCTTATACTCCAACTGGAATCACAAGGCAAACACAATGTATCAAAAAATTTCTCATCTATTCTTTGTGCCAACTGAGAATGATAGACTTCTTATGTTATGAGTAGGAAACCGTGCTTGGACAAATTTAGAAAAATGCATTTATGATATGCTTAGCCCTGGGTGGATGTGCTATGTTCCTCTCTGTCAGTCCCTCCTCTGGACAGGTCTACCCAAATGAATAGTGTTCCCCTTTTCTTTGTCCTGTCAATCTTGATTTAGTCTTTGATTCACTGTGAGCCATGACAAAAAGACAGTATTAATTTGGCCCACTGATCCAAAGTCCTGACACTCCAGCTTTATTCCATCCAATGCACCTCATTCCTATTACAATAGGATCTTATAATCAGTGCCATATCAACAAGTAAAAAAAAAAAGTTTGAATTCTCTTGTTGGTTTTTTTAATAAAATATTAGATTAGACTTTGTAACATTTTTATATTCAAAAGAGTTTTTAAAAAAAACAAAAGTTGGAATGAATAGGTTTGTACTTTGTAGACTTTTGAGAAATCAATTCTATATTTACTGCCTTATAAGATGCATAGTTTACAAGAGTTAATTGGAGATTACCACTCACTGCCACTCATCTAAGCCTGATAGCTGTCTATTTTGAACTTGGGCAGCTCCATAATACAAGTGCAATCCAGTGTAATATTTACAGGTCTTTTCTTTATTATATTCAGAAGTGCATCTTATATGCTGGCAGTTATGGTACATTCATGGTTTGATGTAAGGAATTTTCTTGAATGACAGTCGTTTCAGCTAATTAAATGTTTGTATTCAATGATACAGTATAAAATAGATGGTGAAATATGTGTGATCATGCAGTGTATTAAATGTTCATCTGTGAAAAAAACAAAACAATTAAACTCTGCAAGATGATTTCCAATCATGAATTCTACATTTTCTGATCATAGTGACCATTTTGTAATTGTTGTATAAAATGTGTTTTTATTGATTGAAATTAATTTGAAAAAAAAAACTCTATCCTTTGATTTCATCAATTGATGTTTGCATCTAATTAAATATCCAAGTGCTTTTTACACTCATGATGTTAGAACAGAGATATCAAAATGATATCAGAGGTTTTTTCTTCAAAAAGTCATCATTATGGTTGGCTATCTGATGAGGTTGAGGATAACCATCTATGTTGCAAAGAACAAAGGCAACTGTGCGTGTATTTGTTGTATGTGTTCTTGTGGTCAGACTCCAAGAAGCACTTGATACTTCTCAAATCTACCAACTGATTCTAATGGTAAGGAAACCAAAACGATTGGAACTGATGGATCTGTTATATTGACTTTGAAAAACTGTTTTTTTATTTTGATTACATCTGTTTGAAAAGAATAAAACAATTAAAAATTACAGATAATTACATTTTGATTAAAATGTGTTAAAAACTTGCTTCTTCAGAGCTTTGAAAAGGATATTTGTTTTTTGTCTAACTCTGAAGTATAACTCTATATTACTCGTCATCAATGTGTGTGGGCATGTATTTATTCATTTTTGATCAGTAAATACAAAAGATGCTTTACTACGAGCACTTGTATTGTTTCAGTGATGATCAGTTTTGTAATTCTTTTTTTTTTCCTAGGTTTGCAAGACTTGACCAGAAGGGGAGATAATCTGAGCTTTATCACGGAGACTTGATTAAAACAGACACCAGAATATTGTCAAATTAGGAAATCAAGTGATTCTGGAGACGGGTTCAAAGCCAGCCTCTTCAGGTGATCCCAGATTATCTCCCTTCCTAGCCAAACCTGGTAACCTTACTTATCCGTTTTTTGTTTTTTTTGTTTTATCCTTTTACTTTAATTTTTTTTTTTCAGATTGTTAACCTCAAAAGATTCCAATGTCTGAATGGACGTTGGGTAAAATCACACAAAATAGTTAAATTTCCATTTAGAGACTTTGATCCTAGTTGTTATATTGCACCTCGTGTTGGTAGAAATTGCAAAAAGGCTGAACCTGAAGACATAGTCCTAACCAGCGTGAATGAAGAGGAAGAGAAAGAAGATGATGAAGACTTGTGCAATAGTAATGAGCTGATTAGAAATGGTCACTGTGCAGACAATGCCAACCTGGCTGAAGAGTCTACGATACAACCAGCATGCTCACCTGCCCAGGTCAATCAGACAGGGAACCACACACAACAATGCAACAATTCAGGTGAGAAGAAATTTTATTTAATAACTCTGTTCTGTATGAGAAAATGCAGATTTTTATAACAAGGTGACTACTTATCAAAGTCACCTCCCTTTCAACTGTATGTAAAATTTTTGCTTTTAATTTAATAAGTGTAGCAAACCTAGTTTCCACTACAGAAGAGTTCAGGAACTGCTAGGCATGTTTTCCAGTGATGTATGACATTATTTGACTGAAACTAAAGGAAAGGGGATTTTATTAGCATTATTATTACATAACCTTGGAAACTCCACATTTTTTTTCAAGGATACCAAAATTTTGTGCACTTGGTAACTTTAAAAGCCTCTAACTTATGTCTGTTCATGATGTATGACTTGACATGACAACACGACTTTGGGATTCATACACTATCATTTGGTGATCACAGTAGTTTGCAGAGGCAGAATAAACTTTTTGCTGAATGGAAGTTTCTAAAAGTATTGAAGAGAAGATAATTATTTTTCTTCAATCTTTAAAAATCAGTTTTCAGACAAAAATTTTACTTTGCAAATTTTAAATTACCTGGCATGAAGAACTAACTTCTTACTCAACTCATTTCAACTGTTAATTTTTTTTACCAGAAAAATAATGTAAAAACAGTAAGAAATTTCTATTCTTTTTTTTTTAATATATCTCTGAATTTTTGAGATGAGGTATTATTTGTAATGATGAGTAATTTGTCTGATTCTGTAACCACTACGCTATGTGTCAATGTGGATAAATTACTGCAAGTATTCTGATGGTTCTAGGTTCAATCCCAGTGTGAGATGATAATAATACTACTAATGCTAAGAGGGGAGTGCGGTTAATATAAAACCCCGTCGGTTAAATAAAGGGTTTGATTCGTTACTTCCCCACACCTACCTGATGAAGGCCGTAGAGTACGACGGCCGAAACGTTGTATGAAAAACAACCAAGATGAGGATGCTCCGAATATTTATAGAAATACTCTTTTTTTTTTTTTTGTTTTCCATATAAAAAATAAATAGAAGGATGATTTTACACAATTATGTTTGAATTCTTTGATCATTCTTCAATTGAATTTGCTTCACACCTTCTCTTCATATTCTAAATTCTTCCACAATTGCAATTGCGAGATCCTTTAAACATGGCTGCCATTTTCTGATGGCAAGGGTAAACTACTTATCGTGTCGATGTGACTTTCACCATTCATTCATTTTTCACTTCTGCTTTTGTTCTGCCGACAGATTCCCTAGAAAACAGCAGCTGTTGTAAACGGCAGAAAGTAATGCAGACAAGTGGCACATCACTCTCTTCAACCTCGACTCCATCATCTACCCCACCTCTTGCAAACAAACACAAACTGACCAATGGGGACGTCTTCCACAACCACATTGGTGAGGAGAAGGAACAGAACAAAACAAATGAAATAATCTCATCTCCTCTTATCTCTGACTGTGATTCTGATTATACTAATGTTCGCTATGATCTCTATGCTGTCTCTGTGAGTATCTTTTTTTTTTTTTTTATCTATTGAAATTTGTAGCTCTAATGTCGTGAGAAGTCACTTATTTGTAGAAGAGCCAACTTTCATGGCAGCCTGCTGTGAAAAGATAGAAAGATAGAGAAAACTGGAATTTTCTAGCCCTGAATCTCTTTAGTCCAAACTATAGCCAATATTCTCGGGTTCTGTTTTATCTACCAATGATCTTAGAAAATGCTAAATGTGACTTTAAGAATGAAGAGGAAAAGCCTGGCTGCTCCAGGATCAAACTCTACTTCTATTCCAATTGAAGATGATTATTGTGACTTTTGTACTGTTCAGATAATAATAAATAATCATAACAAATTTTCATAGACATCGAAGACTTGTCAGTTTGGCTCTGTCGGTAAGAGAGTTGCCCACTGATCATTTAGTTGTAATTTTAAATCACAGTAGGGAAATCTCAGGACAGACAAACAGTGCAGAGTTTATTCTTCTAAATTTTGTGAGGATTGTTCTTGTTATGATGAAAAACAGAATCAACTTCAGCCTCCTTCTTGGACTGGTGTTTGATTAAATTTCATGTTTTGTCTGATTTGATGATTTGGTCAGGACAGTAGACAATCAGTAGTAAGTATTGTGGAGAGCCCTGCCTTAAGTAAAGGGAAGGCAAGCTTGTTCCTGGCCAAATTTAGGATTCGATTTCATCTTGAAGTATTTAACTGATTCATTTTTGTTTATTTAGTTTTAAATCTATTTTTCTCAATCAGGAACTAATGTTTCATTCACTAACATACTTCAATTGAATAGGATCTTACACTATACAAATTATATACATGACAAGTTGATCCCTGTGAAAAAAAAATCACAAGTATACAAGAATACTTTCAGTAATGTTAAGTTATTGCTGTACTGATTATTGCAACTAAGTATAAGCTGGAAAAAAGCATTAAATCATAAGAAGACCTTGGACCGTATAGTTTTTGAACATAACAGAAAATTTTAAAATGAATTAACTGCACCAATAAATGTATCTGTATTTTAATTTCTAGAAGTTGTTTTCAGTGGAAGATTTCATTGTTTCAAGTGGCAAGCAGGAATTATTTTCATCAGTAAAATTAACTTTGAGATGAAGAGTCCATTGTTACAGATAGAAAGACAGAAAAAGTCACTCTGTTCATTGATTTCTTTCTTTACAAAAATTTGGCGGTACCTCTTATAGTATCATATCATGTACATAATACTTTTTAGTAGTTTGAAAATTACTTCAGGTTTTTCTTTTCTTTTCTTTTGTTTTTATTCGACATTCTCTGTTAAATCTTTTTTGCTTTCAGTGAGAAGTGGTTACCATTAAATTTCTCTGACTTACTCAGCAATAATTTTAGAACTGCTTTGATAAATTCTATTCATTTTTGCTGAATAAGAGAAACTATATTGATTGTTTCATAATCTTTTATCATATAAATAAGAAAATATCAAGAAGTGAGTTTTTTAAAGTATATCTTAACTGTATTCCATAAAAATTTGTAACAATTCAAATAAAATGTTGTTTCTCTCGTTTTTTTCCTGCCAGTGTCACACAGGAATCTTAGGTGGAGGCCACTATGTAGCCTTTGCAAAAAATCCAAATAACAACTGGTACTGCTATAATGACAGCAGCTGTAAGGTGAGTTTGTTTCCCTACCTTTTATCTTCCAATCAAACATTATCCATTTGATTACGATACAACTGGATTCCTTAACGAATCGAAATGTTATCAAGCTTTGTATTATCCAATTGCAAGTATTGGCTTGTTCATCTCTTTCATAGGTTCAGTTGCAAACTGGTTTTTATAAAATATAGTTATTGCATTCCCTGTCTGATAAGACACTACGTGTGGTAAGACACACCCTATGATTAGCGAGGTATTTGTTGGAAAAAAAAAAATTTATATACCTATAAATTGCTCTGCTGAAAGGTGAATTTTTTTTTTTTTAAATCTTTTAATTTTTTTGCCATATCACCCAAGAATTGTTATGTCTTTTATACTAATTATATATAGTGTAGCGCTCCCATTCTTTTAGTTAAGGATTGAATATAAAACTCTTCTTATAGCTAAATATCCAAAAGTCACTTCCAACAACGACCCCTTATAAAAACCCTGGACACACGTGGTCCAATTAGACTTAAAATGTTGAATATACAAGGTAAGTCCATGCTGAATTAGTCTGAGTGACTAGCAGTGCTCATATTTTTTTTTTGAAAATTCAGACCTTTTTTCAGTTGATCACCTCCAACATGGGTCTTCTACCCTAAGATGTTGGTCCCATGACTGTTTCTATTGAGTGACTAATCAAACCTGTTTTTCCTCTCTTTCAGGAAGTCTTATGGGAACAAGTTGATGGCAATTCTGCCTACATTCTGTTTTACGAACGCAAAGGTGTCAAATTCAGTAAGTTCATGCCAGACGTGACGGGCAAAGAACCAGATATGCAAGAAATTGATGATGAATTTGAGTCAGAGTACCGGAAAATGTGTGTAGTCCAGTAACGATAGCTGCCTGCTTGCCTAACTAGGACAATAGCAGCGACACCACCACCACTTTATACGATTATTACAATAATGATAACATTAAAAAAAAAAAAGAAAAAAAAATGAAAGTGATGATGATGATGATGATGAAGATGGCGCCAAGTCAAAGAACACTGCTGTATTTCCAGACATTATAGTTGGTTTCTACTGCCGGTTGTTGGGAAGCCGAGTGCTCTGTGGCTGTGACAGATTACGTCACTGATGGCATTGTATGTATGGCGTAGCTTTGAAGGCAACCAAAGCCGGTGCTAAGAGCCAACATCTCTGCCAATATCTGCTCTGATAAAGGAAAACAAATGTGAATATATATATATGTCTGTATATCATGTGTATACGTACATGTGTGTACACATGTAAATACAGATGTGTGCATGTGCGTATGAGTATGTGTGTATAAAATTGAAAAAAAATCTATACCCAGAGAAAAACAAAAAGACTTTATAAAAAATAACCGAGGATAATTTAAAACCAAACAAAATATGGTGGGGGGGAAATGATGTGAATATCCCCACGCCTCCCCAAGACTCCCCTCTCCCCTTCATGTTGGCCTGGCTTCTGTTGTAGATATATATGTATACATGTAGTTATCATGTGTGTCAGAAGAGGCCTCCGGCTGCCATCTACTGTGGAGCGTTCATGTTGGCTCAGTGTCTACATAAAATATATATATATATATATATATATACATATATATGTATATATAAGGACATTTTTTTTTTTTTTAGGTGGGTGTTAATTATTTGTTTGTGACTTTATTCATCTCTTCTCCCTCCAGTCTTATCCTCCTTATCTTCTTTCCTTTTTGCCAAAAGATTATTGAAAGCTCTTTCAACTTCTTATCTCATCATTCCAAGATGGTCTGTCTGTCAGTCCTCAAAAAGTCACTGAATTCGAAATGGGTTTCAAAAGTTGAATTTTTATAAGCAAAATAAAATTCAATGATTTTTTTTTTTTTTTGGCACCCTTTCACTTTGTGACAGTGACTTTATGCTGTTGTGTATGATTGCAATGTTATTTTTTGATCTCTGTTTTGCTTGAAAAAGAAAAGTCTTCGCAATGTCACCTTTTTTTTTTTTTTTTTTTTTTTTTTCTTTCTTCTGGAAAGCTGAAACTGAAACCTTGATTCAAAAATGTTCTCATTTTTTTCTTCCCTCCATTTCAATGTCTACCAAACAAAGAGAATCAGTTTGGTGAATTGTGTGTGTGTGTGTATAGTTCCAATACCTGTGTGAACCTGAATTACTTGCACACACTCACACACTTGGACTGAGATACTCACACAGTTATGAATATTGATATATTTTGTGTTCATTTTGAAGAACATGTTAAAGTTATTTATTATACAGTATTACTTCTGCCTTTCAATGTAGGTTATCCCTCAAACCAAGAATGCAACCATATAAAGCCTAAAACTAATGTAGATGTAAAAATTTTATGTCAATTCTTTAAACTCAGCCTACTCAATATGAAAAGATAAATCAAGACTATAGTTGTTGGGGTGCAGTCAGGGGATGCAGAAAATATTCATTGTAATCAGCTTGGCCATTGCTGGTCAACCAAGTGGTTAGGTAGTTTTCCTTTGCACCCCAACCAGGTGGGACACAGTGGCCATGGGATGACAGTCCTTGTGGTACTTCCAGGTTATCCTGGAAGCTCCCTGCAGTCTCCTCTACGATGGCTGTGGCCAGCTCATAAGGGTCATGTGGGGAAGCCACTCAGGCGGGACAATTAAAGTCTAGGAAGAATTTGGCTTGATGATTTGGTTCACTATTGTTAAAGGATGTTATCAACTGAAGTGTTTAAAATCATTTTCATTTTTTCTTCGATTAGACTCCTAAATTTCTTTTCTCTCTAGAATAGATCTGGCCCAAAATAAAATGTTGCAAAAAGTTCTGAAAAAAACCTTCCATTCCCGTGGGCATTTTTGTTTGGTCGTTGTAATGAGCCTGTCCAGACAGCATTTTTATTTTTGCTACTTGTAAAATATTGGATATAAAATCTCTAAACACTGCTGACTGTTCATCTACAATGACATGAGTGCACACAAAAGTAGCAAGATAACCTTTTGTACATAATTTCTCCATTTTTATTACTTTAGAAAAAGGGACCCTCTTTTCTTTTGTTCTTATTTATTCACTAGTATGGTACCTATCATAAATGATTGGGTTATTCATGTAAAGATTGGCACTCATGCCAAGGATCAGGTTATCTGTGTACCCTACCAAGGAGCAAGTGTCGCTCCTTGGTCTTCTGTCCAGGGTCAGAGTGTAGTAACTCCCTACTACTCTCTCTTCCATATATATATATATATATATATAGATAGAGAGAGAGAGAGAGATAATACTCATTGCATTTTTTATACATGGATTTTTTTAAAGAATAGTGTACTGATGAGTGCTGGACGCAAAATAATTTCCTTTTGGCTCTTGTAAAGACCTAGTAATGACTTTTCGTTGTTTTCACTGATTTATTTCAAATGTAAAATTGAAACCAAAATGTTCCCTATCGAAGCAGTTTGTTAACCTCCCGATAAAATCTCTCCAATTTGATTGCTATCACTTCAAGATGGACAGGGCAGATCTTTGGTGGCTTGTCTTTCTCTTTTCATCTGTATCTGAAATTGTGAGAAATGGCATTTGGTGTCTCAGCGTGCTGATTTTCTTCATATATACCACCTTTTAATGCTCGTGGATACATCATCAATAATTTTCCCTGGGTTCCTTGGGTGTTTCGGATCTTTCAGCATTCAGGCACTCTCACCCAAGCTGGATTACTCGAACCTTTGCTTGTCCAGGCAGTACTGCCTCGCCCATGGCTCTTCACTTCTGACCCACAGCCACCTTGAACCAACCTCTGCTGCCTCAGGGGCCAATTTGATGGCCTTTTGCCCACTGACTCTAAATGACTGGCATGCTGTAAGTCTTGAAGCATTGGTGATATTAAGTGATAAGACTGACAAATTTAAAAAGTTTCAAGTTACATTTGTTAAGAAGAATTTGTTTTTAAAAAAAGATACCACAGCACTTAGGATGATCAAATTTCTTTAGTTTACTCTCTCTTTAAGTAAGTTTTTCCTGGAAAAAAAAAGAAAGATTTTTTTTTCACTGTTTTTCATCCAGTCATGCCAAAGATGTTAGTACAATTTAGAGGAATGGATATTAAGATTAAACATATTCTAAGCTGTTCCACACGTGAGTGTAAAGTTGACTTTGATGATTGGATATCTTCTTCCAGGATTATAAGCTGTAAGGTAAAAGGGATGTTGTGAAATCTGGAACTGAAATCCTCCAAGTTGTCACTTCATTTGAAAATTTCGGAAACTGATGCATATGAAAGAAAAAAAATATCTAGGAGTAAAACAATAAGATTTATTTTGTCTGATTTTTATTAAATGCCTTTTGTAATCATTGTACATTAGTCTATCTGACTAATCATTGATATAGTCTGACTATTTTCTTTGTTCATTTTTTTTCACTGTGTTTTGGTTGTGTACCCCTGGCCTTCTCCAGGGGTTCTCTGTTCTGGAATGTGCAATTATGAATGTGATGTCTCAGGTAGAATGTGTTTTTAGAAGTAATTCCACATTATAGACCAAAGGACACCTGAAGAGGGGTAGAGAGTACACAGTGGAAATGTTGTGAATAAAATGAACAAGATACACCAGAAAAATAGATGATACCACTTACAATGAGATTTATGTATCACATAATTCTTTTCAATATTGCTTTCAAAATGTAAAAACCTTTTTTTTTTTTTTAAAATTTCTTTAACTCAAAATGCAAATCTAAATTTCTAGAATTTTAATTTTTCAGACTTTTCCAAAAAATTGACTTTTTTGTGAAGCTTATAAAAGTTTAATACCAGAATAAAATCCTGGTTAGCAATTACTACTGGCAAATTCATTGTAATCAGTTCGGAGACTTTCAATCTTTTAATTTTAGTGCAGTCTTCTTTTGAAGAGAGAAATTTTGTTGGAAGAATAAATCCTACTGTTTTAGAGAGGAATAAAGTGATCAAGATGTTAAAATGTGATTAATTATAAATCAGTAATGACAGATGATGATTATAATCTATCATTATTGACCAAACTTATTATTCAAACTTCCATCAGGATGTTAATTTGAATAATTTTTACTTCAAAGAAGTTAACTTTAAAATGAGTTTCTATTTCAATTTGGTTTTATTGTATCAAATTAACTGCATAAAATTTCCTCGCTCCATACTGATGACAATTCAGGAAATTATCTTTTTGCATATCAATTGCACTAGTCCATAACCCTGATGGTTATTGTAAGTGTACAGCAACAGGTTGATGACTGCTATTGATACTACTAGCGTGACACAGTAGGAAGACAAAAGAAAAAGGAGTTTGATAATAATGATGTTATAAGTATGACAAACATGGCCACGGTTTTGTGTGCTACAGTGGGAAGGTAAATGTTTCTGCCAAATTTCGATGTTACATGAACACTGTTTCCAGTTTAAAAATTTTTTTTTTTTTTTTTTTCAAACAGATAATCGCATTTAGTGTTGGTGATCTATAATTTCCATGACTGAATTACTTTTGGTCTAACACAATTAGAAAGAGAAAATTAGTGTTGGACATTCAGCAGTTCTATATGTGGGCATCAGGTATAACAGTCCTTGGTTGGTATTGAAATGTTATTGCTTCTTTTTTGAAAACCCATTTTAATCTATTATTATCCTTGAGTCGAATCTTAAAGTGTGCATTATGCCAAAAAATTTGTTCCTTTCTTAAACTGTTAATTATTTTTGTCAAAGGTAAAAATTACCAAATTTGAGTGCTGATGCTGTTGTTGAAAATGTTGTGCTGTTAATGGCTTGTCTAAAAAGGAGCATTTCACCATTTAGTATGTTTCACAGGTGTAAATTATTGTTTGCCTTCAAATTTCATCTAAAAAATTATTTAAATGTAACTACAGTCACTAGGGTTATCAGTTGATTTTGACTTGGTTGTAAGAGGCAAAAATGCATCTAGCAGGAAGTACTAAAAAAGTATTTTATATAGTTTTTTATCACTATGAAAAAAAAAAAAAGATTTTCTGGGCTTTTTCGTAATAACTTATGTGATTAAAAATATCATTTCTGAATACCAAATACAACAACAGCAAATTCAAGTGTGAACAGACATAATGAATTTTTTTTTGGTTTTAAAAAGACTTGCATTGTAGATGCCAATCACTGGAACTTTTCAGTGACATTAGCCAGAGCCTTTATGCCATTTAGAAGAAATCTTCAAGAATTATTTTAACATGAGTTTTTTCAAAGGAAGCAATCAAAAATGGACTCTTTAATACAACTTATTTAACCCTTTCACTGCTGAATTGTGAACAGCCCAGGTTCTACCAATTGCTACATTGTCAGAGTAATATATACGTAAAATAGATATAAAACCTTTCTTACCTCCTCCTTTTTTTTTTTTTTTAAACATTAATTCATACAAGCTATAAGAAAGCATCATATGGAACAGGGTTGTCAGAAAGGGGGATAATCAAAAGCTTTATCTAGGAGATTTGACCAACACAGGCGTTGGAATAGTGTTGAATTAAGGAATCAAGTGAATCCGGGCCCACCTAAAGTGGCTGGTTTTGAACCTCTGCCTCCAGACTTGCTCAATTTCTAAATTCAATGCTATTCCAATACCAGTGTTGGTTAGGTCTCCAAGATGAAGCTCTAAGATGAAGGTTATCTCCTCTCCAGACCAAATCTAGGAACCCTGATATTGAATTAAGTTGAGTAGGTTTATTCATTCAAATTGAGAATCTCATCTTGAGAATTTTTCTCTATTTCCCTTCAACCATGATTAGTTGAACTAAGATTACACAGTATGTTGTTAATTTGATTAAAGTAGCTTATGGCAATGAAAGGGTTAATTATGATAAAGTGCTTTACATATAGTAGACTGGCTATTTGCCAGGGAGTGAGACTTTAGTTAAGAAAGTACCCGCCTATTAATATCTAAGAATGACCATTAAAATTTTTTCTTTCTTCTGAATGGATAGCTGAACATTTCTCTATGTTGTGTATGTATGTATGTACATAATATAGATCTTTTTCATTTACTTTTACTGTGCATTTTCTCTATTTTATTAATCTTTTTGCTCCTTTCTCAACCTTTTGGCTGGGATCAGAGTGGAGTATCTGATCCTCATCGTGTTCTCAACTTCAGGCAGGATGTGGCATGAACAAGGCGAGCCTGGTCCTGGTGATTCCAAGCCTGGGGCAGCACTGCCCCATTGCACTATTAATGGAAGGTCAGGAATAGTCCTGATGCCTCTGTGACACTGGTTGCAGGGACTGAGCAATTTTTTGTTTTTGCTAAAACCTACATGTGTGGAACCCCACATTAAACCTGACCTTGTGTAGTATTTACCGTAGTGGGGAGACAAATAAATCTCATACTATTATTTACATAAATTTGGCACACTTCCTTATATTCTCTGTGTGTGTTTGTGCACAGAGGCCATATAAACCAATCAGAAGGGCTGAGTGGAAAATCAGATAGTTTTATGAAAACCAAAGGAAACCTATATTCAGTGTCACAAAAGTAATGCCCGATTTATTCTGAAATTAATGCCTATTTTAAGGGAATCAACTATTAAATTACTTTTAAAAACAATTATTAAATAGTTGTTTCCCTTACATAGAACTAGCGTTACTTTTGTGACGCCTTGTATATGAGGAAAAACTATTGATATAGATGAAATCACCACATTTTTTTGTTAATTTATTTTCAAGTATGTCTAATTTGAAGCTGGTTTGTAACTTATTTTTCTGTCCATAAAAGTAGATATCCCCATTAAAGCAGAATAGAATACTTATCTTCATAAATCATCCTTGATTTCTAACACTGTTCTTGTTTATAGACGAAAACTTGAGAGATTCAGGCCATCCCCATTTGAATGACACTTACATAACACCCCCAGTATTATTCTGAAATTTATGGACCATCCCTTATAAGACTACAAAGATTTTCTATTTTAGTTTTAACCAAGTAAATTTTATGATATATTTTTCAGGTATTGGTTTGAAATGTATAAGCGCAAAAAGGGAGGCAACCCCTTCCTCTTTGGTAATTTTCAAGTCCAAGCATGTAGGATATCTTGCTATAGATTTTTCTAACAAAATGTCTGCTAACATTAAGTTTATTTTCCAAATTTGTATTCTTCTTCGTCAGTTTTATTTTTTTTTTATGTGAAGTGTCTTGGAAAAATTACTGTCTAGTTTTATATAATAAATGTGCATGAGCGAAGTTAACTGATTTCAAAATATCTAGTTTTTTCCCCCTGATCAACTCAACACAGCATATTTAACCAAAATAGCAAGGGAAACTAGAATTAAAATTGAAGTGAAAACTTGTTTATTATTTTCTTTATCTTTAACTGTTTACATTTTCTTTTGAATGAAACTGAAAATGCCTGTATATGTCAATTCGATTATAGGTGAAATAACTTTCAGCAATGATTGTCAGACGTTAACTCTTAATGTCACAAACTGCTCGGTACCACTCCAAATTCAATTTGAAGATCTTCTGTGGGGGCAGTAATGTTTGTTGAATTTACTTTAGATTACTATGTCTGATAGAATGAAAAATAAATGAAAGATTCACCTTAAATTATAAGTGAGCTAACTTTGATCAGAAGTTATTTCTCTAGTTATTGAAATCTACATTTTCTAAGATGAAAATAAATTAAATTGTTCAACTGAAGAAAAAATAAAATTTCATTGAATTTGCACGTAAAATTTATAAAAGCTGTTCCTATAGTATCTTTTTTAGTTTGACTGATGTAAAATCCTGTTTTTTTGGGGGTTTTTTTCAAGCATTTTGGGTCAGATATGACTTGGAGAGAGAAAAGTAAAACATTTAGAATCTCTTTGATTCACAATCATTTTTTCAGAATGAACTCCTCTGTCAGTTTTTTTAAATCTTTTTTTATTTTTATTTTGTTTAGGGTTCTTTTCTTATCTTTCTTCTGTAAAATTCTGCATACAATTTTAAATTGAAAAAATCCTGCCTTGAAATATAAACCACTTCTGAAAACATTCCATCTAGGAAAAGAAACGCTGATGACATTACAAATGAAAAGTTTGGCTAAATCTTTTAATTTTATTCAGATATTTTTTCTCATTTGCTTACCCGTCCAGATTTTTCCAACACTTTTTTTTTCTTTCTTTTAATACATATTACCCATTCATTGAAAAGTACGTTTGAATTTGGGATAATTACAGTTATCATATACCCCCCCCCCAATCAGTCTTGGATTTGTATTACATGTAATGTTTTTATAAGTTGATAATTTTTTTTTTTCCACAGAATAACAAAGGCTACACTTTAGAGACAAATTTTGCATAAATCACTTGTAATTTAGATGAATTGACTAACAAGGTTGTTTCTCTCTTAAAAAGGCTGTTCTTCAACTGCCTTAACAGTAGGGTATCAATTGTTACTCGCATGGGGGTACGCCCTTCCCCAACATCAAATTGTTGAGATTTTGTTCTTCTCCTTACCTTCGACAAAACTCCTAAAGAGAGATGTAAGAAATTGTTTTGTCAGCCTACTTACCAAACAAACTCCGACTGCTTGCAGGACGTAAATATTTGTGAATGTATGAGAGAATTTAAAGTGGATCAAAGATCATTTAACAAGAAAAAAAAAATCTTTTTTTAGTATCATCTATAACCTGGAGAACAGTCCTTGACATTCCAACTTTTGTTTGGACCATCAGATCTCTTCTTCCCGTTCTCCATGTTGTCAAAGCAACATCAGATGTCTAATTCAAGAAAAGATTGGCGGGAAGAAGGGATTTGATTGTCTGAACAAAAGACGGAATTTTTCTTTCAGCTTCAAATCTTTTGTGATGATGTCCATTATACTCCCTGACTTTTTGTCCATGTTGGTTGGTGAAAATCTTTCCTTTCCAACTTCAACTTTCTCTGTGAAAATTCTCCTGTTCTGGTGACTTGCAGCTACTACAAAGCTCGCCACGTTCAAAACTTGCCAGTTTTCTGGTAATATTGTTTTTCTGGAAGACAGATGAATGTGCTCCTGTATGAATTCTCTTTTCAAAGTTCATTGTTAATCTTTTTTTGTCTTTACCCAATTCGTATCGCTTTCTTTTATTGAAACATTGGAAGAAGTGTTCCCCGGTTATGAGCAACGCCATTCTCTTCAAATTTCTTTGAATCTTATTTTTTATTAAAAGTCTTTTTTTTTTAAATTTTATTACAAGTGGAATTTGAAAATGGTTCTTGGTGTTTGTTTTGTGTGTCTGTTTCTGCTTGATTGTTATTTGAAATTTTATAAAAACCCAAATTTTTTGTGAAATCGGAAGACGAAAAAGATTATCTTATTTGAAGCAGAGAGCTTTCAATTATCTTTTGGGGGTGATAGAAAAGTGGATAAGGGGGTGCTCCTCCTACCCCACTTTTTGTAAATATGTATATTAGTCATCCGAAATTATAAACAAAAAAAAAAGAGAGAAAATGGAGAAAAAAAAAAACAACTTGAAAAGGAAGAAGGAAAAAAGATACTTTTCATGAATACCGTATATGCTGGACCATAACATGAATGGCTTGCAAGGGTATTTGAAGGGCTACTGCTCACTACAACTCATCCAAGCCCAGAAATGTCCATATTGAGCTTTGGTAGATAACCTTCAAGTCATAATACCGGCATACTGGACACGGTTTGATATTTGTGTAGTTCTGGAAAAAAAAAAAATAATAATAATAATGTCAGTTTTATATATCGACATTAATGGTAAATTCTTTTGTATCTAACTTCACACTCTTTCTTGTCTCTCTTTCTCTCTATTTATCTATGTTTCTGTTTCTCTCTCTCTCTCTCTCACTCACTCACCAACCAACCAACCAATCCAACCTTCTCAGTAGGCACTCCTTAATAAACACACACCCAAGCACACACCTGAGATGTTGTGAATCTTCTGGTTAAAAAATACCTCTTTAAGCAACTGGTTGGATTTGAGAATCAAAATAGGTATCTGAACATTTCTTCTTTTTTTTTTTCTTTTTCTTTTTTTTTTTTTTTGTACCATCTGCCCATATTTAAGCCAATCAGTCTACAATGGTCTGTAAGCTCCAAGAACACGCACATATGAGCACTAGGCAACATGAGGGCATTAAGAAAAAACAATGTGGGCTGAAATTTGACCCTTTATTTTCTGCAAGAGCGTTGGTCAATGGCTAGTTAGCAGAAGATTGAGTCGGTGTACAGAACAACTAAAAGGTTTATCGTTGTGATAGCATTGATGTGCAATTATTTTGTTTGTCATTCAGAGAAAGAGATGCTTTAAAATTGTTTCATTGTCTAAGAAAGAAAAAAAAAAAACTGAATTTCTTTCTTTTTCTTGCAATCTGACCATAACTCTGTGTGTTTGTGTGTGTCTGTGTGTACCTGGTTTGGTTGGTTAAAAAGAAGAGATGAAAGATTCCAAGACGAGTATTAAATTGCATTTGATTGAATAAAAAAAAAAAAAAATGGTTGACAGCTAAAAACTGATAAAAGAAAAAAAATGTCCTCAACTTGTGTTTTTTGTCTTCATTTCTATTTCATTGTACAATTTCATCCAATATAGTGTGGTTTGTGAAACAAGGCGGTTATTTGGTTGACCCAAACATTTTCACCTGTATATAATATTCAGTTGATTAACATATAATTATGTGTTGTTTCAAACATGATGACTTTGACTTTGTGATGAAATCAGCCCCTTTTTTTCACCAGTGTACTTGTGAATGACATATATTAATCCACGCTTCAATTATAACATGGTTGTCTTGGATGTTAACATCTGATTATAAAGGGGGACAACGGTATTGGCTTGTTTTGCGTGAAAATGAATACAGAGGAAGCTGAGATCACCAGGGCCATATTTGAGGCCGTGCAGCTGCACAGGACCCCTAAAGTTTGTCTTAAAAAAAATCTTTCATCTTTTATTTCTAGTAAAGAAGTAAAATGTCTCCACTAATCTTGTTTAGAGATAGATTATTGATCCATAAAATACTTTACATCGAATTGAATGTATTTTCATGAATATAACATTTTTTTTCTTTTGATTTGTTTGGAAATAGAAGATCCCCCAAGAATTATTATTCAGTGGGTCCCATCTGTGTTGAGTCTGGCTCTGGTGAACAGTTTGGGACAGGGTCTTTTAGATAACAATAAGCAGCTAATAAAGGATATAAACAGGAAACTGCTTATTGAGATCTCTTTGAATTAAGTGTTCGTAACCGACTGATTTTGATAACAATAACCGTTTGATAATATGTGATTATATTAAGCAGCTTCCTCTGCATATGCTTGTGTTGGGTGGAAAATAGGTTACCAACATGGAAAACAGAACTTTCAAACTAAGTACAGATTTTGGCTGAGGTTCCTTATGTTCACTTCACTTCACTCTAATGTTCTGGGTAAAAGCATGAATCTAATTTTCCCTGCGCTCTGTCGCATTGTCTGATATCTGGTCACTAGCATATCACAATGGTTGACAGGAGCAAGAGGGTGAGTGAGCACTTCGGCAAACCCCTCACCCATTACTAACCTAATTGCTTGGACGGTAGCTACGAAAGGCTCTCAACCCTCGTTTTCAAAATCTAGCAATTTGAAATATAGTTTGGTATTTCAACTTTCTTTCCCGCCATTAATGATTGTTTGGAACAGGGATCCTCTCTGTCTGTGCCGTGGTTTTATCTTTCGCTTCTGTTTGCTTTCATCGATCAACACCATTCAATAAAAACAAGAAGGGTTCAGTACTACATGAAGTTAGAACTTACTCATTGCAGATTAATTCAAAGAAAGAGAATCAATATTTACCAAGCTTAGCTCAATTTGGCACAAGGCCACAGGTGTGGGGTTGCCGGTTTGACTTTTATCCACTACAGCGGTAATAGTTTGCTTGGCTAGCTTGCTAACCATTGCGTCAAGACAGAACACGTGAAGTATCATCTAAGGAATTTTCAAGTAGTGCCTTGCGTGTGTCCATATATATATATATATATAGTGTGCATATTGGTGGTATACTCATATATGTATATACATCCAAATATATATTTACATATATCATGCATATATATATATATATATAATAGGCTTGCTTTTTTTTCCTCTTCCTCCATTCCAAAAGAGGGCATGTCTTGTAATGCTAGATGCAGGCTTGCAAAAAGTTTGTACTTCCATTTCCAACATCTTTGGAGGGTTTTTTTCCTCTTTAGGCTGCTGTTTTCTTTGTTAACACAGTTCCTTCCTACAAATACTTCTGAGGCACTTGTTGGTAAATGTCTGGATTCCCCTCTATGCGGTGGATGGCAGTTCCCTAGGTATCTGCTCCATACAACAGAACAAACTTCACAGTGGTATTGAAGAACACTTGCTCTTAGTGTTGGTTCACATAGGATCAAATTCTTGCAAAAGCCAGCTTTTTGATCTCTGAGCTGGGGATCGACAATTTCATTTAAGCCTGTTCAGGAGGACTCTTTTGAAAATCTTGCCTGGAATGGACAGCAGTATTATCTCGATGTAGTTAAAGCATGAACTAAGATCACCCATCTGAGGCTTTTTTCCGCTCTGATGGCACTTGTTCTCCATCAACGATTTTTTTCAGAACAGATGGTAGAATATTCCCATGGTGGTACGGACATCAGCTTCCTGCAGTTCCACCAGAATGTTATCTGATCCATTCCTGAGTCGTTTGATGGCTTCGCAGATCTCCTTGATGGAAAATGTCCCCCTGCAATTAATTGGCAGATCCATTTGGTTCTATTCAAATATCCTCAAAATGCTCCATCCATTTGACTTTCTGTTCTCTCACGTCTGGAATTTTCCTCTTGTTCCGCATTGGCCTCTCTGGTTTGCTGTTTTTACCAAAAAGCTCCTTGATGGTGGTGGCGGCAGCAGCAGCAGCAGCATACAGGTCTTTCATGTTGCCATAGTGAGCTGAT
>OY735198.1:45409542-45437042 GCA_963457665.1 Thysanoteuthis rhombus
GAGTGAGTCTGGAGATAGAGGTTCAATACCATCTCATGTGCCTTTCTCAACTTATTTTTTTTTATAATTGAGGGACTGTTGAAATATTTATATGCTCAGTGAGAGGTCCTACTTCATGGCTGAGATAGTCGTGTATCTCCTATTTGTGCTAGTGGTCGGTGTTCAAACCCAGGTAAAGCATCAGGATTTCGATTGATGGTCTTCAATAATAAAAGATTCTTTGGAAGATTGGTGCTACACGATCTTCCTAATTATTTTTTCCTACTATTTGCATAGTAAATGGCGATCGACCGGAGGAAAACCTTCTTTCTCAGATCATTTGATTGTGTGGAGAATTTGATTCCGTGTGCCTTATAAATGGGACCTTGTGCCAGACTAACCAGTGTTCAGTAAATATCTATCAGTATATGTATTCAACTGCTGCTTTCTCTTTCAAAATTACCTAGACTCTTATGATATGCGTCTGGTTAAGGTGCCGTCCATTTCGGTACTCCTTTTATTGGCTTCAACTTCCGAATCGGAGTTCTGTGGTAATTTTGATAGCAAATTAGTTGGTGAATTCTTTGTCACAAAAATTACGACAAAGATGAAAGATTTACGAAATTCAAAAGAAACGAAATACTCGGAAACAAAAATATTTACTACTACTACCGAAGACCTAAAACATCCATCGTGGTTGAGATGGGTAATTCTCGAAGATGCCATACATCAGTATTCAAGCCTTCGTAAAGGATAGAACGTCAATGCTAGTATTTAATGATCTTCCGAAACTAGACCGGGAAAATAGTGGAATCAGAATAGACGGCGAATATCTAAGTAACCTCAGATTTGCTAACAACATCGTCCTTTTTGCTGAGACCCTTCATGATCTCCAAATAAGACTTAACGGAGAAAGCAAAAAAGTTGATCTTTGCATGGACTGCACAAAATGAATATCTTGTACATCATACACGTTGAGGACAAAGACAAAACAAAAAGAATCGAAAATGCTGAAGAAAGTAAACCACTGCATCTACCAAGGACGACGAACCTCCATGAAATCTCCAAAAGAGAGGAAGCCATGCGAAGAATCAATCTAGGATGCCCAGCCTTTAGTAGAGCAAGCTCAACCTTCAAAGACAAGAAAATAGCATTAGTCCTAAAGAGGATATACAACCAATGCATCTTAACGGTTGTCACTTATGTAGCAGTAGCATTGAATCTAACCAAAAGACTGACCCTCAAACTAAGGAATGTGCACTGGAGAGAATCATGCTCAACATCTCATGGAGAGACTGTAAGACAGCACAGTATATTTGAGGAAAACAGGAGTCAGAGATATCATTGAATCCAATAGAAAACTGAAATGGCAAGGGGCTAGTTATATAGCGAGAATATCAGACAACCACTGAACATCACGACTCACAACGTGGATTCCCAGAGGTCATATGCAAAACTGGCCGACGGAAAAAAAAGATAGTGTGACGAATTAGACAAGTTCTGAGAGTACTGGCTCCGTGACGCACACGATAGAGAGATCTGGCGAATCTTGGGGAAGGTGTATGTCCAACGACGGACACTAAAAGGCTGATGATGATAATACAATTTCTTAAAGCGATTCCTCCCAATCTAATTGCTGACAGTCTGGATCGATTACACTATGCACCCCTTTTTTAAAAGTAAATTGTTTGGTTCTTGGGCAATAAGTGTTATTTTCTGATTATATCTAAAACGTATACGAAATTGCCACGTTTCCCTTCGACCTTTGCTCTTGGGATCAGAACAGAGGTATTTTGTAGTTTACCTTTTTTTGCCTCTGATGGCTTTGGGAAGGTACTTGAAGGCTGCACACTTCTAATCAAAAGCCGAGACAAATTGTTTCACAAAACCTACTTTTATGTGCTGACATCAACACCTTCCAGAGGTCAACCAGTGGTTTCCACGTGACGTTCTTTGTCCCTTCCGGTGTCCCTGGCTGGCAGCAGATAAAGGAGAGTCTGGAGTGCCAAGGATTCCAACTACGAAAGAGAAAGATGCTCGGTACAGCTTTGTCACAACAGGTTTCCGGGTTGATGAATGTCTTATTCGTGGTCTGTTGATCTTTTTGATAACACAATGCCCAGCTCCGGAATCTTTTGCCGGTGCTGCGTCAGAGGAAATGGCAGAGTAGTCCTATCCTTCTTGTACACACGTGGCCAATTCATTTAAACCAACGTGGGCGTAGGGCAATCACAATGCCAAAAACTATGTAAAACTGGTCGAGACATGGTTGGAAACTGTTGGAAAAATGCACAGCAGGCTGTCCATATCCTTGACATTCATTTTCATAGATTCAAAAAGAATATAGAAACATATTCGGAGGAACAAGGCGAGCGCTTCCATCAGGGTATCCATCATCATCATCATCAGTCTTTTAGTGTCTGTCGTTGGACATAGACCTTCTCCAGGATCTGCCACACCTCCCTATCATGGGCGTCACGGAGCCAGTACTTCCTGAACTTGTCTAGCTCGTCTCTCCATCTAATATTTTGCCGGCCTCGGTTGCATATGTGGTCTTGGGGGATCCATGTCATGAGTCGCAATGTCCATCGATTGTCTACCATTCTTGCAACATGGCCAGCCCACCGCCACTTGAGATTTTTAATGGATTCATGATGTCCCTAACTCTTGTCTTTTCTCGGATGTACTGTGCTGTCTTGTGGTATTTCCATGTGAGGCCTAGCATTATTCTCTCATGTGCACGTTGCATGGTTCTCAATTTTCGGGTCTGTCTCTTGGTTAGGTTCCATGTTTCAGCTCCATAAGTGACTATTGGGAGGATGCTTTGGTTATACATCCTTCTCTTTAGGATTAATGGGATCTTATTATTTTTGAAGGTTGAGCTAGCTCTGCCAAAGGCTTGCCATCCTAGTGTGATTCTTGGCTTGATTTCTTCTTCTTTTGAGGGTCTCATGGAGATTCGTTGTCCTAGGTAGATGTAGTGGTCTACTTCTCTAGTTGTGTGTCCTCGATTTTGATCTTAGTGTTTTTATCTCCAATGTGGTTGTTGCACCTGATCTTCGTCTTGCTGTAGTTCATGTGTAGGCCAACTTTCTTGCTCTCTTCATACTTGGCTGTGAATCCCTATACTAAGGAATATATAACGAAAACATGATGGGAGATGATATTTTTTGATCTGGTTCGTGAAGATAAATCAGAGTAGAATCATGAACTTAAAAAAACAAATGCTCACTTCTAAATCAATTGTGATCACTTAAAACATTCACCCGTTATACATTTAGGAATAGATGCATGTCGAAATATCACTATCCTGATCACAAAGGCAAAATTTGAAGGGAATAATTACCTTGTTCTATACTATTTACACATAAACAATTAGAAAATTACAATTGCTACCCAGGAACAAGAATCGCGTTGTAGTTCTATCAAGAAGCAGTTTTTTGAAATAATTGTTGACAAAGGCTTTATCTAAAAAAAAAAAATACCTTCTTCTTCTGCTGCTGCACGTAAAAACAGTAATGTCTAATGTGGGGCGAGCCTCCCCCGGGAAAATTAAGGGTATGTTCAAATGGTTAGATTTGATCTTAGGACAACCGTAGGCTCTAGTTGCTCAAACGTTAGAACAGCAATCGTACATTGCCAAGAGGTGTGAGTTCGAAGCTCGCTTGGACCTTTTTTTCATTATCATCTATTTGCGCTTTTAATTCACTGAGATAGACTGATGGTTTGAGTGATTGATGAAAAGGAACTAGTGTTAAGATAAAAGAAACACGGGTCAAAATCAAGAAGGGTTTATTACTGAGTAAAAACTACATTTAAAATAAGGGAAATAGAAATGCTTCGAAGAGGTCTTTGTCGTAGCTAACTATTAACAGTAGGTGTATCGTAATGGGTTTATTACTGAATGAAAACTGCATTTGAAATTATGGGAATGTTTCGAAGAGGTCTTTGTCGTAGCTAACTATGAACAGTAGGTGTATCGTAATGGGTTTATTACTGAATGAAAACTGCATTTGAAATTAGGGAAATGGGAATGTTTCGAAGAGGTCTTTGTCGTAGCTAACTATGAACAGTAGGTGTATCGTAATGGGTTTATTACTGAATGAAAACTGCATTTGAAATTAGGGAAATGGGAATGTTTCGAAGAGGTCTTTGTCGTAGCTAACTATGAACAGTAGGTGTGTCGTAATGGGGCCCCAAAAGAGTTAAATTCAAGTCGATACTATGTATCCAATAACAAAATAGGTTGACTCCGGTGAGCGATTATATAGCAGAAAACAGGATGGCCAAAGTTCGAAGTTGTTTATGCAATGTGTGTTAAGAAGGCAAAAACAGTATTGCGTCGCCTTATAATGGCCCACAGGAATGTTGTATGTCTTTCTGTCACTGGGATATTCATTGTTGAGGTAAGAAGGTGCGGCTTTTCTCGGGTATCCTAGCTACAAAAGAACTTCCCTAAAATCCGAAAATTTGCTTATCTAAAATTTCAATTGTCTGAAATTCGATATGGACCGTAAATGTTATCATCAAGCCAAAACAAGCCTACACAGATCTCTCCTTGAGAGAGAGAGAGAGAGAAACAGACAGACAGACAGAGACACACACAGAGGTAGGTTATGTGCGTATGAGTAGTCATTTTAATTATTTTATCTTCCACTTTTATTTGAAATGTCGTAGGGAGGTGGAGATGGCTTCTGGGATACATGTCCGTCCGTTTGTATGTTTAGTAACAGTGCACGAAGATAACCTCCTGTAATCTGTTATTTTGCAACCTCTGTGGTGGTCACACTTGATGTAACACGAGTGTGACCTGCACCTCATTTCCAGTTGTCCCGGCTCGAAACGGGGTTGTTATAACGTGGAATTGAAAAGAAACGCCCCAGATAAAAATACATACACATCATCATCATCATCAGTTTTTTTAAAGACAGTCGTTGGACATAGACCTTCCCCAGGATCTACCACATTTCTTTATCATGGGCGTTGCGGAGCCAGTATTTTCTGAGACAGTCACTGAAACGCGATCAATCTCAATCAGCAAACCCTTTGTGGATGGATTGGTCAGATCTAGCCGCCCAAACACGTGCATTTGTTTATGATACCGATTGGCCGTAGAAGGGTTTACAGTATTGAATCAACCTTAGCCGACCAAACACGTGCATTAATTCATAATACCGATTGGCCGTAGAAGGGTTTACAGTATTGAATCAACCCGAGTAACATGGAAACTCCCATGTAGTGGCGAAATGCCTCGAAATAAGTGATATTTTTGATTCCATGACAACCAGGCATAGACATGAATACCAAGGAAGCCTTGCAGGCCATTCTTGTACTCGGTGCCGTAACTAGGATTGGACAGACAGGGCACGTACCTGGGCGTCACCGGGGAGTCGTTATCATAGCCAGCCAAGCCGTCTGAAAAAAAAATTCCATTTCAATATTATCATTGACGTTTTAAAGTTTTATGTGACAATTTCATATTTCAACTCTTTGGGCAAGTTTAAGGAATCAAGATCTGATTGTTAAGCCTAACAATACATAAAACAGAGAGCAAAAAAAAAAAAGCCAAACATTTGATACTTATGTTGCAAAACGTATCGTTGTGTTGCATCGTGTCATTGATCACAGTGAAGGGGTGACAAATGATAAAAAGAGAAGGTGAAACGAAAGAGTATAGGAGATGTCTGGGAGCTGAAAAGCAAGGAAACAGAGCTTGTTATGTATAGCTAAGACTGTCTATAAAAATAGCTAAAATCAGCTAGATCTCTTCCTTCCCAGCTAATTTTTTTTCAGCCAGCAATGTCATGACAGAACATGTTTGGACTGGGGCACAATTTCAGTGCTTGCCATGGGCGCTATTTATTCCGAGGGTGTGTCCCTGCTTGTATCATATGACAAGTTTTAAAGCCAGAAGAAATATTGTTACATAATTCTAAGACATGATTGTCACAATTTACAACTTCATCCTTACTACAACATAATTTGTATTTTGCAGCAATTGCGTTGTATTCGATTCCCATGGAAATGACCAAAACCAAATGTTCATGCCTCTACTATGATCCGATCAGAATATGGTATAGAAGTTTATGGTACAGAAGAGCTAAGCTGTATAGATAAGTATCAAATTTATCATTTACAGAGATACCATAAAACTAATAAAAAGAGCTTAAAGACTGGACACTAACATTTCAAACTCCTAAGAAAGAAATTCACATTGAATATTCACTGATTTTTTTTTTTGCCTATCCTAATGTTATTTATTCAACCTTTTCATTACATTTTAGTCGGTTCATTCTCCAGTCTTCTCCTGGTGGAATTTTCTCCGGTGTTGAGTCTGAATAAGTTACTTCTCTCACGTTTTGTTGAGCTGTGATCATTAAAAATTCCGATCTTTCGAAAAACAACCGTGAACGTAGCCTAAAACAAACCCAGGAAACCATTTAGTATAAGTCTACATTGTAAATTAAACCTCCCTCGCATTAAAAACCTATTGGGACGGGTTAAAAAGGAATGAAGTTTTATCTAGACATAAAAAGAAGTAAATGGTGGAATTTTCAGCTTCTAGTTCCATTGGTTGGGCCAGTTCACACGATACCTACATAGCCAGCCAGAGCAACTTAAAACTGAAGAAACCAATTTTGACAGTATGGGTTGACGGATGAACCATGCAACATGCACTTGAAAGAATCATGCTCAACCTCACATGGAAAGATCACAAGACAGCACAATATATCGGAGGGAAAAACAGGAGTCTGAGAAATCATAGAATCTATTAGAAAACGCAGATATGGAATTGTCATGCCGCAAGAATGGGAGACAACCGATGGACATTACAACTCACAACGTAGAACCCCAGAGATCACATGCGATACCGTGACCGGCAGAATATAAGATGGCGAGACAAAGTAGACAAGTTCAGGAAGCATTGGCTCTGCGACAACCATGAAAGAGAGGTCTGGCGAATCTTGGGGAAGGTCTGAATCCAACGATGGACGATGATGATGGTAATTATGTTGCTTAATCCATTTAATCTGAAAGAGGGTGGAGAATAAGAATTATTCATTGTAAGATAAAAGCCTTAACTTATAGAGCTGTCATAAATCACAATGAAACGGAAATTTTTTAAGTTGGTCACATAATTGCAATGATGGAATTTTCCGTCAATCACACTTAATGTGCAAATAAAGTTAAAGTAGTATATATATATATATATATATATATATATATATATATATATATATATACATATATATATATATACATTACCCAATAAACCAGACGAAATGTTCAAGTTACACAATACTTATTATTTAAGTTGACTAAGCGAGTTAAGTATGTGATGATAAGTGTTACTTGAGAGAAGGAATCAATATTAAATGTCATTTAATCATTGATTGAAAACTAATGTAGATATTTTTGTGGTCTTTGAAAGTTTGTTTGCATATTCATGATTTTTCTCTTCTGTTCACTGCTGCCTGGGTCAAATATAAGAAAAAAAAACATGCGAAGGAGAAATTAAAGAAAAGATAGATACAAAACTAAATATTCAATTACAGATAAGGGAGTTGTCAATGTATTAATGTACACGCATGCTACATACGGACCAAATGTGATACTTTCGTCTTGAAGCATGTTTCAAACAAATCGTAACAGAAAACTTGCTGAAAGAAGATACAAGCAGAGGTGTAGAGCCGCGGGGACGGCGTTCCCTCGCTACATAATACTAAGATTATCCGTTTTAACAATTCACTGATAAGAAAATGTAACAAGTATATGTTCAAATCATCATCATCAGCAGCAGCAGCCTCTTAGCGTCCCTCGCTGGACGTAGACCTTCCCCAAGATTCGCTGAACCTCTCTATCTTGGGCATCACGGTGCCAGTACTTTCTGAAGTTATCTAGTTCGTCACTCAATATTATCTTCTGCTGGTAACAGTTTTGCACATGATCTCTTGGGCCTTTTGAGCTTTCTAATGGGTTCTACAATAATTCGGACTCCTGTTTTTTCCCTAATATTTAACGTCTTGAGATCTCTGCATGTGAGGCTGAGCATGATTCTTTCATGCACGTTGCGTGTTTCAACTGTCAACCCGAACTGTCAAGATTGGTTTCTTCAGTTTTAAGTTGCTCTAGCAGGAGTCATGGAGATTCGTTGTCCTAGGTAAATGTAGTGGTGTACTTTCTTCGGTTATGCGTTTTCAATTCTGATTGTTGTGTTTTTGTCCCCAGCATATTTGTTTTACTGAAGTTTATGTGGAAACCTTTCTTGCTTTCTTCATTAAGTTTGCTTGGCATTATCTGGAGATCAAGAATGTTCTCAGCCAAAAGGACAATGTTGTCAGCAAGTTTGAGGTTACTTAGGTATTCACCGTCTATTCTGATTCTTTTTTTCCCCAGTCTAGGTTTTGGAAGATCATCTCTAGGACTTCGACTCAGTGGAAATCTCCAAAGTCGTTGATGCAATAGTACAACAAGGTGCACACCCCGAATATGTCAGAGCACTGGAACATATTTGCCGACACAGCAGCTCCTTTATCAGGTTACATAAAGACTCTGAGCCCTTTCAACTAGGGAAAAGGATTGAGACAAGGTGATACCAGCTCGCCCAAACTCTTCATAGCTCACCCCGAATGTCATGTGCAACAAACACGTTAACGACAAAGACACAACGAAAACGTATAACTGAAGGGAGTAGACCACTACATCAATCTAAGACGACAAACCTCCATGAAATCCTCAAAAGAAGAACTCAAGCGGAGAATCACTTTCGATAGAGCAAAATCGACTTTCTAGAAAAAAAATCACTCTAATCCTTAAAAGAAGGGTATCCATCCACTGCATTCTCCCGATAATCACCTATGGAGCAGAGATATGGAACCTCACCTAAATATAGACCCCCAAACTGAGAACCATGCAATGAGCACATTAGAGAATCATACTCAACCCCACGTGGAGATATCACAAACTAGCACAGTATATTAAAGAAAAGACAGGAGTCCAAACTACACAAACCATTAGAAAACTCAAATGGCAATGGGATGGTCATGCTGCAAAAATGGCAGACAAGCGCTTGACATCATAACTCACATCGAGGATCCCTAGAGATCATACGCAGAACTATGGCCGGTGGGAAATGAGATAGCTTGACGAACTAAACAAGTACAGAAAGTAATAGCTCCGTGACGCCCACGATAGAGAGGTCTGGCGAATCTTGTTGGGGGGGGGGTTATGTCCAACGATGGACGCTAAAAGGCTGATGATGATGACAGTTTGGGAAACCCAGACAAATCATCCAAGCACAGAATCCTCTCACTTGAAGTGAAAGCTTGGCAGAGATATCTTGCTTGAATTAAAATGTCAAAATTTTCAGAATTGATGACGGCAATATATTTTTTTTTATCTGATCACAAAATAAACAATAATACGGCACGATATTTTTTCAACCTGGCCTCATATTCTAATCGCTTATTTTCGGAGCTGTGCATTTTTTGAAGGCACCCAAAAATCAAAGAATAATGCCATAACACTTCCTAATGATAACTTATTTTTGAAGTTCAACATGGAGAAAAAAAAAAAAAAAGATTTAAAAAATAATTCTACCAAAATGAATTTCGGAAAGTCCAAGAGCAAATGTGATAGTCGATTCGGATTTTTATTATCTGAATTATGACAAATTTTCCCCATAAATAAAATGTAATTCAACATTCGAAAATGTTGTTCTAACGATTTTCCCCGCATCATCATCATCATCATCATCATCATCATCATCATCAGTCTTTTAACGTCCGTCGTTCGATATAGACCTTCCTCAGGATTCACCACACTTCTCTATCATGGGCTTCGCGGAGCCACGCTTGAAAACTTGTGTATCTTCTATCGTTTTTAAATTTTCAGCAAAAAAAAAAAAAGAAAGAAAAAGCCTCCAAGGTCTAATTTATTTTAACACGTTTTTACATTTACTGAATGATATGAGGTCAAGTTTGGGGAGAAAAAAAAACAAAAAACGTGTATTTTACTAGTTAATTCCTGTGGAAAAAAATCCACGAAAGCAATAATCCATGTTAGAAACATCTGGAGCGTCCCCAGTCCCCCAAAATGTTTAGAATGACAAGTCAGGCTGAGTCATCAGAGATTGTGGTAGTAGGAGGTGCAGAAGACTGGGGTACAGGAGAGAGAGAGAGAGAGAGAGAGAGAGAGAGAGAGAGAGAGAGAGAGAGAGAGAGAGAGAGACGTAGAAACTTTTTTTTTTCTCCAACTTGACCTCATATTTCTATAACTTTGAGAAGAGTCATTGACATTCCAACTTTTCTTTAGATAATCGAATCTCTCCTTCAAGACGTCATGTTTTGGTTCAAATTTGATAATAATCACTGCCGTTGTCAGATATGAATAAAAGTTCATAAACTGATCATTGTTACCTCAGCCAATGAAGTTAGAGAAGTATACGTATTCGCCTGTGGCGGTGAGTTAATCCTTCTGTCCGTTCACCTGTATGTCTGTCCACACGATATCTCCAAAAGTTTTCAACGAATATCAATGAAATCTTGTGAAAAGGCGGACAATGGGATACGGAAGATATGCCTGAACTTAAAAATTTGAATTTTAAGGGAAGTAACTTAATTTTTGTACGTATTGCGAGAATTACATTCTATATCCTGGTTTTTGATATTTCATTTGTGATCAGTTTTTAGTTAGTGTACGGTTGCCCGGCAGAGACATGCACTCGCTGGATGCTTCCCAGTTTTGTTTTTTTTATGTATAATAATGATCAAACAATCATTTTAATTGCACCAGACCCGTTTTTGTATTGATATCAACACAAATTCATTGCATTGAGGACATTTTATTGATTACTGGACGCCCACGATAGAGAGGTCTAGCGAATCTTTGGGATAGTCTATGTCCAATGACAGACTGATGATGTTTTGAGAAGGAAGCAAAAAATGAAGCTTATCTGATTGTCAATTTTTTTTCAATGTCTCTTATCTGATAAAATGTCGACGATTTTGACTTCCTTATTCGTTGCACATTTGATCGCTGCTTGGATACTGAGCAACAGATAATCTATTTCGGTCAGGTTTTTAGTTTTTGATCATTCATTTTTTGGAATGATTCATTTAACTGATTTTACTTTAGATTTACAGAATTAGTAAGATTTTATTTAGCGAGCTTCGCTCAAGTGTGGCTCAAATGGATAATAAAAAGGGACTTGCGATTCTAGCAAATTGGCCTGCGACACGAATCTGCTATCTTATTACGGAATTATAATTATCGCAATATAATGATGAATTTCAAGAGAAAGTAACTTATAAAAATCATTTTCACATTTGTAACAACCATTACTATAAGAATACTCTATCCAATATGAATCTGCTTGTTGTGTTTCAATTGATATTCGGACCATCCTCATCTTGGTTGTTTTTCATACAACGTTTCGGCCGTTGTACTCTACAGCCTTCATCAGGTATCATCATAGCATAGTGGTTACAGCATCAGACAAATTGCTGCAAAGTAATCTGATGGTTCTAGGTTCAATCCTAGTGTGAGACAATATAACAATACTACTAATGCTAAGAGGGGAGTACGGTCAATATACCCCCGTCGGATAAATAAAGGGTTCGGTTCGTTACTTCCCCACACCTACCAGATGATACCTGATGAAGGCCGTAGAGTACAACAGCCGAAACGTTGTATGAAAAACAACCAAGATGAGGATGGTCCGAATATCAATAGAAATGATAATAGTAATACCTCATCACAAAAATTGTTGTGTGTTGTGAGCTTTCCCTGCTCGTTCGATCAAAATGAGACGAACAGGATATAAGATGTCAAAGTTCTTATACAGAAAACTCGGGCTGATTTGTAACTCTTTAAACGCGTTGACGGACTAATATTTAACAGAGATCATCATGTTTTTGGTCAGAAGAATTGATCCTGTTGTTAAATTGTGATAATGAAGTGTTTAGGAGAGAGGAAAGCAGTCCGGTTTTTAACGCTACCCACTGTGTGTTTGCTGGTCATATTGTTTGCAAGAAATTTACTACTTTCTCTATTTTTGTCTTCTCTTTACGTCCATAACTCGAAACTCTACCACCAATACTCTTAAAACCACTATAAAAATGATATAAAACAGAAAAGAAAAATACAAAAAGACGATGCAATGTACAAGAAAAGAAAACGATAAATAATGTGGTCGCAAAAATAAAACCATAAAAGGAATGCCTCGAAGGTGAAGGGTCACAGATTTTAATGTGTTTATACAAGGAGTCTGCGTATACGTTTCCAACTTTTAAAATGTCCTCCGCTGAAATATGTTTTGCTGAGTTATCTACTCACAAAATCGTCAAGTTCACTTTCTGTAACTAACCAGGATTGGTCAAAGGATAAGATGAGAATGAATGTAGTACCCACGTTCAGTGAACTCAGCATACCTCTGCTACTGCGATGTGTGTAGTGCAAGTGCCTAAGATTCCTGTCGTAGGATACCCTCTTGTCAGCCATTCGACAACTATATTGGGATTAATACCATTCGAGATTATCATTGGATTTTATATCGTTAAATGAGAACACGGTTAACTTACTGGGGGGGGGGTCGTGGTTCGTATTCTAAGGGATACGGACATGGGTTACGCAGCTCCGACTACATACACACACAGTTCAACTCTTTGAAGTTGGAGCTCTTGAAAATTTCATCTATTCCAGAAACTTGAGAGATTAGTCAACAGATCTCTTCCTGAGTGACTGGTGAGACGTGAAATAAAATTCAGATAGCAGAGAATGAAGAGAATTGGATTAAAAATCAGGAAAAACAAAAAACAAAACATGAATTAGTTATACAAAAATAAAACTGTCCGGTCTAGAGTGTTTTTTGAATGGTTGATTTGTTTTCAGTAGGGAAACTGTCCTGTTTCTTTTTTAATACAAACGTTTGATTATGACCTCCTTCTTTTTTGATATTTTTTGTTTTCCTCTTCTCAGATGTTGAAAGAACCCCTGGGAATTCATCGCAGAAAAGTTTGCAACTGAACAACGAACTAAAATAATTACTTTGAATACCTCTTAATGTTAACCCCACGTAGCATATTCTCGCTATTTAAACATCCAGTCAACGCTGAGTCCATTATTCGTTGTTTTTCTGTGCGTTTTCGAGAATTGTGTCCGCTTGAAGATCACTCATCAATAGGGAGACCACGTTCAGCCCGTAAATCTGAAAATCGTGTACGCGTGCGGAGGAGCATTCATCCTTCGACATTTTATGCAGAAAGTAATTGGAAGGGCAGAATTTGTCAAGTTGAAAATGGCGGGCTTTTGAAAGGGACAATTTTCCGTACATACGTTGATTAAATTCCCCGTGTTTACATGTTTAATTTGGTAGAAAAACTTTTGAAAAAACATTAAAACTAAAAAGATATGAATGTTTTGAATCCCATCGCGACTTTCGCGCTACCCTATATATTGATATTAGTTGAAATTAGCATGCAACTAAATATAGGGATATCAGCTAAGGAAGATTGTATTGCGTCATTCTGAATAATTGAGTTAATGCATCGCTTAAATATAAAACATGTAATAAACGGGTACATGACTTTTCAGTAACATTTACATTCAAATACAGTGAAAGTAAATTTAACAGTGACACAGATATCAATAGCGTGTGTGTGCGTGTATATATACATATATATGTGTGTGTGTATATATATGTGTGTGCATGTCACTCTCTCTCTCTCTCTCTCTCTCTCTCTCTCTCTCTCTCTCTCTCTCTATATATATATATATATATATATATATATATATATATATATATATATATATATAGTATTGCATCGTCCTGTCCCGCCCTTATCACTTTTTTAATAGAAAATCAATATCCTTCTAGAGCAGACATAGCGGGATTTTATGTTCTTGAGGAACATTATATTAGTAGGTATTATTATTTAGGACCAAACTCTACAGCATTGAAAGTATGTTGTAAAACACATGAATATGTTGTTGACCTTTTGTCTGCCGGACTATAGGAGGGTTCATTATTGATTAGTTTGTAATTAAATACATTTTACATGATCGCCTTTATGAATAAACATTGAAGAAAGCAAATTTGGTTTAATTAATTTGAGTATTTGGCATAAATTAGCATAAATTCTACATACCTCCTGATATTTTGGAGAGGCACCCCTGAACTACAAGAATCAGTTGCTAAAAAAACTTCACCCGACAAAACAAAGTTCAGCTAAGTATCAGCCTTTGGCTCCCGGACTAGTAAAGGCTTGGTCCGATCCTGGATCACAGAACCATCCCCTGCAGTATGTTGAATGACAACCGTAGAAACGAGTGTTGAAACTGTAACAGATTGCCACTGGCTCTGGTGTATTATTGAGTCGCACCTCATTAGCCAGTCCGTCTGGCGTTGTCCTCCTTTGCCTGCTTCTTCGTCGTTGGGCGATACGTTCACCTTCGCACTCAGGCTGATCGCTACAAGAAAACACTTCCTCCGGCGTGGAACATTCTCAGCTTGGTAGAAACTGCAAGGTCATACGCCCGGCTGTGCAACACTGTCATGCAGACCAAGGTAACACACACACACACACACACACACACACACACACACACATATACACACTTACACACACACACTTACACACACACACACACACACATATATATATACACACTTACACACACACACACACATATATATATATACACACACATATATATATATATAAACGCACACACACACATATATATACACACTCACACACACAGATATATGTACACACACACACACATATATATATATAAACACACACACACACACACATATATATATATACACACATACACACACATATATATATATATATATATATATATATATATATATATGTATGTATGTATATAATAATGAGCGAAAGGAATCTAAGGAAGGAAAAAGAAAGGAGAGTAAAAGATACGAAGAAAGGAAGAAAGAAAGGAACAAAGACAAAAGACTGAAAAAATATGCAAAGACAGATTAGCATTTTATTGATTATTTAAGAGGTATTGATGTCGGTGGTGGTGATGAGGGTGGAATGTTTTGTTGATTTTCTCCGTCATGTCATTCCGGGCGGCCATTGCAACAGGTGCGAGTCATATTCCAGCCACCGATCCTCAAGAAACCCAGCCATTTTCCCTATCGTTAACTATACAGTACTCACTTGCAACTAAAGAGTAGCTTTAAGAAATTCTTTCGAGGCTAAACAATGTAGGTGCTTAATGCCTCAATTTTCAAAACGGTCTGAAGAAGCCCCAAACGTGTTGATGTTTGTTTAATGGTCAATGAAAAACTACTTTTATTAAAAACAATTTCTAGTTTTTTGAATAACTGGAATTATGATGGGCGATATCAAGCCCGCTACACCTTAATCCAGGGATGGAATAAAAACACCAAATTAGCAGATCACTTCGCCAACGCGTTTAGTCATGTAATGAGAACTGATATCTTCGTGAGATTCATACTATGGTGACGTAGTTTTCTGTGGTCGTAAAAGTCAGGAAAATATCATATACACTTTTTTCTGGTGACATATACATCCAAGTCGACTTCTAAAAGAGATCTAGCAATGATAAAAACCTCAGGATATACGGGACCCAGGAGTCTCGAAAGGGTTAATTCTATTGCCCAGAAATTTGTTTTAAGACATTTGCACGTTTGTGTAAAGATTGTCATCAAATAGCTTCTACCATTAACTGATATAGTTCTGTGACGAAGATCAAGTTTGGTTGATTTGCCTCTGAGAGGGGGGATATATTGAAGATATTTGATTGGCTAAAACTACTAAGATGCGTAGGCATCTGCTGGGGCGAGGGTTAATTATGAAATTTGTCCCCCCTCCTTTTCCAATTGTTTTATGCAACCCCGACTTGATGTTCCCACATAAAAAAAAATACTGTATTATTAATAGATTGAGCTTGCTCCATCGTGTTGCCTCGGGATCTGGTCCTACATCATCGTCAATGGTCGAGTATACCATATGACATCTGGATTATACGTGGGTTGTACTCGCTTTACGCTACAAATGGCGGCAAGTGAAGCATCTCCTCTATGAGTGGGATGTCTATCGTGTAACAGGGTTAAGATATATTCCAATTATATCTTTTTACAACCCACCCTGACAATAAATACTTTTGCCCACCCTCATTGAAAAGTGGGAACGGACGCCTGTGTTCAATAGACTTCTAATAGGAATTTTTGGGGCATTATTCCAGCAGGCATTGAAACTTTGGGATGTATGTGTCCTAGGAGTTTCGAAAGGGTTTTTGTGCGAACTGCTCGCTATGATATGTAGAGTGACTAGCAATCTATCCCCATGATTCAGCTATGGTAAGTTTGCCTCTCTCTGAACACTTTATATATATATATATATATATATATATATATATATATATATATATAACCCTAGATATTCATCAAGTTTAGCATAGTCTATCCCAGAACTTACAATACAGTCTGGCTTGCATTTCACTCCATTTCAGGCGTCCTTTTTACGTTAGACTTAACCTGAATTAATTTTTTTCAAATTTTTAGATGATGTATTTCCATCATCATCATCATTATTATTATTGTTGTTGTTGTTGTTATTAGAAACCATCAACCAAAACTGTCAACGTAGGTTTCTTAAGTTTCAACTTGTATTGTGCGCTTGAGGGCTGAAAATTTAAACTTTTCATATCTAAGGAAAGTGTTTTATTTTTGTTTTTGTTCCCAGATCCTTCCAAATAGGTTTTCAGTTGGTGGTTTCAATTTGCAATGTAAGTTTCTGCTAAATTAGTCCCTTTTTAGAAAAGAAATCAGTCTTTTTTTTTTCAGTGATCAGATCACCAGCCAACCAAAAGGCTCCCATTTTGGATTTTTTTAAAGTTATAATCTGCGTCATTTTCGCAGTCACCCAAAACAAAATTCTGAGAAAGCCAAGTTTTGTCTCCTGCGTGAACCCCTCTGTGTTGTACAATTGGTTTTACACTGACACCTGTCCAACTCTACAATGGCCAGTGGTACATGTGAGAGCTTCCTGGTAGTCGGTAGTCACGTTTATTTCGATACTTACCATGTTAGATTGAACCGAACAGACACTGCCACATACCAGTCGCAAAGCACCTCATTCTACCCCTGTACGCGTACACGTTGAATGTGCTCATCAAGGGTACCGACTTTTTTCTGCAAGATGTTAGCAAAACAGAAGCCACCTCATACCAGGAATACTTGTTATATGAATTTCATTTGGCCAGTAAATCAAGCAGACAAAATTGGCCAAAGCGTCCTTCACATTCCTCCGTCAGTTCTATCAGAGCTGAGATTGTTGAAACCACTTGGTTTTGTTTACTACTCAGAATCTTCCAATATCGTCCGCTTCAGCGAGTGCTTTGAATATCCGTAACGCTGTTGTCTCGTCTCGTCTTGTCTCGTCTATGCACGAACTAGTTTAGCTAAATCTTCAAAGTATCTGATACCATACGTGTCGAGTATGCTTGCAGAGCTTTTTGTAGTGTGCAACAGCCTGAGCCTAGACATAAATATTTAGACTGAAGAAGACCAGCGCTGTGATGTAGTTGCTACTAAGCACGTAATCAATGTGTTAGCCTCCTTATAAGAGGAATTAGAATTAGTCTGTTCGATTAAGTTTGTATACTGACCAGAAGCCTAGATAGCACAAATTATGAATTGTACAGCGGATATTTTGAAAATCCAAAAATGGCGACCATGCTGGTGTCTGTCCAAACGCCAACACTATTTTTTTGATTTCCCTTACTCCAAAAATGTATAGCTTTGGTTATATACAAAATCTTTGAACAAAAATACATTATGAAACTAACGCAGCGAAATATGCGTTTTGAGTAATAAAGTTATAACACAAGTGTAAAAATAATGTTTTTTAATTAATTTTTTTTATTGATTTACTATTTTGAGGTCTTAATTGAATTCTTCATCCCGGAAAACTAAGAATTAGTGTATCTAATTGAATTTCTAGTCTGACTAGGAGCCGAGATAGAACAAATTATCTATTTTACGGCGGTCATTTTGAAAATACGAAAATGTCGGCTATGCACGTGCCTACGGAAATGCCAATATTATCCCTTAAAATCCTTAAAATGCTCTGAAGATCAAAATAATGTACAGTTGATATATAAAAACTTTGAAAGAAAATACATAGTGAAACTGACATTGCAAAATATTTATTTTATGTAATAATGTTATATCAGAGATATAAAAGCAATTTTTAAAATTATTTCTCTGCTGATTTTCTATTATGCTGAGCGATTTTTTTAGGCTTTTATTGAATCCCTTGTTCCCCCCAAATAGAATTAGCCTATTTATTTCTTGGCTGATTAGAAGCCAAGATAGCGCAGATTATTTTTTACAGCAGCCATTCTAAAAATTCAGAATAGCGGTCATGCATAAGTTTACACAAATGCCAACATTATTCTTTTGATTTACCGTGCTTTGAAGATTAAAAAAAGTGTATAGTTTAGCTAATTTACAAAATTTTTGACCAAAAATGTATAGTGAGCCTGACTAATAATGCAAAGTATGCATTCTATGGTAACCATTTGGGAAATAAAAAATGGCGGCCATACATAAGTCCGCCCAAATGCCAACATTGAATTTCAGATTCCCCATGCTTTGAAAATTCCCAAAATGTATAGTTTTGCTAATCTTCAAAAACTTTATATGAAACCCCTTTTTGAAACGGACTAACAATTCAATGCTTGAGTTAAAGTAAAAACGATTTTAAATTCTGATTTTATTGGCTGGTAGGCCCTTGCCATTTGGAATATTGATGCAGTCATCTTCTTACCCCTATCCTCACATCTGGCTTTTTGTCGTAAAAATCTATTCCTGTTGGGGCATTAGGTTGCAACAAAATCACGCCAGCGGACTTGGTTCTGGGTAGCTCTAGGTCGGTTTTGGTCTTTCAACACTTCTCTCCCTCAGTGGATTCCAGTCCATCACTTGAACCGATTTTCTGCTCTCAAATAGGGTTCTGATGTTCCAGGTTCTGGGCTTTTGCTTTTGTTGTTAGAAGCTTGTTCGGCGAACAGGCCTTCGATAAGCTGTAACTTGCATCCATCATGAGCCCATCTGATAAGGAATCTTCCCGATAAGGCTCTCGCTTGGTTAGTGTTGCTCCAGTTTCACTACTAAGTAAGTTCGACAGAGTGGAGTTGCTAGCCCCCAGGCCTGATTCTTGACTTTTTCCCGGGCTTAGGACCGGCAGGATAACCCAAAAGACAGATCTTAGTGAAATTAATTCAAGACTAGTAGCCATTAATATTCACTGTTTGAACTACTACCATAAAATGACAATTGATTAGCTAGTTCAGTAAATAGACGTATTCTCCTTCACTGACTCTCAAATGAAGACAGAAAGTAGGCCTGCGAGATCTTTCAATCATTTCAAAGAGTCCAGGCACAAAAGAACTCTTTGTTTGACTGAAAATAATGTGAGAATTCACAAATTTTTCCAGGCCAATAAAACAGATAACATCTACAACAGTCAAACACACACACGCATACATACACAAATGTATACTGAAATGCGTCTTAAAAAATCAATACGTTTTTACGTGTTGCAATATAATGCATACAGAAACCTGTGTTAATTTTCTTCCTTAAACTTGACCTCATGTCATTCAGTGAATGGAAAAGCGTGTTTGCAAAAAAAAACAACGACCTTAGAAGGTGTAATTCACATTGAGCTAGTGTAAAAACAAGTCCTATATCTTAGTTGAATTTTGTGAGGAAAATTATTTTGAACATTATTTGCAAGTGTTGAATTATATTTTTGTGGAAAAAAATATTCGTAACGATTCAGTGAATAAATATCCTGACCCATTTGTTCTCTAACTTTACGGGAGTTTATTGCGTTGACATTTCTTAAAATTTTGGATGTCAAGCTTTGAAATGTGCGATTAGAATATGAGGCCAAGTAAACACTTCTGCTTAAGTAAGAACAATAAGCAAGTTTTGTGATGTTATTCTTTTGTTCGGATACCTCTACAAAATTTTTAGGTTTAAAAATTTGTGATTAGTATATGATGAGGACCGACACAAGAAGAAATGTGATGCTATCATCAATTACTGGAAATTTGGTCAAGTTTCAATTTAAGTGAGGGGCCCTTGCCCTACATTTCATCTCAAGTGAAGGGGTTTTGTCCTGGGGTTTTTATCCAGTGGTAATTTTGTCTGGGTCCTAAAACTGTGCGTGTACTTAATCATCATTTAATCATTCATTTATCTTTCTGAACATGCTTAGGGTCGACAAGTGATCAAAGATTCCATAAAGGGGTCGATGATCCAAACATTTCGAAGCCCTGCTTGAATCTTTTATCTTTCCTGTGCATAAGTGATATATACTATTATAGGAACCATAAACTATTTTTTATTTAAAATCAAATACGAAAATAAATGAATCGCTGTACTATCATAAATACATTCATTTTTCTTTTTTAAATTGAAGATGATTCAATATAAAAAAAAAATTATTTAGTTGAATGACACCATATTGGAAATATTTTTACCGGTTGACACCGTATTAGACATTTTTAACTAGTTGACACCATATTGGGAATATTTTAATTGGTTGTCGTCATATTTGAAATACCGATTGATTTAAACCTTTCCAAATTATCCAGCGTGTTATTTGCCAGCCCAAATAGTACATATTTGAAAAATACAAAAATAAATTCACTCAATAAAATCTAAATTTATTTTATTTTTCGATAGTATGCCAGTGACGTGAGTGGGGAGATGATTAATCAGAATGAAGGGAAGTATAGAGACATCTGGAAATTTCAACATGAAAATGTCCCAAAAAATTCCCTCCAAAAAGCTAAAAGACTACGAACAAAAATAGGAAAAAATCTGATACTGGAAATTGTACTAGATTAAGTAAAACTGCAGACGTAGTAGAAAACAGGCCACCTGATTCAAAGAGTTATATATTGAAAAATCAGAAGCTTTGAATCGAATTGAAAATCGACACGCATCTCGATGCATGCATACAATTTCAGCTGGGATGAAAGTGACAGTTCACTGTCATCACATACATACACCGACAACCAATGTGAACTCTGCAATGAAAACGAGACGTGAGAGAAGGACTTGTGTGGCTACATTCAGTTTTAAACTCACCAAGTTCCTCGTGTACTAAAGCGTAGAAAGCCATTTTATAGATTAACTGAAGAACACTCTTAAGGTCAGTATGTTTATTCCGAAAAAGGGGAAGGTACTCTGGGTGCTTATTGATACACACACACACACTCTCTCTCCTCTCTCTTTTTCCTCTCTCTCTCTCTCTTTTGTGTAATATACTTTTAAAACTTAAGATTCAAATTGTTCATCCAAACATGACTTTTCTCTTTGCAAAATCTTTCTCCCATTAAACGTATAAAATACTAATATTAACTTTTGAATAAATGTGTGTATGTATACACACACACACACACACACACATATATATATGATTGTGTCATCCACAGACAGCTGGTTTGATGTATTACATCTCTTCAGTGTGGCTATAGACTTTCCATTAACCCATCCAGTTTCGCAAGGCAGTATTGAAATCTTCACTTCAGATCCGGAGGCCGATATCCTACCTCTGGACTACGGACTGGGCAGTCAATAAGGATGAATTTAAGCGATATATGTATTTACACAGAAATCCCCTATCCACCAGAGTGCTCTATTCCTATGGAAGAGCATTGCATAGGCTTACGATGGATGAGTTACCTCACAGTCAAGCTATGTTTGTTGTCCACCTTCTATAGAAACTTCAAAGGGTTAACCTCTTGCTAACTTGACTGATTCGGCTAAACTCATGATATACACTCACACAAAGCCAAACTCAGGTGACGTAGATTGGGGAGTTATCCTTTAGAGTCAGATAAGACATAGTCACCCGATCGCTCGTTGCCCGACATATGCATTCGAAAATAATATGTTGAATTAGCCTAAATAATTACGGTATTTCAAGCAAAGGGCTTATATAGAATGCAACACTTGCAATGCATGCACATTCTTGAAATATGCACACAAATCTAAATCTCTTTACCCCATTAGCACTACCTTTACACAGTCCACAGGATTTCCTTCTTTTGTCTTAATTAACACCACCAAGTTTTATAGACACGTCTTATTAATCATTTGGTCTGCATTGGTCATTCTCGTGAAATTGTTCTTGCAATTTTGTCATTAATCATAATACATTACGCTCAAACAAACGCATATACATTCCATATATTCACAATATGGTGTCAAATACTACATTTTGTTTTCAGTCTGTCCAGAAATATTCATGAAAAAACATAAACAAGAGTGCAGTTCTAACTCTCTAAGTACCAGAACTGAGAAAGCTCTTACCATTTCCTATATCCTCTCTCTATATGTTATATATAAATATATATTCTTTTCTTTTTTTCACAGAGGTGCTGAAGTAGTAGTCCTGTGAGCTACGGTAGCATAGCGCCCCTGACATTAAGGTTTAGCGTTTATGACTCTTGAGGCAGCTATGTTCGTGCAAAAGTTTTTTTCATTGATTACAATTAATCATATTCCAACATCTCGAGAATGAGTATACATATATATATATATATATATATATATATATATATATATATATATATATATATACTAAGCTCAGTTAACAACTAAACACAGCCGAAAAGAAAAACAATTTTATTTTCTACGAAAGGTGGCCGCCAGTCTGTTACGCCCAATATCCTTCTAATACGAAGCATTTTTTTTCAGCCTTTTTAAGGTTTGCTTCTATTGTACTATAGCTTATTGTCAAAATTTCCAGAGCTGGTTGGCGCTTCTAACGATCATATTAATCATCATTACCATCATCATTATTTATTTAAAGTCCGTTGTTGGATATAAGACTTCGTCACCGTCTGTTAGTTGTTTTTTTTCTCTCGCTTTCGAGTGTCACGTTGTAAAAATCATCACACCATCAAATTAACAGAAGTAAATTGTTTAGTCCATCGTACGCGGCTGAAGCATCGTTAATTTTTTTATGATTATTTCTTCATTATACTAAATTGCAGTTCATCCTTGAGTGCTCAAAATTACAGTACACTATCATGAAATTCCCACCATCAAAAGAATAAAACAATGCATTCCAGAAAGTTCCACAGAAACAACTAAAAACAGCGAACAAACCAAGGCGGCTAAAACTAGCGACCATTTTGTTTTGAGTAAATGACAACCGTCATTCTCCTATTATACATTCGATATCCTTCTGATTTGAAGTATTTTTAAAAAGGTTTTACTTTATATTGATGGATACACGAAAAAGACGTAGAGTGACTACGGCTTACAAGTGAGTAACTTCGGGGCTGTCAGATGCCAATATCAGTAAATTAACCATGAAGCACTCAGAGAATGCGTACCTCTGCCAAGACCACACACTAACTAAAAACTGAATGAAAATAATATATAGCTACACTGAAGGTGGTTACTGAGCTTTGATTGTCCATATTTTGGACCATTATACACCTCAGAAAAAATATCTTACAATTAAAAAAGAAATTCCTTGATCCGTCCTATAATTTCATCAATTCAATGCTTAACCTTTCACAAATGTTACTGAAATTCATTGAGAACTTTTGGAGATATTGTGTGGACGGAGAAATCGACATCTGGTCTGATAGAATTGTAATTTAAAGGGAATCAGTCAGGTCTAAAGATACTTGACATTGGAGAGATATTGAATCCTATTTTCTTTGCAATTCGTTTGAAATATCGTACAGAAGGTATTAAATCCCGAAAAGGTAAAGAGCGCCCCGTAATTATAATAATAATATGGAACTAGAAGCAACAAGCTCCTTTGAATGGTTGGGTCATGTGACGTAAAGAAATGGAAACACCCTTTTGGTGGCGGTATGAGGTCCTCAGCCAATCATATCTAGTTCAAGGGAGTTCTCTGTCAAACAGTATTCGCTGCCTCTTAAGACGGCCTGAGATAGCTTCCATGCCTGAGACCAGACCTCCCTCTTATCGCTACACATTGAAAGAATCGTAGTACTCGGAAGTCCACGGGAAGGGTTTACTTGGATCTGTAACCCTGTCAACAAGGATCCTTTTTTGTTCCTGTTATTTCGCCGTTGGGTCATCATTTGGAACGTTCTTTGACCCCATGTTTGTGCGCAGTGAAGACGTTTCAATCAAACCCTTCGTCAACAGATCGCTGGGGAGCTTCAATTCACAACGTGGACTCAGAGGTCTGGGGCTAGGTGGAAGCGACCGAACAGTGCAGGGGTTTTTGGTGTAACATTTTCCTACGATGGACCAGAATTAAGGGCTCAATTCAGCATTATAGTTATATGGTAAATAGAACCCTCTCTCTAAAATCGGATTTTTTTTCAAAACTGACACTTTACTAGCTTTTAAGCCTCGTTTCCGTATGACGGACAGAAAATAGTGGTCAGGTTTAGCATTACAGTATAGTGTTAAGAGATTCCCACCACTAAAATCTTGAAAATTGATATTTCTCAAAACTTTCCTCAAAAAACGGAGGTCTTATAGATGGAAAGAATACAAATTTTTTCCGTTCGATTTCTTCGAATATTTAACTAAAGTGAATCTTAACTATGTTGATGTATTCTTATGATAGAACGATACAGAAACTAATTGCTTTGTTTTTCTTTCTTTCCAATGCGAAACCACGATCTATCTCTCCCTAATTCTCACTGCTACCCGATATCTCTACCAGAAAACCAGAGACAACTGGCACAAGTTCTTTGAAATTATTTTCATTGTCCCTTCTCTGGTCAGGTCATTTGTCCGTCTGGAATTTTCCTAATTTCGAAAGTCTGGGAATCGTATGTATTATCTGTTTTCCAACTAGGAGTCTGGTCGAATGAAATAAAGTTCCTTCAAGGCTATCCAATAGATATCGTAAAATACAAATGAAAAATTAATGAGATTCGACTTTTGTCGAATTTTATAGAAAGGGGAACTAAATAAATTATAGGCGATACTCTTGAAAAAGTGTGCCCAGTGACAGCGGTCTCCCCAACCACTGCTGGTTTGAAAAACTCCACTCTTACGAACAAGTGTTAAAACACGAACAGGAATGTTTTTTTATAAATTATCAGGTGAACAGGGGTGTAGCCGGAGATGTTGTGTCCGGGGTGCTTGGCTCCTTGAGGGGCCCTTCAGACATTTAGTGCTGTGTTTTTCAACCTTGGCCAAAGACATCGTGTAACGTTGATAGAAAGTAGGTGAATTACTATTCATAAGGCTGTTGTGGACTTCTCCATCGGGGGCTGGGGGGCATTTATACTTTTCATATCTGCTAGACATATCGGCAGCTTTTGATGAATCAAACGAAAAAAACAACGACATTAACCCCCCCCTCTCTCTCTCTCTCTCTCTCTCTCTCTATCTCTCTCTCTCTCTCTCTCTCTCTCTCTCTATATATATATATATATATATATATATATATATATATATATATATATATATATATAAAAAAAATGGATATGTGATCCAGCAGAAATTATCATGAATTGCGTTATATTATTTTGAAACTCTTTCTGAAATGAACTCCCGTTCTTACTCGGCGAATGTATCATTTGGCCCAGTCAAATAGAATAGAATGGACAATTAAAGAAAAATTGGCTGCTGTAGGAATCGAACCTGCAACCGATAGGGCAGAATTTCAAAATAATACAACGCAATTTATAACTATTTCTGTTGGATAACATATCCTTTTCTTAACAGTATGATTGTTCGCGTTGAAAGAAACAAATAGAGTAGATAATGACAATGAATGGAAAAAAAAAACCAAACCCAAAACGAGAATTTGGAGTGAAAGCAGTTATTTGAGCCTTTGCATCACCGGCAGTTACCCTATCGGTGACTGAGTTAGTCAGTACCTCTATGCTAAGCAATATTGGCTAAGGTGTGGCCTTTGAGACATCGATTGATAAATAGAGCTAAACATACTCGAATCTCATATATATATTCTCAAACACTCTCGATTGCGTTTGAGGGTCTTTATAATGCATAGATACGAAGACTTTCACATGTACTTATGTGTCCCATAGAATCTCAAACATACTTAATTATAGACTCTCACACATACCCATTGATTACATAGACTCTCACGCATACTCATTGGTTACATAGACTCTCACTCATAACCCGTTACTTCATTGACTCTCCCACATAACCCGTTGCTTCATTGACTCTCCCACATTCTCGGTTTTCGTATAAACTCTCATATAAACATTGTTATACCGACGCTCGCACATACTGGTGTGTTACGCTCTCTCGCATACTCAAATGAATCATAATAACGGGGTCTAAACCAACAAAGCATGAATTTTATCCGGCTAGTATGTGTGTTGGCTTCACAGTTTGTTTTTATCCGTAAAATCTACGTCTTCATAAAAACTCCCGAGCTAAGTGATATAAAAGTGTCCCTTTACTGATAAAAATAGAGGAAATTGCCAAGCAAGACTAGCACGGTTACAACGGGACACTTACTATTCTAATTAGTGCATATCGTACAGCGGCTGCTACCAAACTGGGGTCTGCGGACCCGTGGGGGTATATGTGAGCTAAGTTCAAATCTCAAAAGGCCGGAGTGTAAAATGCATAATTACTTACGATTGACTGATAAGGATCCACCATAAGTTAGCATGCCCACGCACTCGTGGACTTATGAGAAATCGACGCTCGACGAGGAAAAAAAAAAGAAAAAAAGAAGTCAAACTTGCATAAAATTTTATCAAGATCTTTATATCAATAGTAAGAAAAAATATTGAAAAAGAAAAGAAATATTTGTGTACACTTTGTACAACCAAAGAAATTTTTGAAAATATTTATAAAAAGTTTTCGTAATGTAAGCAACAAAATAAGCTTGCTAATTTGCATTAAGATTTTCTTTTTCAAAAACTTTTACACAGAAAATAGCCTCATTTTTTGAATTCTCAAAAATTTCAAGTATTATTGGAATTTGATAACATTTTCAGTATTTTTGTAATGATTGAGCTTCTTTTCCCTCTGGCAAAACAAGAAAAAAACTGGATGGATTTAAAAAAAATTTTAATAACGTTTTCAAAACTATAATTCAAACAGATTTGCACTAAAATGAAATAGTATCATTCATCCCATTGACATATCTTTCGTTGTCCTTCCATTTTAGAATGTATATATATTTTCAAAATAAATGTACTTTCTGAAAACTACTGATAGCTTATTTTTTTTTACTATAATCACTTAATCAACATAAAACCCTGTTGGGGTCTGTACATATTTTTGAAGATCATTAAGGGGTCTGCAGAGGAAAAAAGATTGAGAACCACTGCCTTACAGCCTTCAATTCACAAGATAAAAAAGGCTTTTTGACACATCACTACGTGGTAATGATATGTTTATTACTGTGGTGAGTTCAATCCCGACGAGGTTCTTTACACAGGTGGTTTTGTGTCGAAATAAAGTAAACTTATTGTAAATGCCGTTAGAGAAGTGAACT